>JARGXW010000232.1:0-205017 GCA_029204085.1 Mycena sp. CBHHK59/15
CGATGCTGAAGACCAGCGCACTGACCACAGAGTGTTGTCCGGGCCACCGGATGGTCGGAGTCTTCGACTTTACCGCAACAGATTATGGTCTTAGGCGTTGTCGGCTAGATTGCAAGGCCATGGTTGCCGAGAACGTGGGCGAGGGTCGTTCAGCTTTTCGGACTTACAACGCACATATAGAGGCGGAGGAGCTCTACTGTTTTTCCCCCGCCCACCCATCGACCCCGGAAAACTTACTGCCAATGCTCTGGTGAAGGAGATTCGCAAGCGTCATGCTAGCCAAGCGAAACACCTCGAGACGGTCGGCGAATCCCCGTGGATGTCTAGCTGTATCTGTCCACAAGGATGGTTCTCGGAGCTCCATGTTGACAGCACTGGGGCTTCACAGCTCATCACCCATTTTGAAGGCCACAAGCTATGCCTTGTTTAGATGTCCAATGAGCACAACCTTTCTTGGTGGGGCATTAGGCATCCTCACCCCTCCTCCGGCTCCCCAGACCTAACCATTACTGAAGCCCTCGAGCATCTCACTGACCTACAACTCATCCATGAGACTGGCCCCTGTGCCTCCATCCTCCCCCGTTCGCCCTGCATTCAGCTATCTCCTTCTCCTTCTCCTCCCATGCTGGCGCTCAGTGTGTCCACGAATCACACTGGCCCGACGCGAAGCAAGGACTGGAGTTCTGAAAGACCTCATCATGGGACCCCTGTTTCCTGTGGAGAAAAAGCTGGAGTTATTGCGGGTAGTTGATGACGACTGTAAGTTGTGGAAAATCGCGCACAGCCTGCGCAGCGCTGAGCCAACCCGAGCGTGTCCCACTTCTCCGACTCGGCAGCGTGGCAATGGCTGCGGTGCAGTCAGCTCGGGAGATATGGTACGCACGCGGACGGGCGGGGAGCTGCAGCGGGGCCACATCCCCATAGCGAGTCGCCGCGATCGGATGCGAGCCGTAATGCGCAGCGACAGCCGGGGTTGTTCTCGGGCGTGTTTCATGCATGAGACCAACCGGTCTCGGTGGCTCGTGCGAGTGTTTCGTGACCGAGCACCTCACAAACGCGCCGCGGAGGTGCACGCTGGCTCGGGCGTGTGCAAGGCATTCGTCGGTGTCTGACAAGTCGGCGCCGACACGGTGTTCACCCAGGGATCAAAACGCTAGGGTTAGAGCGCGCAGGATGACACCAACTCGAACGCGCAGGACAATGATCCAAGCGCTAGACGACATCGACTCGGTGGCGCGTGCGGGAGAGCCGCATCGCAAAAGACCAGTCGGAGCCGCTGCGCTGGGAGAGCATCGGCGGTGTGCGGGAGAGGACGATCCTGAGCACGTGGGTGGTCGGCACAGGACGAGACCGAGCGTGAGTCTGCACCAACCACGCGACAATGTGTCGTTGTGGGACTGGACGAGAAGCGAGATGGCCCAGTGTGTTAGCTAGCTGCTGCTACGTAGCATTGCTTTCCTGTTGAATCCTGTGCGAGTGCAGCGAGTGCGATGGCTTAAAAAGTGAGCTGGATAAAATTGAAATGCACTAGCCTGCGTACCATTGCGTGAATAGAACCGTCAAGAAGGAGAAGGGGAAATGAAAAGGGGGTAACACATCAAATTGCTGCATCAAGTACCTAGAAAGCTCAAGGGCGATGTTCCGCGCCGTGAGCCTTCGGACTCTCGCAGAATTAGTGATGTGCTTGGCTTGGCTTGAAGCCAAAAAGCCAGCAAGCCAAGCCATGGCTTTGCAAAGCCAAGCCAAGCCAAAATGTTGGCTTGAGTATGGCTTTGGCTTTGGCTTCAGATATCAGAAGCCAAAGCCAAGCCAGCAAGCGAGGGCTTGGGACCCGTGGTATTCAAGCCTTGTTTCAGCTATATTCCCTGACAATTTCTGAGTGAGTGACCATCAGATTGGTCGCTGCTCACCAATTTACGATATATTCCATTTAAGATGCTCAGATGATGGGTTGGTGAAATTTCAACTTGTAGCTCCTTTTGGCACAGAGTTTCAACATGCAATTAGGTTTGAAAAATAAATAAAATGGAATAAATGGGACAGCTAACACCAAAAAAACAGCTCATACATGGCATAGAGCAACCATAGACCACCAGTAATTGAGTTTCGAAAATCACTGTTCAAGCCATGGCTTAAGCCAAAGCCAGGCCAAGCCAAGCCAGACTCCATGGCTTTGGCTTTGGCTTCAGAAATCTCAAGCCAAAGCCAGGTCAAGCCAAGCCAAAGCCATGGCTTCAGGGCCAAGCCAAGCCAAGAACATCACTACACAGAATCCGTGCATCCATTTGTCGGATTAAACCGAATAAGATCTTTGAGAGCTCAGGAGCAGTTTTCAGTGCTCCGAGCCTGCCGAGCATCGCAGGATCCTCGCAGCCACACGGGCATGCCCAGAAAAAGCTGGTGGTCTTCGTGGATGTATCCGAGTAAGCTGCCCGGGGCAGTTTGACATAGAGAATGTGTATTGTACGCGACGATGGTGGTGGTTTGGTCTTGAGTTTGGCGATCACAGCTTTGGCTATGTATATTGTTTATGATCTCCGATCATACGCATAACCAGTCGACAATATTAAATTTATCCTATTAATCTTCAGTTACACATCTAATACTACTACAGCCTCTATGTATCGGGAGAGTCAGTGCCAGATACAAACACATCCCGGGCCTCATCCCCACCCGCGCCTTGATTTTAAATCGTTGCTGATACATACAGCTCCACTCAATGCCAAGCGCTTCGATTGCTATATCAATTCCAAGCCTTGGGGAGAAAAAACACTCTTCAGGCCAAATCAATGAATCAGCAGGCACACAGTATGCAGACTGTGTCGAGTGGTATCAGTCCATCATACTAGAGTCATAATACCTTACATTTGAAGGGTGGCAGTCTTTGCCATGCTCTCTTTGCAGAGCCATAACAGATCTAAGCCTCGTGGGCCTTGCTTTGACTGCATGTCACACAGCATACCAACCGACACTTCCCAGTTCCTGCCACGTACAAAACTGACATCACCCATTTTTTGCTCTCCTGGAAGCACCCTACAGCTGGGTATATCAGTCAGGACTTCCCGCAGTTTGGCCAAGACAATTTGTCAGAATATTCTCCAGAAATCCCGAGGACACTGTAGCAGGCCAGGCACTCCCCTCACATTGTCCCAAATCACGACACCCAATTGCCAAACATGTTGGGTGGCAACCACCACCACCACCACCACCACCATGCACACACGGCTCATTCCCAGCTGACCGGCCACCTAGTGTATGGTGGAGGATGGGTAGAGAGCAAGCAAAAAAAAAGTGTGTTTACTAAATTGTGATGCGCAACTCGGGAACGAGTCGATAGATTGTTGGGTGAAGTGGCTCAATCTCATGGATAGATACGTCTCTTGTTTGGAAAAAATAGTCTAGGCATGTCGCAAAATTAACGAGTTGGGGAGCTGGCCCACAAGTGGAGTGAGAGCACACCAAAAAAAAGGTGCTTACAAAGTAATAACATGCAACTCGGGAACGAGTCGACGGATTGCAAGATTTGGACTCTCCTGAATTGGAATGTCCGAAAATGCGCTCATAGCCTCGGTCACGACCGAGCCAGAAAATACCATGATTAGTTTATTTTCACTTAGAAAGGTACTACTATATCTGACTAGGAAGCTGGGCACACAAGGAAGCTGGGCACTTGCCAAATATCAGGATCACTAGTATCGGATGGTGAGGATTTGGACTTGTGGGAGGTAGTACGACCCCTGAGGACCACCCATGTCAAATTTTGAGCCGAATGATGCGTTGTTCGAAACCTGTGTTTGGTTTGATGGCGGGCCGGATGGTGAGAAGATCATTTCCTTAACGCTGAGTGGCCATCTCACCTGTTTCTCGACCAATCCTTGGCCAATTCACCAGTTCTTTGGCTCGTTCTGATTGCCGAATGTATTGCACTAGTATCCCACATCAAGTGCTTCCAAAAAGTGCTCTTTCCTTGCTCAACCTTCATGAATAAACAATATCTGCCTTCAAGTATCCCACCGCGCGACGTGTATATCAAACAGCCCTTTGACCCTACGGGTCTAGACCTTCACCTGATTCATTATGATGTATAAAGCTTCAATATCGAACGTATACCGCTATTATATCTGTCTGATACTTCTCTCAACGTTGACCATGCACCGAATCACCCCATTTTCACTAGTAACAATGTCTAAATGCCGGGTTCTCGACAGTTCGACTCAGGAGTGGAACGAAGGGCCCGGATATGTTGATCGACTTATTATGAAGCTCTCCTAAGCTTATTTTGGGCAATTACACCCTCTCACTGTTGCGCTGCAGTCATTTGATCGGCAGTTTGGATCCTGTTGCATGTGCCTGGCATGGGGAGCACTCAACTGTACCATTTGTCTAGGTCCAACATACCTTTTTACCATCACAAATATTGTAGTTGGATCCCTTGAACATCATAGAGCAGCATAATGGCATTAAATGAGCCGATAACAATGGATTTGCGTGGGTGCCCAGCTTCCCCATAATTGCCCGTTCAGGAGTTTCGCGTGAACTAAATTCACTGCGGTTTCAAATCTTCCCCAAATGCGCCCCAAATAGGCTCAACCTGTTCTCAGAATGCGCGCCTACCATCTGGGACTTTCGGATATTCACAAAAATCCTGGAGGGAGTTGTGAACAGGTCAAAAGCCCTAAGCTGCCCAGGTTCCCAGTGCCATATAGTATACATCCATTATACATGAATTCGGTGAGGGGGGAAGTGAACAAATCTGACATGTAAATGTAAAGATTCAAACTCTCCCAAATTGGGTTCTTCCAAAAATGTGGTTATAACCTCGGTCATTATCGAGCCAGAAAATACAGCGATGGTTTGTGTTCACTTGGAACGGTAATATACATTCATTTTAGACAAATTCGCCGACAGGGGAGCGAAGAAATTTGATTCGGGCTATGTACAGGAGTATGATGGACTGATACCACTCGACACAGTCTGCATACTGTGTGCCTGCTGATTCATTGATTTGGCCTGAAGAGTGTTTTTTCTCCCCCAAGGCTTGGAATTGATATAGCAATCGAAGCGCTTGGCATTGAGTGGAGCTGTAGGTATCAGCAACGATTTAAAATCAAGGCGCGGGTGGGGATGAGGCCCGGGATGTGTTTGTATCTGGCACTGACTCTCCCGATACATAGAGGCTGTAGTAGTATTAGATGTGTAACTGAAGATTAATAGGATAAATTTAATATTGTCGACTGGTTATGCGTATGATCGGAGGATCATAAACAATATACATAGCCAAAGCTGTGATCGCCAAACTCAAGACCAAACCACCACCATCGTCGCGTACAATACACATTCTCTATGTCAAACTGCCCCCGGGCAGCTTACTCGGATACATCCACGAAGACCACCAGCTTTTTCTGGGCATGCCCAGTGTGGCTGCGAGGATCCTGCGATGCTCGGCAGGCTCGGAGCACTGAAAACTGCTCCTGAGCTCTCAAAGATCTTATTCGGTTTAATCCGACAAATGGATGCACGGATTCTGTGTAGTGATGTTCTTGGCTTGGCTTGGCCCTGAAGCCATGGCTTTGGCTTGGCTTGACCTGGCTTTGGCTTGAGATTTCTGAAGCCAAAGCCAAAGCCATGGAGTCTGGCTTGGCTTGGCCTGGCTTTGGCTTAAGCCATGGCTTGAACAGTGATTTTCGAAACTCAATTACTGGTGGTCTATGGTTGCTCTATGCCATGTATGAGCTGTTTTTTTGGTGTTAGCTGTCCCATTTATTCCATTTTATTTATTTTTCAAACCTAATTGCATGTTGAAACTCTGTGCCAAAAGGAGCTACAAGTTGAAATTTCACCAACCCATCATCTGAGCATCTTAAATGGAATATATCGTAAATTGGTGAGCAGCGAACCAATCTGATGGTCACTCACTCAGAAATTGTCAGGGAATATAGCTGAAACAAGGCTTGAATACCACGGGTCCCAAGCCCTCGCTTGCTGGCTTGGCTTTGGCTTCTGATATCTGAAGCCAAAGCCAAAGCCATACTCAAGCCAACATTTTGGCTTGGCTTGGCTTTGCAAAGCCATGGCTTGGCTTGCTGGCTTTTTGGCTTCAAGCCAAGCCAAGCACATCACTAATTCTGCGAGAGTCCGAAGGCTCACGGCGCGGAACATCGCCCTTGAGCTTTCTAGGTACTTGATGCAGCAATTTGATGTGTTACCCCCTTTTCATTTCCCCTTCTCCTTCTTGACGGTTCTATTCACGCAATGGTACGCAGGCTAGTGCATTTCAATTTTATCCAGCTCACTTTTTAAGCCATCGCACTCGCTGCACTCGCACAGGATTCAACAGGAAAGCAATGCTACGTAGCAGCAGCTAGCTAACACACTGGGCCATCTCGCTTCTCGTCCAGTCCCCACAACGACACATTGTCGCGTGGTTGGTGCAGACTCACGCTCGGTCTCGCCCTGTGCCGACCACCCCACGTGCTCAGGACCGTCCTCTCCCGCACACCGCCGATGCTCTCCCAGCGCAGCGGCTCCGACTGGTCTTTTGCGATGCGGCTCTCCCGCACGCGCCACCGAGTCGATGTCGTCTAGTGCTTGGATCATTGTCCTGCGCGTTCGAGTTGGTGTCGTCCTGCGCGCTCTAACCCTAGCGTTTTGATCCCTGGGTGAACACCATGTCGGCGCCGACTTGTCAGACACCGACGAATGCCTTGCGCACGCCCGAGCCAGCGTGCACCTCCGCGGCGCGTTTGTGAGGTGCTCGGTCACGAAACACTCGCACGAGCCACCGAGACCGGTTGGTCTCATACATGAAACACGCCCGAGAACAACCCCGGCTGTCGCTGCACATTACGGCTCGCATCCGATCGCGGCGACTCGCTATGGGGATGTGGCCCCGCTGCAGCTCCCCGCCCGTCCGCGTGCGTACCATATCTCCCGAGCTGACTGCACCGCAGCCATTGCCACGCTGCCACGAGTCGGAGAAGTGGGACACGCTCGGGTTGGCTCAGTGCCTGCGCAGGCTGTGCGCGATTTTCCACAACTTACAGTCGTCATCAACTACCCGCAATAACTCCAGCTTTTTCTCCACAGGAAACAGGGGTCCCATGATGAGGTCTTTCAGAACTCCAGTCCTTGCTTCGCGTCGGGCCAGTGTGATTCGTGGACACACTGAGCGCCAGCATGGGAGGAGAAGGAGAAGGAGATAGCTGAATGCAGGGCGAACGGGGGGAGGATGGAGGCACAGGGGCCAGTCTCATGGATGAGTTGTAGGTCAGTGAGATGCTCGAGGGCTTCAGTAATGGTTAGGTCTGGGGAGCCGGAGGAGGGGTGAGGATGCCTAATGCCCCACCAAGAAAGGTTGTGCTCATTGGACATCTAAACATGGCATAGCTTGTGGCCTTCAAAATGGGTGATGAGCTGTGAAGCCCCAGTGCTGTCAACATGGAGCTCCGAGAACCATCCTTGTGGACAGATACAGCTAGACATCCACGGGGATTCGCCGACCGTCTCGAGGTGTTTCGCTTGGCTAGCATGACGCTTGCGAATCTCCTTCACCAGAGCATTGGCAGTAAGTTTTCCGGGGTCAATGGGTGGGCGGGGGAAAAACAGTTAGAGCTCCTCCGCCTCTATATGTGCATTGTAAGTCCGAAAAGCTGAATGACCCTCGCCCACGTTCTCGGCAACTATGGCCTTGCAATCTAGCCGACAACGCCTAAGACCATAATCTGTTGCGGTAAAGTCGAAGACTCCGACCATCCGGTGGCCCGGACAACACTCTGTGGTCAGTGCGCTGGTCTTCAGCATCGCCAGTACCTTGGCTGTAGAGTCTTTTGCAACAGATGACCCAACGCAGAGGTCAGTGTAATTGATGATGTTGTTGTATAGGACATGAAAATCCTTAAATACAGTGGCAGTGGAGGGAGGGTTTGCGACGGAGCCATGCTTATGTCGAATATCGGGATAGTAGGAATGGGAATCGAGCGCGCAGACAGATTTTGTAGGACCTGAAGGATGGGCGCTGCAACCGGTGTAACATAAATGAAAGGCGAACCTCCCCAGGTTTCCATCAGGTCACCGAGCCATTCATTCTGCCGGAGCATCGCTTCCGGCGTCGAGCATCAGCAACAAGCCACACAGATAACGCAGAACCCGCCTATTTCCGGGATCTTCGTCTTGAGTTTTTTATTAGGTCGGGACAGAGTTTTCACTGCTAAATATGTCAGTAGGTCAGGAAGGAGCAGCGAAAAACTACAACTGTCTTAAATTTTTCTTGCCACGTTTTCTGATCTACTTGATATGTCCTTGGTGAAATCCACCCACTGTCATCTCCCACAAATTTGTATTTTCTCAATGGAGGGTAAGGTTGCATGGCCCCCGCTACAACAGGAACCCACTCCCCGGTTTGATCAAATATTTGAAACCGGCCCTCTGCTACTTGAGCAAGATCACCTGTTTCGGGGGAATCCCACATGGCAGGAAGGCCGCTATACCAGAATTTGAAAGGGATCTTCTTACGGCTAAATTTCCTTTCTGTAATATTTATTGACCAGTTACTCCTGGGCCAGCGGAACTGCAAATGTACTCACCTTCTACTCTTACTATTCCCATGCACTGAAGACTGTTCTGAATGGTGGGCGGATCAACAGGGGCTGCAAGTGTGTTGAGGAACTAATTATGCTGAATACAAATTTATACCATTGATGCCCTGAACTGGGTATCGAAAGTGCGGCATTATTGTGAGTTGGTTGCAAGGCAGGATGTGTCACACAAGGACAAACATGGCCGAATGCAATTTGCGCAATCTGCGTAATCTGCGTAATCTGCGCAATTTGCGCAATTTGCACACGCTGACTAATATTATCGCCCCTTTGGGCAGACCTGGTTCCTTCGGGTTTCCCCGATGATCTAGTATGTGACATGCGTGATACTCAAGGGTGACTTTGGCACGCACCAATCCTGTCTTGGGCCTTATCACCGGATATCGTGTTCATCTCAAGCGAGGGGCACAGTTAATGGTATGTTGTCATTAGCATTAGGACGAGATTAGTTTAAATAACTCTCACTCATCACGTCGATATGGGCCGGTTTCGTTTCCTCCCGTTCCATCCGCATTCTCTCCACCTCTCTGACTCCCGCTGGTTGGCGTCACTGGATTCCTTAGCTCTGTTGACCCACACTGGATTTCTGGCGTCTGAGTCTGCTTCTGGCAACCCTAATGAACTCATGATCTATCAGCTAGACTTCGAGCTTCGAGTCTCAGTGCACATCTGCGCGCGTGCGTGGTTACAACGGCATTGAAGTAGAGCCCGCATCTGCTGTGCATTGTCAGCTGTTTGAAGGTGAGTACCGTTCATTGATCATCTTCGACCTCTTGTGACCGGAATTGCCGACTTTGTCGAGTCGGCGCTTCAAGTCCACGATGGCAACCGGACTTCGGCACTCCATTGGAAGCAGTGGGGAGATGGCAAAGGAAAAAGGGTGCGCCAATCACAATAGTCCACTTCTTGTGCCGTCGTTGACGCCCCCCCCCTTTTTTTAAGGGGTTCCTTCTCTCGTATCTAATCGTCTACACGTACTCGCATCATTTGACGGTCTTAGACGGCATCCCCGATGAATACAAGCGTTCATCGGACCCACCGTATGGGGTGCTCCTCCTTGCGGCACAAGCAGTGAGCAAATGGTCCTGGTTTCGTCCTTCGAATCTGACGATCTTGGTTTAGGTCGAGCGCAATCTGCAGTTCTGGAAGACGGGCAAGTACACCATCCCGACCAGGCTGCTTGGCCAGTTCTCCTTCGACAACTGGGGCCACGGGAGTCGAAGACGAAGACCAAGCTTACGCGCCGCGCGGCCAAGTTTCTCCATGTACTGAAGAAGTGGGACGAGACGCGATGGGAGGAGCTCCGGGAAGAGGCGACTCAGTGGCAGGAACGGACGAAGAGGACGGCGTCTTCCAGCCGTGGTACGTCGGAGGCGGAGGACATGGAAGAGACGGAGGAGGAGGAGGAGCTCGTCGTGATGTCCGATTAGCGCACTGCGCCGTAGTACGGCGCTGTATGGACGACCCATTATGGAAATCATATGCCCCTTTTCAGAAATGATCCAGCCAATTGAGTCGAGCTTTGGCATCTTTGCGCACAGCTTCCTCCAAATCACTCGCATCTTTTCAAAGACTCAGTACATCTTACAGGGCTTTCCAAAGACACATGTTCTATCTAAGACTTTTGAACCCAGTTAGCCCAAAACGTGCGTCTTCGGAAAAGATGTGTCTTTGCGGTCTTTGACGTCTTGGCAAAGATGCCAAAGACGCCAAAGACAAACGTGTAGTTTTACTGATGTAGTCTTCGAGTTGGATTCCTATGCACGCTTAAATACAGCACTTATAAAAAAAGTAGAGTAGCAAAAAACAGTGTTCGTCCTTAAGCCCTTAAATCCGGTTTTCAGGAGCCGGAGACCTTCCGAAGGTCGAAGGCTTCAATCGGAGGGGCTATTTAAGGCCTTAAGGATTTTTTCCCACGCCTATCTGGCAGCGATTTTCGCGCCGCTAACCGCGCTGCCGTTGTAGTCTACACATAGCTTAAGGCTGGAACTCCTCGTCACTATCAATCTCTATGGCCCCGTCATCCAGAATATTGTCCTCGACCTGCTTGGCAAGTGCCTGCATCAGCAATTCCTCCTCCTCCATCGCCTTACGAGACTGTTTCCGTGCGCGTGGTTTCTCAGCTTCGCTAAACAGAGTCGCGAGCGACATCGGCTTCCAGGTGCCAGCCGGCACCTGGACCTCCGCTGCCTCCTCCGCCGCCGCCTCGGATGGAGAGGTGGCTCGCTCCTGACGCTCAGCATCCTCCCGCTCCTGAAGCTCCTGCTGATCCACTGAATTCTGCTTGGCACCCCGGTGGAACCGTTCCTTCAGAGTCAAAGGGGGAGCCATGGTGGTCGGCGGCAGGCGCGATGGTCGGCGGTGGGCGGAGGACAAAAAAAAAGTGAAATTACATAATATGAACACGTGGTACTAGGAAGGCTTCGGAAGGGCAGTCAATTCGCGGAAAAAATCGGAAGGCCTCAAGGAAGGCCTTCCGATTTCGGAAGCCTTCCCCCTTTGGGCGAACACTGGCAAAAAATACTGCGCGCCGACTACGCATTTACTGCGGGTCAACACTCGATTGAAATGGTGCCTGGAGGCATCTTACCTACAATATTGCACTGCCCACTCGAGCTCACTCATGTTCATCGCGTCATCTCCGATTCTGCAAGGCTTTGCCATCCGTGCTGTGACTGCCTGTCACAGGATGGAGATCACATCACGACTGCGCGAACCTAATAAATAGTGCGACAGGTTCTCAAGTCCTTTTATCCCATTCGACAATGCTTTCTTCTGCTTTCCAGTTCGTTTTAATCTCTCTCTATCTTACCAGTACGCTCGCTGCGTCCGACTTCAACTGGCAGACGGTACGCCGTTGTTAATTCGCCCATGCACCTAATTTCAGATTGTTTTCCAGCTTACAGCGAACACCAAGCTAAACTGGACGCCCTGCTACTCCGGTTTCCAATGCAGTCGTCTTCAAGTGAATTACTTGAATTTTCATGAATCATTCATCATCTGACGAATGGGTTTTCAGGTTCCGTTGGACTACAACGCACCCCAGTCCGAGTTTGCGTCCATTGCGATCGTCCGCTTGCCGTCAACGTCCCCCAAGTCTGAATACCGGGGCCCAATTCTATTCAACCCCGGCGGGCCCGGAGGCAGCGGCGTCGATGCCATCGTTGGAGCCGGGGTGGCGTTCGCGACCGTCTTCGGTCCTGAATTCGATATAGTTGGGTTCGATCCAAGAGGTGCGTCCCCGCTTGAACATTGAACGACTCTAGATCTTATGAATATTATTCTGCAGGGGTCAGCTACTCGACGCCGACGATATCGTTCTTCAAGACCGAGGCGGAGCGCAGGTTCCTCATCCCCTCGGCGGAAATCGTTATCTACCCGTCCCTCAACGCGTCCTCGAACGCAGTATCCAAGACGTGGGGTGATTTCGGCCTCCTTGGACAATTGGCACTGCAGAGCGATACAGAACATCATCTCCAGCACATGTCGGACCCGTTTCCTGTTTCCGTGTTCCAGGTTGACCTTCCCTCGTAGGTCGACGGACAATATTGCTCGCGACATGCTCCAAATCACCCAAGCCTTTGGATTTGAAAAGTTGCAGTATTGGGGTATCTCGTGGGTCTTAATTGTGGGTGTTTGCTGAGACTGAACAAACTGGTGTTCACCAGATACGGCTCGGTTTTGGGAGCCACGTTTGCGACACTATTTCCTGTAAGAAACTACAACCATACGACGTACGTCTCTTACTAAAGTGCTATGCAGGACAAGGTCGGCCGGCTGATGATTGACGGTGGGCAAACCCTGATGTTTCATTGATTTGCGTGTGTAACTTCGGTTCTAATTGCAGGCGTCGAGGATATGGACTCCTATTACACTTGTAAGTGCTATACTCTTCGTTTTTAGCGTGTCTGACGACCATATCAGCCAACGCGACGAACATGATGGTCGATGTCAATGGCAGTTTGCAGGCATTCTTCGATGGATGCAACAAAGCCGGCCCAGACATCTGCCCCTTCTACGCGCCTTCCCCATCAGAAATAGCCGCAAAACTGGACGCTCTCACCTCCTCCGTCAAGGAACAGCCCCTCCCAGTCGTAACACCCGACTCCCACGGGATAGTCGACTTCAACTTCTTGCGGAACGCGATCTTTGGGTCACTGTTCGCTCCGTATGATCCCGCCATTGGGTTCGTCTCCCTCGCACAGGGACTCGCAGCGCTCGCCAATGGCAATGCAACAGTGCTCTATGCCCAGATCCCGGAGATGTCATTCGAATGCCAGACGTCGCCGCCGCCGTTCCACCTGAACAACTTCGAAGCGTATATGGCGATCGCGTGCGGTGATCCCGTCCCGATCAACGACACTGTCGCGCAACTCGAGGAATACTGGCTGAACGCAGCGAGGGTGTCTCAGTTCTCGGATCTCGTTTCGAGCTCGCGTCTGCTCTGCGCGTTAGTGTCGGTGATCCTTTTGATGCAGAAAAACACTGATGACGTCCTTTCCAGGGCCTATAAAATACATCGTCAAGGCCGGTTCCAAGGTGAGTGTGGGCTTCATCTTGGTTGCTTGCGTATCTCATATTCTTCTGAATAAGGCCCTGTTGGCGCCAAAAACACAAGCTTCCCTCTCTTGCTTGTCGGAAACACGTTGGATCCCGCGACCGCCCGTGCTGGGTAAGTAAATTGCGGCCAACAGGAACGACTGCTGGTTTATGAATATGCCCACCCAGCGCCTTGAAGACGTCCAAAGCCTTCCCTGGCTCCATAGTTCTCACGCAAGATTCTGTCGGCGTGCGTTGTTCCTCGACGGCCGTGTTCAAATGCTAATCAACGCTTGTTGCAGCACACCTCCATCGCCGCACCGTCGTTGTGCACCTATGGGCATTTCCGCGCGTACTTCGTGAACGGCACCTTGCCCGCACTGGGGACGGTGTGTCCCATCGATGCGGAGCTGTTCCCGTCCGCTTCTGGCAACGTCGCCTCGAAGAGACGACTGCCAAGTGTTGAGGAGAAGGGGCTACTGGACGCGGGACGGGAGATCAGCAGTGTCATGCGTCGGGTGGTTCCCCGTCGGGCGCTGTAGAAACGGGATGGTGTACAAACCTCATAATATTTAGTTAGTCGGCCGGTTCTAAGTCGAGCAATTTATTTGGGCCACTGAAGCCGATTATCGCCTCTAGCGGCCTGAGCTTTCTGACCTAACTATAGTAATATTTGTGGAGGCACAGAAGGCCTGCTCACCCATTGCTTTAACAAGGTTGCTCGAGGACGAGACAAAAAGATGGGCGACCCATTTTGTGAAGGGCCTGGGTCTTCATTGATCGATGTATAAGGTTCTTTCGAATAATTTAGTAGAGAATGCGAACTCGAGAGAGAGACGGGTTCAGCGCAAGTCACTGTTTTTAATAACCGCCTCTTTCCGTCGACCGAGAAGGTCTATTCATGAACGAATCTATCATCTCGGCCACTGTTAGCCAGCGTTTCTGACGGTGCACCAGAAAAGACATCAACTAAGCGCACGGTGGCGCGCCATGCTGGATCAAATCGTGATGTTCCCATGCTCACCCCGAGCTGGTTGAAATGGCTGCAAGCCATCGGGCTTTTTGCTGAAAGGCCAGGAGTGCGCAAAGTATAGCTACCCACAATGGGTGATAAAAAGTTTGGCCTGTCACAAAATCATCGCTCGTGCTCGAATCGAATGACCGCTTCCCGCAACAGTTATGAACTCGAAAAGCAAGTAACCGGCATTGCGCGGGCAGCTCCCGCATACAATATTTCTGCATTTTGCCCCATTGTGTGCGGGTGCGGTCCACACGGTACCAGGCTGATTCCTTCGAGCTATAACCTAACCTAGGCTGGGTCAGTGCTGGACCAAGGTCAGCATGATCCAAATCGTCGTCTGCTATCTGTGCACTACACAAAAAATATGTTCTCTACAATGGAATGGCCCAGGCTGGATTCAAACCAGTGCTTCCTGCCTAATGGCGATGGGTGAAGACATTGTCTGTGCCTGTTATGATAGGATTTTCTGTTAAAAACTTGAAGAACGCACCGAGCAGTTGAACCCAATCACAGAGAATCCCACTGAAGCCTGAGGAGGGCGTCTTTTCGAAGATTATCCAGAGCGACACACTATAGCTAGTTGAGTGCAAATGGTTCTCACTGCTGATCCAAAACAGTGGCACCACTGTCTGCGCTGACAAACCGTTACAAACCCTTTCCCCCTAAACCATAGATTGCGTGTGAACGAAACTGGGTGACTTTCCCAGCAAACCCCATCACATTGCCTGATACTGTGTGACGTTCCATAACATTGGGTGACTCTTCTGTAAGGTGCGCATGGCTTCAGGGAAACTATTATGGCTCTCCCTTAAAACTCACTGACTTTTCCATCATGTGAAGAAACTGGGTGACTTTTTCCGTAACATTGGGTGACTCTTCCATAGGGTGCACACGGCTTTAGGGAAACTATTGTGGCTCTCCCTTAAAACTTGCTGACTTTTCCATTATGCAAAGAAACTTAACACCAACTTCCCCTTCCACAATGCAAAACTATAATTCAGTTCCAGATGTCAATATAACAATATTCAATCAGTTATGGACCCTATTTATCTTCGGCGGCCTTCGGCCTATCTATCTTATCTGAGAACCTGGATCCAAGTTCTTTTTCTTTAAGCTCAATTTCTCTAAAATAAATAGAGAACCTGGGTGTTTAGTAATACAGAAGCTGGGTGAGAACTAGAGTGTTTAATAGAGAACTAGGGTGACAACCTGGGTGTGCAGAACCTGAGTGAGAACCTGGATTTAATAGATAACCTGGGTTTAATAGAGAACCTAGATTTTGGACATGACCTGGCTTCTTGTTCAGTCTCCACTGCTCTGAAAGAACACTACAGGACTTGGGTTTTGTCACCCTAGGTTCTCTATTAAACCCAGGTTCTCACCCATGTTCTGTACTAAACCAAGGGTCTGTACTAAACACCCAGGTTCTCTATTAAACCCAGATTCTCTATTAAATCAGGTTCTCACCCAGGTTCTGCACTAAACCCAGGGTCTCACCCTAGTTCTCTATTAAACACCCTAGTTCTCACCCAGGTTCTGTATTACACACCCAGGTTCTCTATTTATTTTGGAGAAATTGAGGTTAAAGAAAAAGAGCATCCAGGTTCTCGGATGAGATAGATAGGATGCAAATGCCGCCATCAGCAGTTGTGATGTAACCGTGGTTGTAACGTTCGGGGAGCGGCTTTGTTAAACCAGTGAGATACAGATGGAATGTGCCTGAGTGAAATAATATCATATCAAGGCATGGTCTGCGAAGTCACATAGAACAGCTTACCAGCTGCATTAAGACCATGCAGAATTCTCTAGTCTTCATCTCACAGAGCAGGTCTCTTGATGCACTTGGAGTACAGAGTGGATGCGAACTGGGATGGAGTTTTCCCTTTCAGAATGAGTTTAGTCGATTTTGCTTGAGAAATGAAGGAATTAACAACGGAAAAAATCGCTCGAGCAATTGATAGGATATACCATTGTCAACCTTCGAAACAGAAGCCCCGAAACATCCATTTGCTTTGACGCACTCTCTATAAGCCTCCTTGAGTTCCAAGGACACTTTAGTGAGCAATGGCACAGGATGCTTATGCGGGATAGCATTAGTAATAATCAGTGCCTTGCGGATCAATGGATCCAGAGGCACATATATCGAGTGCTCAGCAGGGCAGGGGTATCATTTGAGCATGCTCCGTGAATTGGCAGTTCCATCTGTGATGTGAGCGTGTGCTAGATTCATGTCAGAACAAAATGGAAAATATATAGCGTGGTAGATAACACACAGCAGAAACAGGCTTTGAACCTGACATTTGGATGGACAAGGCGGCTGCATGGGCACGGAATTTTTCGACGAAATACCAGTTTTCTCCTTGGATATTAATGAGGTCACTTGGCAGACCGTGGATTGGGATAAAGTTCACCGTCCCGAGTAACTGCTAGCGAAGAACTCAAGAACGGCTAAGTCGATCATCGAATTTTTATATGTCGCAAAGATGTTACCCACGGCTACCTGTCGCGTGAAATTCAAATGTTTTGAAAGGGGTAACACACTTGGCTCCACGGGGGAGGGTGGAAAATGGGCTGTGCTCATAAAAATTCAGCTGAAACTCAAAGTAGGAATATCTCCAGAACCACTGGATGGGTTGCCATTGCTGGATTGGAGTGTTCTCTCGCAAAAAGGGTTCGTGCCTCGCACCCTAGGAAGCACAGGTTCGATGCAAAATGCATTTTTTTAGGAAATTTACATGTATTCATATCTCCATAACCACTCAGTCGACAGTCATTGCGCATTGCTCATTAAAAACGTAAAATATGGGAGAAGAGTGGGCAAAAAGCACTAAGAGTTCGCAGATCAGGAAACCCATGTTCGATGCAAAATCGCCTTTTGGGAAATTTACATCAATTCATATCTCCAGAACCGCTTGACTAAGGCCCATCGTGTATTGCTCGTTAATACTATAAAATATGGGGGAAGAGTTCGCAAAAAGCACTAAGAGTTTGCACATCAGGAAACCCATGTTCAATGCAAAACATCAATTCATATCTTCATAACTACTTGGCGGATTTACATGAAAGTTAGATCATTCGAAAGGCCCATTTTACGGCAACCGTTCTCAAAAATTAACGCATGTCCAATGTCCAGAAGTGGTAGATTCGACAAAAATTTCCTTTTTAGGTATAAAAACCTCCATATCCGATGATCGGCTGAGCCGATCACTTAACTTTCTAAATATCCATGTAGTCCTCGAACAGGGATACCGTTCGTAAAAAAAAACGGAGAATTCTATTTTAGAATCCCTAGGGGTGGTATTGCCTGTATCCGAACTGTACGGCGTCACGGAGAAGAGTATGGAAAGCCAGAGCACCACGCTTTGAAACAAATGATGGTGATGATTGCCGTCAATGGCCGGCCGCGTGCCGAGGCAGCGATTAAGATGAAATTGCAGATTCTAACAGAATGTTATCCCTGCTGTGGCACATTGAAGACATTGGATATGGACAATACACCCCCCAAACCTATCCTATGTATCTAATCCTGGAATATGGAGCCATATTCCGCTTAGTCAGCTTCAACCAGATTCCCTGGGCCAAATTGTTAAGTATCTGATCATGGAACATGGTGCTTATGTACTGCATTACATGCATCATGTACCCCCCTGTCAATTGCAAAATTCAGGGTGTGTCATGCATCCTGCAGCCATCTGTCAAAAGTACTGATGGTGATCTTGAACCAAAACCTGTGGATTTTGAAAAAAAAAAAAAAAAATTGAGGGCAGTGTGATAGGAAGTGCTTGATCTCTGGATCAGTGAATAGAATCATGTCAGCTGATGGCTTGATCTATGCTCAAGGCGCTGATGGCAGTGATACCCAGCCATCGTGGGAATTATTGGCTGACACTGGTTGAGCATTTCAATTTTTTCACCTTCTTTTTCAGTGAAAAATGTTGTTTATTTTTCAGACATTTTTCACTGGAAAAAGAAGGTGAAAATTTTTAAAAACTTTTTCAGCACTTTCTCAATTCAAGGTGAAAATTCGAAATAAAATAGAAAGTGATGAAAATGTTTTGAAATTTTCACCTGCTTTTTCAGTGAAAATTGTGTGAAAAATAAACGACATTTTTCACTGAAAAGAAGGTGAAAATTTTGAAATGTTCAACCAGTGTGATGCAGAGATTGAGCACTATTTGGGGGTTATGTAAACTTCCAGGGGTTAGGGAGATGTTGAAATGGTATTTTGAATCATGTGTCATGCTCCCTGTCAAATTGAACAGTATCTAGGGCAAAAGGAGATGGAATATGGCAAAAAGAGGGAGATATCCCCCCGGAATTTGGCAAAATAAGGTGGAGTATGGCAGCAAAGTGGTATCTTAAGCTGGAATCTGGCCAGAATTTGGCATTTTAAGCTGCAATCTAAGCAGAATCTGGCAAAACAAGGCAGAATATGGTGAAACATGGTGGAATCTATCTATCTGATCTGGAATGTGGCCCCACATTCCATTTCCCTAGCCCAGCACCGGAATCTGGCTGCTTGCACCCACATTCTGTTTTCCCTAAGCCCTCGCGACCGGAATCTGGCTGCTTCCCCTTTCCTCCTTTCCTTGCTGAACCCCATTTTCGGTGTCTTTTCCCATCTTCATCTTGTCCTTTCCCCGATGTGGCTGCTTTTTAACGAGAGTGTGACTGCTTTAACAAGAATGTGGATGCTTTAATGAAAATGTGGCTGCTTTAACAAGAATTTGGCTGCTTTTAACAAGATAAGTGCCTGCTCGCTTGGGAATGTGGCTGTTTTCAATCTTCTTCACCGCAATCTGGTTGCTCTTTTCCTTACGGACCGCACATCTAAAGGAAAATCATTCAAATTGACCATCACGCATCACACACACTCCCTGGTCCATGTCAAATTTTGGTTCAATGTCACGCATCATGTCCTTGCTGGTCGGACACAATTTCGGTCACACACCCTCGAGCAGAGCAAGGGGCGACACAACTGTTTCTCACAGTGACCACGTGGGGAAAGGATGCAAAAGAATCACAATACTCAATCCTGTTACAGTGGGAAAAGAAAGGCTGGTTGCGGGAATCAAACCCGCGACCTTCTGATGACACTTGAAAATCTGTGAACATGAAGGTAACCGCTGAGCTAATCAACCATCCTCACTTATGCACTCCACATGGCTTCACTTTTCACAACACAAGAGAGATTATTTTGATGTACACTGCTGAACAGATTCCATGTTCAATACACTATTTATCTTGGCCACCTTTAGCCTAATAGTTTTTTTCGTGAAGGGTACCAAATTGTAGCCCTTGAAGAGCTCTACAATATTCCTTAAATGACTTTAATGATCTGATCACTGGTTGGACCAGAAAAGGCAAAAAAAAAACTCGCCGAGACGCGGCGGTTTTGAGGATTTTGAAATTTTCAAACCACATTTGTGGGGTATGAAATTGAAGCCTTGAAGAGCTCTGCAAGATATTTTAGTCAACCTACTGATCCGATCATTGTTAGGTCCCAAAAAAGGAAAAAGACTCGCCGGACGTGTGATTTCGACATTGTGAAAATCTTGAAGTACCCCCTTGTGGGGTATCAAATTGTAGCCCTTGAGGAACTCTACAAAGATCACATGACTTATCACATGAACTCCCAAGCTAAAAATGGTAATAATCGACTGCTCCTGTAAAGTGTAGATATCTCCCCCAATTCTTATCTGTTTTGCTTGTTTGAAAGCGAAATTCTGGGTGCACAAAGCAATGGAAGCGAGTTTTGCTGTTGTTCAATGTGGATATTGTTATCCCATGCAAAAAAGGGGTGGAAATTAGTGCAGACAGTATGCTACATGCCTGTGTTCCTTACCAGGGCTTTTGCCATTGTTGTGACGCAAAGCCAAGGGCTGGCTGGGGGTGCTGGGGCTGGGTCTGGCTGGGGCTGGCTTTTGCTGGGGCTGGCTGGGGCTGGGCCTGGGGCTGGGGCTGGCTGGAGTCCCAGTGTTGGATGTAGCATTAACCACTCAACCAGACTGGTTGAGTGGTTAATGCTACATCCAACAAAATGCCGACCCGGGTGACCATGTTTATGATTTCAATGGGCCTACCACTGGCACAAATCTAGCATCTCTCATAGCGAGAAAGGCTCATTCCGAGGGTGGTAACCCGGCTCATGGATTATGTCAGGGGAGAAACAACAGAATCAAGTTTTTTCAAGGTGGAAAAAGAGAGAGAGAAAAGGGAAAAGAGGGGAGAGTATCTAAAACATTCATAAATCCTCTGCATAATATTTCTAAGATTCAATTAGCTGCAGTGCTCTCAACAGTATTTGCCATCTTGATTGGCTTATCCCAGTGCTGAGAGATCCGGTTTTTCAAGGCTTATGGTGTCAGCTGATTTATCGGCTGAATTGACATAAGCCCCAGCGAATCATATTCAAGATTCCGAAAGGTATTGGGCCCCGGAAACAACCTCGTCTTCGATGGGGATCTGTTGAATTGCATCTGAAACCCACCTTACAAAGTTACAGCCAATTCTGGAAGGCCCGGACCACCTCTTGCACTGGCTCTTTCACATGAGACCGAATTCAGCATGTATTCAATCTTTTTCGATTTCGAAAGGTATTGGGCCACGGAAACAACCTCGCTTTCGACAGAGATCTGTTGAATTGCATCTGAAAACCTGCCTCACAAAGGTACAGCCAATTCTGGAGGCCCAGACCACTGTTGAACTGATCTTTCACATGAGTCCGAATTTAGCGTGTGTTTAATCTTTTTCAATTCTGAAAGGAATCGGCCTGGACAAACCCTCCTTTTGAGGAAGATACTTTGCATTGCAACTGGAAACCTGCCACATGGGCTCTTTCACATGAGTCCGAATTTAGCGAATCCAACAAGCATATTTGGAATTTAGTTTAGCTAATGCACTCCTATCATTCAGGAATCGCAGCACCGCCCGTGCCACATGTGTTCTTCAGGCCACAGATTCGAGTCTTGCAGAACACATGTTGCTGAGTGTGTATTCTGCGTTGCAGTGTGGTAAAAATTCCATGCAGCACTCAAGGATCCAGAAATTATTCCTCTGCACTCTCCAATATGTCCAGTGTTCCACTTTCTCGACTCATGCCACGCCGCCACGTAATTTTCGCATCATCAACTTCTCAATTGGGAAATATGTGTTCCAACTTGCAGATGTGCCGCAAGCCGAGAATAGCTGGCAAGCTTAGATAAACACGGTGGATACCCTTATGTGGTGAGAATACGGTATCCATCTACCATCCAACCCAAATGCGGTTTTGTATCTCTGCGGCTGAAATCAGTGGGCTCATCGAGACCTCACCAGGGCCAGTAACGAGACGAAATGATGCTCCTACACAGCGCACACATCTATAACCACCGATGAAGAGCAGGAATGCAGGGGACATGCACCACGAACAAAGAAGGGTGGCTCCTGCCTCTGCTCCAATGGCGTCGTCACGCACCGCTCCTTACACGCACCACCCTAAGATGCGGGAGCGCATCACCCACTGCTTCCACTTTGGCCATCGCTGCCTCACGCGCGCCACTCGAGCGTGTCTCTGCCTCGACGCCAACGAGGAGAAGCTCATCGAAGAAGACACAGCCCTGCCCGGCATCGAGCACGCTGCAGGCGTCGATGGCAGCAACTTGCCACATGCCACAGGGGGCAAAAGAGTGGGCACTTGTCATAATGGCATCCGTCAGGCACTTGCTGCGGCATCCGTCAGGCATGTGCTGGGCACTTGCTGCGGCCCTTTGTTACGTTCCGATCAATTCCGGTGATCAGCGTCAAATGGCGCTATAATTAGCTTTGCAGTCCAGAAAATGCAAAATACATTCGCATTAGCTCAATTCTTGTCCAAACATCCTCGGAAGTGGCTCAAATTAAACCGACAAGTGTTGGTTTCAGAATATAAGAAAGGTTTGAAGTAAACAGTTGAGTACTGACTGAGATCTTGCCCTGAGTGCCAAATCCCCTGATGTTGGTGCCAAATTCGAGATACTAGCCAGCCAATGTGTATAGTTCAAACGTGTTCGAACTCTGAACCATGATTGAATGTTACAGTTCAATTTCCCCAATGCAAACAATGGAGGGTAAAAAAAAATTGTATGAACGTGCTTGAACTGCTGAACGGAACGTGATGAACCCGAATGTTAGGTTTACGTTCAGTGTTCAGGAAATGCCCGAACCGAACGTGAGTTCAGGTTTGGCATTTGCGAAAAAGGTGCTGGACCTGAACCGAACTGAACTTTGACATCACTCAGTGGGATGTGCAACGCGAGGCAATTCGGATTGACATGGTGAGGATAAATTAGTCAAGAACACTTAGATGGACCGTAAAAGTGTGACTACTAAGTCCCATGAAAATCAGCTGGCTATAAATTACAGTACATCAAATTTTGCACCAGCATCAGGGGATTTTTTGGCACTTGGGGCAAGATCTCGGTCAGTACTCAACTGTTTTACTTCATACCTGTTTTATATTCTGAAACTAGACACTTGTCGCTTTAATTTGAGCCACTTCCGAGGATGATTGGACAAGAATTGAGCTAATGCGAATGTATTTGCATTTTCTGTACTGCAAAGCTAATTATAGTGCCATTTGACACTGATCACCGGAATTGATCCGAACGTAACAAAGGGCTGCAGCAAGTGCCAGCACATGCCTGACGGATGCCGCAGCAAGTGCCTGACGGATGCCATTATGACAAGTGCCCACTCTTTTGCCCCCTGTGTGCGAGGATAGACTTGCAAGGGTGAAAAACCCCACAGCCAAAAGTGGGCCACGAAAGGACGACATGGATGGGATGGCCCCCCCGTCCTGGGTGTAATAGAGATAGGAAGATATATAGATTGACAGCGAGACACATAACGTCCCTATGCTGAGAAACCCGAAAGCACTAACCCGCACCTTAACCAGCGTACTGGTCTCTCACGGTGGATTATGTGTCCCGTTAATAAATAGTGTGTTGCTCGTTATACTGTAAAATATGCAACTACACGTCGCACAAAGCACTAGGAGGTCGCACATCAGGAAACACATTTTTGATGCAAAATTGCCTTTTGAGAAACTTCCCATTATTCATATCTCCATAACCGCTCAGTGGACAGCCATTGTGTGTTGCTCGTTATTACTGTAAAATATGCAAATACGCATCGCAAAAAGCACTAGGAGGTCGCTGTGGAAGTACGACTTGCCGAGCTCGTCGCCTTCGGGTCTCGGTCCGGTTGCACGTGCTGACCAAATGCGGTAACGCCGTGCTGAACATTTTCCCTCCACGTCCCCTCCATGTCAATCCACGCGCCTTCACCTGTATCATTTGTTCACCATTGGCCACCCACTCTCCATTTCGCTTAACCTCAAGAATCATCCTTTCGGAGCTTTGAAACATGGTCAGGCAGAATTTATATTTTACTTACATTATATTCAGCTATAGTTTCTCATTCTCACGCTCTGGACCCGTCATTTATCACACACCACGTCGCATTGTCTACTTATATCAATCCGGATGCGACTGCACTTCCTGATGCCTTTGCCTTCTCGGAATGTGCTGGGGATTGATCTTGACATGGACTGGCCACTGTCAGCGCTGAGCGGGGCAGCGTGTCTCCCTACACGTCTTTGCGCATCTCCCGGATTGCATTGTGCTAAAGGACTTGCTTAGCTGAAGGATTTACCATGGCCATTTTATGTATCACAGACATTTTACATCCATTTGTTTAGTTCCCATCGCTTCCGGGCTCCGGTGTCACGAGAGTACGTGAACAGCCGTCCTGATCATTACATAATCACCTTCCTTCTCTCCCACCTACCACGACAATCCCATTGTTTGCACTTGTCTCATGTCCCACACACTGAATTTTGAGCCCTCATCAAGCTAAGTGTTTTATTATTCATTCCTACTGATTATTCTACTTCTAGAGTCTTTCTCTTGACATTGAGAAGGGACGGCATTCTACGGCTCTGCGGCACTACTGGTACGACTGGACACCACCTCGGTCCCGAGAGGACCAACCTTCTCTTCTTCATCGCACATCAGGAAACACATTGTTGATGCAAAATTGCCTCTTTGAGAAACTTCCCATTATTATATCTCCATAACCGCGCCATTGTGTGTTGCTCGTTAATACTGTAAAATATGCAACTACGCGGCGCAAAAGGCACTAGGAGGTCACACATCAGGAAACACAGTTTTGATTCAAAATTGCCTTTCGAGAAATTCCCTTTATTCATATCTCAACAGCCACTTGGCGGATTGACGTCAAAGTTGGATCATTCGAAAGGCACATTTTACGCCATTAGCTCGCAAAAAACGACGCATGTCCAACTGCCAGAAGTGGTCGTTCGGCAAAGATTTCCTTTTTAGGCGAAAAACCTCAATACCGATGATCGGGTGAGCTGATCACCTAACTTTCTATATGTCCATGTAGCCCGCGAACAGGGCCACCGCTCGCAAAAAAAACGGGGAATTCTATTTTTAGAATCCCTAGGGGGGCTAGGGAAGGTATAAAATGGGTAGGCAGTGTCAATTTTCGTTACTTCAATAAGCAGTTTCAATTGTCGTTACTTGTATTCCACTCGTCTCTGGACACCTGAACTGAGGCATGTACTGAAATCTAATCTCATGCTATTTAATCGGGGGGGGGGGGGGGGGGCTTGCCAAATAGTGATTATAATCTAGGGCTTGCCAGATAGCAGAAAGCCCTTTCTGTTAGAAAGGGAGCTTGCCAAATAAATTTATCCTAAAGAAGCCTGGCAAAATCTGATATCTCCCCCATCTTTTTTTGCTACCATGTCTGCCCCCAAACCACTCAGAACCCTGCTACCACTAGCTCTGTCTCTGACTCAGCTCCACAGCCTGCTGTCACACAAGTATGACTGGATTTATTGACACTTTAATCCTGAACTAACATGTATTACAGAACCCCAAGAGGAAAGGTGTCAAGGGTAAGAAAACTGCCAACAAGTCTGCTGCCACTGTCCAGGTATTTCCAACTCTTTTTTTGAGCCAGAGTGGAGGCTAAAGAAATCACTCCTTTAGGATGGGGAAGCTCCTCAAAAATTCCCAGGTTCTGATAGAATTCGGCTCCAAGTCCTATTTCTTTTACAGAAATGGATCTTAAAGAAAAAGAACCTGGATCCAGGTTCTCAGATAAGATAGATAGGGAACGTGGGGGCAGGGCTGTGTCTTCTTCCACGAGCTTCTCCTCGCTGGCGTCGAGGGAGAGACATGCTCGAGTGGCGGCATGAGGCAGCAACAGCCAAAGCGGGAAGCAGTGGGTGATGTGCTCCCACATCTTAGGGCGGTGCGCACAAGGAGCGGCGCATGACGATGCCATTGGAGCGGAGGCAGGAGCCACCCTTCTTTGTTCGTGGTGGCATGTCCCCTGCATTCCTGCTCTTCATCAGTGGTTATAGATGTGTGCGCTGTGTAGGAGCATCATTTCGTCTTATTACTGGCCCTGGTGAGGTCTCGATGAGCCCACTGATTTCAGCCGCAGAGATACAAAACCGCATTTGGGTTGGATGGTGGATGGATACGTATTCTCACCGCATAGAGTATCCACTGTGTTTATCTACAGCTTGCCGGCTATTCTCAGCTTGCAGCACATCTGCAAGCTGGAACATGTATTTTCCCAATTGAGAAGTTGATGATGCGAAATTACGCGGCAGCATGGCGTGAATCCAGAAAGTAGAACTGGACATATTTGGAGAGTGCAGAGGAATAATTTCTCGATCCTTGAGTGCTGCATGGAATTTTTACCACACTGCAACGCAGAATACACACTCAGCAACCTGTGTTCTGCAAGACTCGGATCTGTGACCTGAAGAACACATGTGGCACGGGCGGTGCTGCGATTCTGAATGATAGGAGTGCATTAGCTAAACTAAATTCCAAATATGCTCCTTGGATTTGCTAAATTCGGACTCACGTGAAAGAGCCCGTGTGGCAGGTTTCCAGTTGCAATACAAAGTATCTTCCTCAAAAAGGAGGTTGTTTTTGTGGCCCGATACCTTTCGGAATCGAAAAAGATTGAATACATCCTGAATTCGTCTCATACGAAAGAGCCAGTTCGACAGGTGGTCTGGGCCCTCCAGCATCGGCTGTACCTTTGTGAGGCAGATTTTCAGATGCAATTCAACAGATCCCATCGAAAACGAGGTTGTTTCCGTCACCCGATACCTTTGGGAATCGAAAAGATTGAATACACACTGAATTCGGTCTCATGCGAAAGAGCCAGTGTGAGAGGTGGTCTGGGCCCTCCAGAATTGGCTGTAACTTTGTGAGGTGGGTCATCAGATCAATTCAACAGATCCCCGTCGAAAACGAGGTTGTTTCCGGGGCCCAATACCTTTCGGAATCTTGGATATGATTCGCTGGGGCTTATGTGAATTCAGCTGATAAATCAGCTGACACCATAAGCCTTGAAAAACCGGATCTCTCGGCACTGGGATAAGCCAATCAAGATGGCAAATGCTGTTGAGAGCACTGCAGCTAATTTGAATCTTAGAAATATTATGCAGAGGATTTATGCATGTCTTAGATACTCTCTCCTCTTTTCCCTTTTTTTCTCTCTCTTTTTCCAACTTGAAAAAACTTGATTCCATCGGTTTCTCCCCTGACATAATCCATGAGCCGGGTTACCACCCTCAGAATGATCATTTTCTCGCTACGAGAGATGCCAGGATTTGCGCCAGTGGTCAGGCCCATTGAAATCATAAACATGGTCAACCAGGGTTGGCATTTTGTTGGATGTAGCATTAACCACTCAACCAGACTGGTTGAGTGGTTAATGCTACTGGGACCCCAGCCAGCCCCAGCACCCCCAGCCAGCCCTCGGCTTTGGGTTGCAACAGTGGCAACAGCCCTGGTAAGGAACACAGGCATGTAGCATACTGTCTGCACTAATTTCCACCCCTTCTTTGCACAGGATAACAATATCCACATTGAACAACAGCAAAACTCGCTTCCATTGCTTTGTGCTCCCAGAATTTCGCTTTCAAACAAGCAAAACAGATAAGAATTGGGGGAGATACCTACACTTTACAGGAGCAGTCGATTATTACCATTTTTAGCTTGGGAGTTCATGTGATCAGTCATGTGATCCTTGTAAAGTTCCTCAAGGGCTACAATTTGATACCCCACAAGGGGTACTTCAAGATTTTCAAAATGTCGAAGTCACACGTCTCCGTGAGTCTTTTTCCTTTTTTGGGACCTAACAATGATCGGATCAGTAGGTTGACTAAAGAATCTTGTAGAGCTCTTCAAGGGCTTCAATTTCATACCCCACAAGATGTGGTTTGAAATTTTCAAAATCCCCAAAACTACCACGTCCTGCCGAGCTTTTTTGCCTTTTCTGGACCAACCAGTTATCAGATCATTAAGGTCATTTAGGCATAATTGAGGATGGTTGATTAGCTCAGTGGTTACCTTCATGTTCACAGATTTTCAAGCGTCATCAGAAGGTCGTGGATTCGATTCCTGCAGCCAGCCTTTCTTTTCCCACTGTAACAGGATTGAGTATTGTGATGTGGGGACTTGATATCGAGTCTTTTGTGTCCTTTCCCCACGTGGTCACTGCGAGAAACAGTTGTGTCGCCCCTCGCTCTGCTCGAGGGTGTGTGACCGAAATTGCGTCCGACCAGCAAGGACATGATGCGTGACATTGAACCGAAATTTGACATGGACCAGGGAGTGTGTGTGATGTGTGATGGTCAATTTGAATGATTTTCCTTTAGGATGTGCGGTCCGTAAGGAAAAGAGCAACCAGATTGCGGTGAAGAAGATTGAAAACAGCCACATTCCCGAGCAAGCAGCCACTTTCTTGTTAAAGCAGCCACATTCTTGTTAAAGCAGCCACATTCTTGTTAAGCAGCCACATTCTTGTTAAGCAGCCATTCTTGTTAAAGCAGCCACATTCTTGTTAAAGCAGTCACATTCTCGTTAAAGCAGCCAGATCAGGGAAGGGAAAGGGTGAAGACGGTAAAAGACACCGAAAACGGGGATCAGTGAGGAAAGGAGGAAAGGGGAAGCACCCAGATTCCGGTTGCAAGTGTGGGTGCAAGCAGCCAGATTCCGGTGCTGGGGCTTAGGGAAAACAGAATGTGGGGCCACATTCCAGGATCAGATAGATAGGTCGGAATGCACTGCCACATCGGATTCAGAGCTCTGAATCCCATGGCAGATGTGTAGGTTTTCACGGAGATGTTATTGAACATCATTCACTCGAACGAGTTCCCTCTCCATACTCGGGTCCGAGCAACCGAGCAGTTCACCAAATTTCCAACTACGACCATCCACGAGCTTGCTGCGCTGTTAACTGAGGATGACCTCAACCCTCGGATCTCGGAAGCCATTCTCATGTTCCTTCCGCACCTGGACGAACCCGCAGCAGGGATTCAGCTCCGACTGGCACCAGCTATTCTCGCGGGTGAGCTGGCTAGAACTGCTGTGCATTCGGTGAAGCAGTCGCTGGAGCACGTTCTGTTGGCCAGCGTGCCAATGTTCTTGGAGCCACCGACAGCGAAGTCATTGAAGATTGGGGTGTTCAAGGAGCTCGTTCGGATCATTACGACGTACATCAAGCTACCGGAGATGCAGGACTTGGTCAGGCGGCTTTGGGATCGACCGCTGCATCAGGATGGTGAGCAAGCACTTTCATCGTTATTGCCACATTGTACTAGCTGACACCACTTTTAGTTCGTATCGCTCTGTTACAGTCGATACTACTTGCACTGGACTCTCCTCATCAAGATCTCACCTGGTATATTATTGACAAAGCTACCGCTTCGCTAAGCACCCTTCAGGCGGATGAGTAAGTTGTTCATTGATTCGAGTCAAGATGTGTACTAACATCCCTCTAGCACCCTCTTTGTCTTGCTGGCAGTCACCCCTCCGGTTCGCACTGCTTGTGTAGACGATGTCCTGCGCAGGTATCTTCCTCGGTCGCCCGTTTTGGCGGACATGGCGACGGTCACTATCCCGAAGGCCCACTGCGAATGCTACGTCGAGACCGTGCTTTGGCCATTGACCCAAATTCGCCTCAACATGGATCTGGCTGAGTCGAGCACATGCCGGAAGTGCTGCTAGTGCTGGCCAAAAATACAATATGGCCAGATATATTTTGGATATATCTAAAAAATATGAATACGATCTGGCCTTGCTCCTCCTTTCGGATCTGGATATTCTGTGATATGATATGATACAATATGATATGGATATAATATGATACAGGGCTGCTCAGATTCAGATGTATCTAGATACAGTCTTGGGGTTTTCAACCATCTCCTTGCTGGAATTCCTGCCAGTGGAGCACGCTGCTATATAGAAACAGATATTCAAGCTCAGCAGAGGGCTCATCATTGTATCATACAGGCAGCTTAGAGTTTTTGTCAGCGTCGAACCTAGCCAATGGTGATGGGATCTCCCCCCCCCCGCCCCCCGAAAAAAAATTGGCTCTCATAACTACAAAATCACTATTTTACTCTTTGGTGACCTATATCTGCTGTTTCACCACCGGTCTGACGTACTGGCAGGTTTACAATACTCCAATTCCATTTGCAATAATTTCCACCAATTGGACCAAAACTAGGTACTCAAAAAAAAAAATCAATTACAAAACTTTTTGTATATCACTGGTTGAGCATTTCAATTCTTTCACCTTCTTTTTCAGTGAAAAATGTTGTTTATTTTTCAGACATTTTTCACTGAAAAAGAAGGTGAAAATTTTAAAACTTTTTCAGCACTTTCTTGATTCAAGGTGAAAAATTCGAAATAAAATAAGAAAGTGATGAAAATGTTTTGAAATTTTCACTTGCTTTTTCAGTGAAAAATGTGTGAAAAATAACTGACATTTTTCACTGAAAAAGAAGGTGAAAATTTTGAAATGTTCAACCAGTGTATTCGAGTTCCATTAGTTTAATTATCATGAAATATGGATTATATGGGCAGAGATTTTCACATATTGTCAGGCAAATTTTGACACCCCGCAAGCATACCTTCTGAGTTTGCGTATGAGTCGAATTTACAAGCTCTATAACCACGGAATGACATACAATACAGTAGTTGGGCCTGACGTTTGTCTAGATTCAGACACACCGTCCAATGTTCTGAACCAGTCAAAACGAGAACGACTGCGGGAATCGAGGAACCTTTGACATATTCGAGGTCAGTTGGCTGGATAATCGTGTTTCACATCCAGAGCTGACCTTCAGATGGTGCAATACATGCGGTTTTGTACATGAGGCTAATACTTGACCTCAACAGAATGAAACCCTGAGTAGAGGGATGTATTCAGTTCGGGATTATAAGACCTTAGCTAGGCTGACAATGAGATACTCGCACTACAGTAGAGGAAACTTGTTTCGCTACATTGCCCAAATGGGAAATCTTTCGTTTGAGTGCTGCAATCCCATAGGTTTTGATGTAGCCAACTTCAGATAGTCAAATAATGCTTCAGATGCTGGGTTGTTTGTTGGAAACAAACAGGAAATATTTGGCCCTCGTGGGCCAGATCCAGAGATCTGAGACCTCTTGAACGAGACTGTATTTCTTCAATCGCCCGATCGGGCTATTGTTATGTGTTTGCTTTCGATCAAAACACCATCTTTTTTTTTTTTTTTTTTTTTTTTTTTTTTTTTTTCAAAACACCATCTTGACAGCGCACTCCCTTGTACTCGCGCTACATCTCACGTCTCGTCCCATCCACCTGGCAGAAACCCGCGCACACCTTCCAGAGACTTCCAAACAGCTGAAATTGTATACTCCACCTTCAAACATCCGTCGTTCCCTTGCCCCATGGCCCGCTGGTGTCTTCGTTGGCAAGACTACATCCAGCTTTCCTGATGGTCCCGGTCATTGTCTTCGCCACCAAATACGACCGTTTTTCTCTCAAGAAATACCCGAAGGCGTGGGAGCATATATATTGGGATTCTGGAGATAATTAGGTGCGCTGCATTTGATTCTGGTCATTCAATCGTCTTACATCCTCCCTTACACAGTGAAATTGTCGTTTACACTTGTAGTACATCAGGAATGATGTAAATTGCGATTGGAATCGAAGACGTCGTTCACAAGTCCCCTGAAGACAAAAAAATCAGTCGAATACGTACATCCCTTCGCCCCTTTGGAACGTACGCTGTACCTGTGCATGTCGACGATACGGCAGTCCGTTGACGCCCCTGGCCCGAAATGCTGCCCGCACGTTGCATGGCATATGGAAGATGATATATCAGCCGGATCTCGGAGGCAGAGGTTCTGATACACCAGCGCACGTCTCTTATTACAAGGTCTGATATATCACCCAGCCACGATGCGGTGTACGCCCCTCGACAAACGGAAAGTGAATGGTTGGAGCCTTATCCCCCCGTCTTGAATTCGTGACACCAGATTCCTCTCGGCGCGATCCAGTTGTTCCCAGCGATCGTCTATGCTGCTTGTCCCTTCATTTTCATCACTGCTCATACTTGATCATCTCTTTCTCTCTTCGCTTCCATATGACGTGTTCACAACGGCGGCGGCATTAGGGCATCCGTAGCATTCATGTAGGCGTCACATGTGTGTAGTACGGCTACCTGCTGTTTCAATTTGGGTCCGCGCAGGCAATCCTCCTCCTCCTCCTCCTCGGCTGAATGCTGGACCCGACTCGGTAAAATCTTAAAAAGATTTTCGCACAGGAACAAACCCCAGGGCATGTCCATGTCAACTGCCAACTGCCATTTTGGCAGTTGGCATGAACGTTTCAGCTCAGTATAAAGCTCAGGCGCCCTATTCATTTCGACTGCTCTGACTTGTCACTTTGGATCGCGAACGAAAGCACCATGCTTTCGCTATTTCTCGCATCGAAAATCGCCACAGTTATCAGCTACGCAGGATTGGTCTACTCCCTTGGAACGACATGCACCACTCCCATCGGAAGGGGAACATATGTCCAGGCGCTCTAGCTCTTTGCCGTATTTGACATCAAATTAGCGCTGCTCCCGCCTCTCCGTTTTGGATGCAAAATATCAAGCACCAGGGCATTGCCGCATTCAACCCAAACTCCACTACTTATCAGGTTTTCCGAAACGTCAAGGATTTCGGTGCAAAGGTAGCCATCCCTCTGCCGACGCTTTGAGCTTCCCACATAATTTGCAGGGCGACGGAATTACGGATGACACAGTAGGTTCGTAGATCCTATCTTTTCACTTCTGGCCTCCGCTGATGGATGATCGATAGCTATCAAGTATGTCGGCGTCACTCTATGGTGAGCCGTGATGGTAGGCTAAATACATCAACAGTGCCGCCATTTCAGCGGGTAACAGATGTGGGGGAGGTTTATGCCCCTCGTCCACGTGTGTACCGTCCTTCAAGTCGCGTTGATTTCTCATTTGTCGCAGAACAACACCGGCCGTTGTGTTTTTTCCTCTCGGGTAAGCTACAATCATGCCATGTAACTCGACAATCCCTCACTCGAATCCATCATTCAGGAAAATACGTGATTTCCGCGCCAATTATCGCCTACTACTATACACAGTACGTGCCCTGCCCTCTCACCTCATACGTTGAACTGAGATAATAGGCTGATCGGCGACGCGAACTTCCCGCCCACGTTATTGGCTGCACCCAATTTTGGGGGTATCGCTGTGATAGGTGGGTTAAAGGTCCAACCGATTGCATTGCGAGGCTGATCCCGACTCTCATTCAGACGCTGACCCATACATCGCTACTGGCCAATTTTACGACAATACGAACAATTTGTAAGACACGAACGGTGCTGTCGTACGAGTAATTCTCATTGCGGAGACAGTTTCTGTGAGGAACTTTACCATAGACCTCACCCAGTCAGTGGATGTGTTCGAGCTTGGACAAATGTATTCTGATGCCGTTCAAAGGATTCCGGCCACCTCGTCGGCTGGAACTGGAATTCATTGGCAAGTCGCTCAGGCGAAATCGTTGATGAACATTGTGATCAACATGTCCGCCGATCCCAACATTGCTCATCAAGGTAAATGGTTCACAGTCTGCTGGTGCCATCCTGATCACGTTGCAGGGCTTGTAATGGAGAACGGCAGGTAAAGTGACCCCAATCCACCAATCGAAATACCACTAAAAATTGCAGTGGTGGATTTATGGGGGATTTGGTGTTCAACGGAGGTACTTTGAAGTTCTATTCTTGATTACAAAAGTTGATGCCTGTTAAATCGTAGGAAAAATTGGAATGTCGGTCGGAAACCAACAGTAAGTAGAAAGAATCCGCCCACATCAAATCAAATGACAGCTGTAGATTTACCGTCCGTAACGTAACCGTCAACAACGCGCAAACCGGTATTTTAGCAGCTTGGAATTGGGCAACTGAAGGTCTTCGATCCCTTGAGCACCCCCAACTTACTCGTCATACAAGGGCTGGACATTTCAAGCAGTTACGTTTAACAACTGCTCGGTGCGTGTCTTCAGTTGAAGATTTCCTTTATCGCCTTCATTTACTGCTTTTAGATCGGTTTCGACATATCTACCGGTGGAGGACCACCACAGGTGACACATCGATCCTATGTTTCTTTCGCATGTTCACACACTAAAGTCAAAACCAGCCTGTTGCGGCGGAGGCAATTATCGACGCGACGGCGTTGAATACCCTATCTTCCTCCGGACCTCCGCCAACAGTGGTCAACTCGATGGCTCACTTGTTCTGAACAATATACAGCTCACCAACGTTCCCACCGCCATTGGACTGTTTAGCGGCGACGTTCTGCTTGCTGGTGGAACGATGACAATTACCTCATGGGGCCAAGGAAACATCTACATCGGATCGAACGGGACAGGCACATACACACAGGGCTATATCGCAGCTCCCAATAAACCTGTTGTTTTACTCGACAGCGCCGGAAATATTTTCAGCAAGACTCACCCGCAGTATGCCCACTACGCTGTCGACCAGTTTGCCAGCGTCCGAGACCACGGTGCCAAGGGGGATGGAGTGACAGACGACACCGCCACTCTCCAAGGAATTTTCGCCGCCGTATGTTCTACTCAATATCATATTACACCGTTCTCAATCTCTTCTACAGTTCTCCGGGTGTAAAATTATTTTCTTTGATGCAGGCACATACGTTATCACATCTACTCTCACCATTCCTGTGGGGACCCAAATGGTTGGAGAGGCTTGGTCGGTCATTGCAGGGAAAGGATCAACATTCCAGGATATGAATAACCCACAGCCCGTCGTTCAAGTTGGCGCGCCAGGTTCCTCTGGCCTGGTAGAGATCACAGACATCATTTTTTCAACCATTGGTCCCGCTGGAGGAGCAATCGTCGTGGAATGGAATGTAAAGCAGACTACACAAGGTGGCGCAGGGATGTGGGATTCACATATTCGTCTTGGCGAGGTACAGTTTGGTTTCAACTCAAGGTTTCATGTTCTGACCGCAATTCAAAGCTTCCGGAACGAATCTCCAAGCCTCGGATTGCCTATCGAACGGAGGTGGTGGTACGACCGCTTGTCTATCTGCCTTCGCAGGCCTCCATTTAACCTCGGAATCGACCGCTTATTTGGAGGTTTTTCGTTTTCCCCATAATTAACTACTTCTTTGAGCGAATCCACAGGGTACTTGGGTGTGGCTCGCAGATCATGACTTGGATGAACCTGGGGGTGGACAAGATCAGGTGTCGATCTACTCTGGGCGTGGAATCTTATCTGAATCGGCTGGTCCTGGTCAGTGATCTTTCGCACTGGTGGGGAGAATGGATCTAACCTTTTTTCTGCCAGTCTGGTTGATAGGCAATGGTAAGGCGACTTTTGGCTGTCTTCACGACCCGATCACTAAATAAACTCTTTTGCAGCATCCGAGCACCACGTTCTGTACCAATATAATCTGGCCAACGCAAAATCTCACTACATGGGGCTGATACAGACCGAAACAGTGAGCTTCTTTGCCTAACAACTGGTGGAAAAGATCTAAAACTCCGTAGCCTTACATCCAAACGAATCCAGTGGCTCCTGAACCTTTCACGGTCAACACGGCCTTCAAAGATCCTGCCTCCTGGTCAGATATTTCACAAGCCTGGGGTCTCTGGGTAACATCATCGGACACATTCTCGTTTTTGGTGCTGCTCTTTACAGCTTCTACTCCGTGAGTACTGGAGTAATTTTCAAAGAGACACGGCGGACTCATGAGTCTCTTAGAATTATGACCAAGGATTTCTGACGCCCGTGAACTGCCAATCACAGATCGTCAATGTCGATAACGAGTCTTCGGTCGACATCTATAGTCTTTCTACCATTGGGACCACTTGGCAACTCAGCATAAATCAGGTGCCCCTAATAAATCAGGACCAAAATCTGAATGGCTTTGCCTCGACCGTGACATCCTGGAGCTCGTCGTGATCTGTACAGACATTTGTTGGGGGTATTTCACAATGGTCAATTTCATGAGCGGAGCAGCCAGCAGACTCTTCACGGACCATGTAGCGACGGATCAGGAGCAATGGACAGTAAGAAGGTCTATGATGCCTTGTTTGAATACTGGTTCCCGATCGATTTTAAATGACGGTTGCAAAGAATCATATCTCCTTGCTGGGATTTCAATGAGTGAATCTTCAGAAGCGAAAATTCCACAGCCATTCTGTATATTACTCAAAATGTAATCGGGATCAAAGACCATGACCGGATCTGTTTCTATTGGCTGCTTATTCCATTCAAGCTCGTCGTCTTTTAGAGCTAGCTCTTCACACAAGTCCAAATTGGGTTCCATTTTGTGTCTATCAGAATTTTGGCAGTTTCAATGCACTCTCCTGGATGATTACAGCTGAACTGTGTTCGGTCTCGGTTGCATGCTGGGCAGCCACAGTTTTTACGGCCTATTCCCGAGGGGTTAGACCGTTGTTTTCCGTGTTGCAATAGTAAGGGCGTCATCCACTGTTCACACTTTGTGATTTAGTCTGAGGTATTTCGCAGCATCCTGGCAGCAGGCCCGTTTATACTGCACCTTGTTCGTGACGGGATGTTTCCAAATGGGCATCTTAAGCTTAACATCATTGTCACAGACAAACCTGTGAATCTCAAGTTATGTTTTCGAGCTGCTTTGACCATTCATTTAATATCATCTGGCAGTTGAGTTCTTGAGGAGATTGGGATGTCAATATCTTGTACGAAGACATTTGTTGACCTGGTCGGACATTAAGGTAGCTCATCTCCAAGAATTTTGCCAACAAGATAACACCATGATGCTCGTTCATGTCCCTGTACCAGGTATGATTGTAGATTCCATAGATCAATTGCTTCTTTTGTGCAGGGAAAATTTCCTATGTTTCATAAGTTTCATTGGATCCACAAAAAGCAAAAGTCAAAAATCAGCGGTGGTTGCATTGTTGCAGAATTTGGTGATCTGTGTGCTGGGCAGTTGCAGACCTAATTAAATGTCCTCATAATTGTAGCTACCACATATTCAGATGTTTTTCATGATATCAGAAGTACAATCACTCTGGTAAGCGCGAAACGACATGTCAAGATACTATATCTTCAACGAGACGGTGGTTTTGCCGTGTTTCGGGTTATGGTCATTGGTGGGGTTAAACTTGCAGAGTTGACCCCATCGCGATTCATTGGGATTTCTTGGAGTTGCAGACGCTGCAAGTGCAAAAGGCTGGACCGGTAACCGAACGGCGTCTTGATTTGAATCATTCGACGAAAACTTTAGTATGTACATGGTTTATAATCAGAACTCAGAAGGGAAAATATTTGAATTCCCGCAAGGATTTGGGTTGTTGAACTCCCGGTTGCCGAGTCCCACAGTACCGTGACTTGGGCTGTCACGTGTCTGCGTAACATTCCCATCCGGATCTCCTACAGCAATCGTAGTCCGGAAGTGGCTGTCACGCGCCAATCTGCAGAGGTGAGGGCACTGCTCGCATGACACAACGAAGTCATGGGCAAACACTCCAAAAAAATAAAATAAAAATAAAAAATAAACTTCGTGTGAGCACAACCGCACGGATCAACGGACCGGACTTTCAACCTCCGCTGACAACCGTCATCAGTATCGAGCCCTGCTTCCGCAGTTTGTTCCTCTGCCTCTCAACTCTCCGCCTGTCCTGTCCCGTAGCGTTCAGTCCACACATCCCCTGGGACCGAAGATGGTCACACATGGCGACGTGGCTCCGATCGAGTACATCAAGCCTCCGAAAGCACCACCAGGCCCGAAGCCTGAGGTTTACAAGCTTGTGCTTGCCGGCGACGCAGGTATGCCCCCTCTAGCTTAGCCTCCTCCAACTTAATGCCTCGTGTGTTCGCTCGTGCGTCACAGACGTCGGGAAGTCTACTTTGATGATCCGGTTTATCCACGGTAGGTGCCCATCAGCGGGTTTCACAGTAGGCACTCCACGATAAATGTTTTAGGTTTTTTTTACGATTCCACGTGTGATGGCACCGGATATCTCGATCGTTCGTTCCTGATCCTCTCCTTTCCACTGCGGTCCGACATTGATTACCACCCAGATGTAAGCCAGAAGCAGTGCGTCATTGACGAGGAGGTTGTGATCCTCGAGGTAGTCGACAGACAGCAGCACTGTGAGATGAATAGGTAATTGGTGTTATCTCCCGCTGATAATCTTTTGACTACGTTTCCGCAGAAGTTTGGAGGAAGAAGATATCCGTGCGGCACAGGGCTTTGTCCTCGTATACTCAATCCTGTCCCGGGGCACCTTCGAGCGGATAAGCATGTATCGCGAGCATATCCTCCGCGTCAAAGGCATCAAATCTTCGAACAACTTCCCAATGATGCTCGTGGCCACCAAGTGCGACGAATCGATCAAGCGGCATCCCTGGGATTCCGAGCGTCAGGTCAGCATTGAAGGTATGGCCCATTCTCTCAAGTTTCAATCAATCAACTCACATATCACAGAGGGCCAAGAGCTCGCGAAGCAGTTTGGCTTCAAATTTGTCGAGACATCAGCGGCTGAAGGCATCCACATTGATGATGTGTTCATGGAGCTCGTCCGTGACATCCGGCGGTTTAACAAGGTCACATACGCAGGCTTGCCTTCTTTCGCGACTTTATTCATTTGTCCTCCTTTATCGCAGAAGCACGTCTCGAGGTGGCCCAGAAAGGGCCAGACCACGCAAAATCATAATCAAGGCGGTTGTGTTGTGCTTTGACGATGCATCTACGACCTCCTTTCGCGTGTTGTAAATTACATTGGAAGCAGAATCTGTATGAAGACAGTTTGGAGACAGGTGAAGTTCCGGAGGTTGACATCAGCGAGGCTGCTTTTCACATGCACATTTCAGAGAACACGGTGTCAGACAAAGGTTCAACGTTCAACTTCAGATTTTGTCCTCGCCCGGGTAAAGAACCCTGTTTACCACGCCTGCGATTCCTGTTCTCTGAGGATCCCCTCGCTGTTGATGCGTTGTGAAAAAGGAATGAGGGTATCTTTTCTGCAACCTTGAACAAGTGCCGAGTCAATGCCGAGTTGTGCGCAGTTCCGGTTCGGAACTTTTGCCTTGATCAATTTGACATTGGGCAAGTAAGACTATCTGTTGTAAGGGTTGCGAGGTAGCATATTGCTCGGCATTGTTTCATAGGAAAACACGTTCTTTTAGGACACATTCAGTGGCTGAGATCGATTTCCCTCTTGTGGCGGCGTCATGCCCGATGAATGTTTTTCAATTCGGTTCCCACTGTCACCGTGTGTGTGCCGAATGTGGTTGCTGGTATGCAGCTCGCCACAAGGGTTAGCGTTTACGCTGCATTCTAAGTGTCTGGCTTGACTTGCCGAGCTCATCAGCATTTTCGGCTCAAATTCCTTCACGGATTTAGTGTTCCGATGCCACGGCAGAATAAAAAGATGTTGGTTTGTATCAATTTTCTAACGAGTTCTGTTAATTTCGCAGCCCTAAAAAATCAGCCACGCTTCCTAGCGCCAGGCAACGCGAATAAATGCACTCAGATGCACTCCCTCAGTTTGATTTACAAGTTCAAGTTTACTTCAAATTTAGCCCGGTCAACTACGCCTAGGAATCTTGGTGAAATTCTGCCGGCACATGTACACTAATCCATGGGAGTCTCCGACTGTACAGAGTATAGAATTCATGCAATAGCAAGCCTACTTTGCCAATCAAATGAAATCCGACTCGCACTCGGACTTGATTTTATATATTAATAGTCAACCATCTATTCATTTTTCCCTCCTTGTCAATTAAACTTCGTCTTCTACTTATCATACAGGCAGGCATCTCTCAGAAGCCTGTACACGGTCAGAGTTGATACGAATTTTAGATTTACTGACCATTTCAGTATTAATATCTAGGTCCCTCTCTCCCGAGCCGAGTCCTGGTACTTCAAGGCTTGAAGGTCCTGGTACTTCCAGACCGTGTACACTCGCTATAAATGTCTTCCGATGGTCGGAACTCCCGTCAGAACTTGTAACCGCCCAATCGATCATATGACTGCCACCACCACGTCGCGCCACCGCTCGCTTGCACTGTGCTATGTTTACGCCTCACTCTACGGTCACCACTCATAGGCCTTGCATCGACCATAGGTATCTTCCCCTATTTCACTTACTATACCTCCTGTATGATTCATTCCCCTCGATCCTCTGAGCTTTGCGTCCCCACTCGACTCACGAGTACCTCCTTGCTTGTCACTCATCTTCATAGATCAAGGTCCAGCTCATGCTTGGATGGTCGGTACTACGGTAGGCGAAAAGCGGTGCGTGCGTCCGAGGATGTATCAGATGCAACGCACACAGCACACCTCAAGTGCGGCACACTGTGTTCACATGCGGCACATGTGCCGCACTTAGTTTATATGCGGCACACTTCTCAAAAGGGAAATGTGCTGCATCACTCCGGTGTTTCAATGGAAGCGCGGCGTGTACACATGCCAATATTTGTTCGCCTCTTCTCCTCTACCACCTGCCCACTACCAGCCCTATACATCCGCCATGGGATTCAGAGCTCTGAATCTGATGTGGCAGTGCATTCCGACCTACCCATTTGCCTCCTCCCCCTAGGGGGCCTAGGGGGTGACCCCCATCAAAAAATCTGATTCTCGGGCGAGAGGTATAGCTTTATGGCTGTCACGGGCCGTATCGGGACGCGAGTCCACGCGTACACTATGCGGGTCAATCGCTCTACCCCCTCCATCATTCCCGCCATGCTGTGAACCTGGCTGTGCATAGGCGAAGCAGAATTGCCGAGCACTTCAAACTCCGCTTTGACGCCGTTTCTGGTTCCTTCTTGACGCTCATTCAATGTCGGACGGGCCCTGGAAGTGTAATCCCTCTTGTTTCCTATTGCACACCTTGTAGCTATGAATACAGCGACTTGGGATCCTCTTCAAAACCCTGATGCATCACATTCGTGGCTCTGGCCGCTCTACTCTGCCTCCATCACTCCCGTTTGCAAATTTGACCATGCGCACAGGCGCTCATCCGCTTCATCTTCAGCTCGGAAATGTTAGCAAGGCTGTCCAGGGACTCTATTTAAGTCGTGCAGTCCACCCAGGTTCTTCTCAAGCAGCGCGAGTCCTTCTTAACCCTGGCGCGGCATCTTTTCACCGGGTTACCTCTGGTCCTCCTCATTCATTGCTCGGCGCCTCACCAATGGTTTGACCGCGGTCACACAGATGCCTCCCAAGCGAAACCCAATTTGGGAGTACTTTGTCAAGGGAGAGCCGCAAAATTCATCGCACTCCAAGGCCTACTGCCGCTTCTGCATGAAGCACCATCTCGGACCTAACCACCCATCCAATCAGGGGACGGTTGGTATGGCTAACCTTGAGTGGAATGCGGCCACATTTGTCCAAGGTGCGTGTATTTATTTTTCTAATCTCCCTGCACTTCTCTAATCAGATATCTTCAGCCCGGGCAGACGCAGGCTCAGTCCTCGGTGTTAAAGACTCTATGGTAGCACATCTGATCGGTGCCAACCCTTGCCCTTACGCGATGCCCGAGGCACAGAAACACGCCAAGAAGATCAAGAACGGCAAAGTGCCAGCCACTGACTCGGCCGACGATGGGTCCGACAACGAGCAGCCCACGAAAAAGCGGAAGCTCTTTCACAATGTCAAGAATTCGATGAAGCAGACAGAGCTTCAGGTGTTTCGCGGCTTGAACATACCTTTCAACAAGGACGAGGTTGCGCGGATCCAGCAACAGTTTCTACGTGCCACCGTTTCGGCTAACCTTCCATTCCGTTGGACTGAGAACCCCGAAATCATCAAGCTCATGATTATGTTCCGCGTGACGGCGTGCGATGTCATTCCGAGTCGTGAGGTTATTTCTGGTCGGCTACTTGATGCGGCCAGCGCAGAGGTTGAGAAGATACTTCAAGGGGCTCTGAAGGGCCAAAATGTGGTTCTCTCGTGCGTAATCTCTATCTCTGATTCGCCATGGCTAACCAATTTATCGTTACAGCACAGATGGCTGGAAGGATGATAGTCGCAACTCTATCACCGGTGTTAATGTCGCGACAAGCACCCATGTAAGGTTTATCGAACCGGGACCTATTTGTGGCTCACCGTATACTTGACAGTCGTATTTGGTGGACTTGATCAAGTCCAACGGACATCACAAGGACAGCACAGCCATGTGCATTGCCTTCGAAGGAATGGTTGATAATACGGAGAGCAAATATGGCTGTATCGTGGTGCTATTCTGCTGTGATAATGATGGAGGTAGTCAGCGGGGACGGAAAGACTTTGGAGCCAAGAGGACATGGATATTTGTGGTTCCCTGCTGTGCACACCAGGTACGTCGCACCACTTTGCACTAATTTCGGGCCTTAATTCGGTTTTAAGGGACAACTGATCCTCGGGGACTACTTCACCATCAACGAGGATGCCGCTGAGATTGCGGAGATGGCTACTGTCCTCGTCGGGTGGATTCTCTCCCACGATCGCGTCTGCAAAATCTTCGATGCTGCCCAGTATGCTAAAAATTTTGCGATTTTGGTCTATCTCGTCGCCAACCTTACCCGCTGGACAACTCACTATCTCGCATTTCGTCGCCTGCTTCTGCTCAAAGTCCCCCTTTGGTATGCCGCCTATCTTCAACGCGAGGAAATCGTCGCCGCTCAGGTCGGGGCCGAGAAAAACGCCAAAGCCAAAGCCAAAATGACAGCAATGGCGAACGAACAATGTGATGGCATCGAGAGTAATGATTTCTGGACTGGGCTCGACACTCTCGTTGATGACATAGAACCGATCTTCGCCATTTCCAGGCTCACAAAAACAAGGTTGTGTCTAAAGGCATGTGTGCTCGGATCGAGAAGCATTGGGCGGTGTTGGACCAGCCGTTTTTTACCTTCTGCCTCATCCTTAATCCTTACGAGGTCCTCGAACGTTTCGGAGACAAAGTGGGGCTCAATGTCTTTGTTTTAAGCGCTGAACTCATGACGGTGTGTTCATACATTCTTACTTGCATTCTATGACTGAAATTCTATTTAGCTCTACCGGCGTGTCCAGTCTCGGCCATCTACTTCTCCGATAGTGGAGGGTGAGCAGGAATCGAAGGAGCGACAGGTTTCCGAAGCCTTCCTTCACTATATGAGAGGGACAGGGGATTTCGCACCATGGGAAGCGAATAAAGAGATGTTCGGGTGAGATAATGTACGTGTTTTCCCTCTTCGCTTCTCAGTTGCAAGGTACTGAAACAGTTGCAGGGAAATGACCCGATGAAAGTGTGGGAACAGCTCAAAGCCTGCCCCGACGTTGTTGAACTCGCCAATTTCGCTTTGCTTCTGCTCGGCCTTGTTTTCAATCAGGCCTCAAACGAGTGTTCATTCTCAGACCTCAAAATAAAGAAGACACGGCTCTGTAATCGGCTCGGTATCCCGAAGCTGGAAAAAATGTCTAAGGTGCGGTCCCGCTTACTGAACTATTTCTCTTCACTGACATGCAAGCAGCTCGGCTCGAGTATAAGAACTGAACACCTTCAGGAGGGTCTTATCGACGAGAGGAAACCTCGTAACGTGCACGACGCGAACAAGGCGGCGAGTTTAATTTCGGTTCCGCGTTATGCTGATGTTCTCGAGACGGCCGATGGCGATGGGGAGGAGGAGACTCAGCCGAAGTTGGTAAAGTCCGCGGTGTCTTGGCGTGCAGACGTCTCCAAGTGGAAGGCAGCCAGCAACAAACCAGCAGATAGCGACGAGGGTGATACAGACGATGAAGAGCTTCCCACTCCGGGGACTCGTTGTCCTACCAAAATTTTCCCTCGTTCTCTCGACCTCCTATTCGGTGGCGTGGTCCGTCGCGCCGTAGGAAAGCCACCGCCAGCACAATTCACGAGGGAGGTTTTGATGATGGAGTTGCTTGCAGCGGAGGAGAGCGATGAGGAACCCGATGATGGAGCACTTCCTGGCTCAGAGGACGAGTACACCCCGTAGAAACTCACCCACTAGCGCGCCCGCATAATAAACGTCCATTTTAGGAAATTTTGATCTAAGGCCTTATTAAGGGCAACCCTTATTAACCCTACTTAAGGGTCCTAAGCCCTTAGGAAAAATTTTACCCTTAATAAGGGCTTAAGCCGCAACACTGGCCTTCATCCTCTCGCCCATTCGTTCGTCCATCTCGGTGCATTTCTGTGCCTACCCGTCCTTGTCTTCAACTCGGCACTCCGCTCAGTTTCACTGTCTACATATTTGACTTTTAAACCTTCGCGGCTCATGGACCCAATTTCAATTCATATTCACTTCCGATGCGGTGCGGGCTTGCAAAGTTACTGTGCTTATGAGTGTGACTGCTTAGACAAAATTTGGCGTTCCGGTATGTGCTGTAGGGTATTGGTGGTGGAGTGAAGGTGTTCCCTTTAAATTTTATGAACCTGTTTCTTGGTGCATGCGAGCGACGTCTCTGTCGTACTTTTGAAAGTTCTATCCAGTCTTCGGGTTGCCTCTGCTTTGGGTTGCTTCGAAGACTACTGCCGGCAGAATTCGACTCGATGCATTACAGGGAGAATGACAGCGATGTATTTCTCTCCAAGCGCAGGCAGGGGTAGATGAACAAAATCACGATAACGATGCTTCGCGCTCGCGAAAAGTTGCTGTCATCCTCGTTCTCTCCGCAAACGATACGTTAGAACTCACTCTGTATTGAAAGGGAGTTGAACGCGAATTTATTCCTGGAGATTTAAAACGAATCTCCTTCTCAGGCACGAAAGCACTGGTTATCTGTTGCCCTTGTATATTCAAGTCATCTACCCACCGAGTCTCAGCGGAAGGATTTTTTTATGCGGTGTGCATTCAAACATCCACAAAATAGGATGAGCAGACGTGCGCATAGAGCTCAAGGCGTAGATACTGAAAGATTGCAAAACACAAGCGGATATTCGAAGGGGCATCAAGAACCAAAGTGTTGAAGGGAAATGAGGAGTTAGCGAGTCCGAGGTGCGCGCAGATACACGACATAAAAGGTGTGTGGGAAGGAGGTGTCCGTCGACGCGGACCAGGGATTCACTGGTCCATGTTTTGCATTCCGGGCAAAGATGAGATGAGGGAAAACTCGAGAAAAAGAGCCAGGCGGTCCAAGCAACCACGGGGAACGAGCCAGCTACTTCACTGGACGACGCTGTCGATTGGCTTGTGGCGGGCGGGATGTGCTGGGCTTGAACGTAGCCAGAGTATTGAAGAGCGGAAAGTGTAACGTGTCCGCCGGGCCGGATGATCCGCGTCAACCTCCTTGCTCTTGACGACAATGATGTTTGTCTAGTGCATCGCTCCCTAGCCTCAGTTCTCTGCTACTCATGCATAACTAACTCTCCCACTCCAACGGCACCAGTTGGGCGACTTTCAGCCATATCCTGTAGACCTAGGCACTCCGATTTCAATCCGATCTCAGTCGCGTGAAGACGACTCTGTTCATCGCCCTCATCGGTTGGCATCCGACGGGTGGGGACGAGGCAAGTCCTAGCCTCGTCCCCACCCTCCGCGGTGTCTTTGCGTACGGATGCGTCCAGCTCGACCGCATCGACGCGACCCGATGTAGGAGCTGCGCGCACGGAAGGATGTTATCTTCAGTGACGACTGGTACGTATCCGCCCTGTGGCTCGATCGAGCGCACATAATACTGACGCTTTCTGCCTCCCTCTTCCCTACCATTTCGCTAGGACCCTAGTCCACGCGAAGACATTTCCGACCGCTATACATACACCGCCCAAGCCCGCGTTGCCTCGGTTTCGACCTCAGAGATGTTTGGAGAATGTGCAACATCGTCGCGAGATACGCACCAACGTCACTCGAGGCTTCTCCCTGCGGTGCACCGGGCGCGAGAATGATCTTCGTATGTGCCCCTCTGCCTCCTTCCCTCTGTGTACCGCGTAGCTCACCCTTCTCGTTCTGTCTTCTAGATGCCCTCCGCGTACTCGTGGCTGCTGGGTGCGTCGCGCACCTCCCGCAGGAGCGCGCGCCTGATCAACGTCAGTCTCTCATTCATTGTCCCCCTCTTTGTCTGCCCGTCTCATGCACGCATCTCGCAGTCTTCGCTCGCCCATCTTCACTCCCACCCCCGTCTCCCGCGCTGCCCAGCGCCACTACTACCAGCCCGCGAAGCAGGCACTCAAGACTTGTCGGCCCCCCAAGCATCGCTGAGAACGATTCTGGTATGTATGGATCCCCATCGATCTGTCTCTCGCGCCTCTGATCTCCCTTTTTCGCTGCTGTAGACGCCCTTCACTGCCCCTCTGACGCACTTGTCCCCTACACTTCCCGCGCGAATGCTTGATCCGGATTTCCAGCGCGCGCCTCGAGAGCAAGGCACCACCGTTTGGCGTCTTTCCATGAACTGCTGACGGTGTATCTGGTTGGCTGCGCCTCGCCGCTGCACCGCTTCCTGGGTGATAAACAATCTTTGTATGTATATCCTTCTCGTTTCACGCTATCCTCCTCCCTGACTCTTCGCCGTAGTCGCCCGCAGAACCCGACTTCCACCGGCCGCGGTGTCTATGCGCAGATGTACGCGTGCAGCCTTGCACGGACTCTGTATCGTCCACGAGCTGGCCCTCGGCGATGTCATTCGCTTGTGGCTGCCGTATAACTGCGCGCACGATACGGGGAGCAGGACTGACGAGGCTGAGATTCACCGGCGCTAGGTGCATGTCCTCTCTGCACCGCCATCGAGCGCACGACCTTACCTCTTTCCCTTGTCTAGATTCCGCTTCCGCTTCGACCAGCGTCGGAGTACTCACGTCGCCCTCGAGGTCACTCCCGACGACGCAATAAGGCTTCCCCACTGGCGCGACTGCCACCTGGGCTTCGACGTCACCGAAGCCATCCGCACTCGGCATTTGCTGCCACGGCGCATCTGCCGCTATAGCGATCCTTGTATGTCGTCCTTTCATCCTCCCCTCCGTTTCTCGCGTTTAATCTCTCTGTTTCCCTACAGCCGGAAACGCAGGCACCCGAGGCTTGTTGCCTAGTGCATCGGCAAGAACGATCACGGTATGTACCTTCTTTATCCTTCCCTATGTCTCTCTCACGCCGCTAATCCCTCTTTCCCCTCCTTTAGGCACCCTTCAACGCCCTCCTAGCCAGCAGGGCAGCGCACAGCCAACGTGTGACGCGGAGAAGGTCGGTTTCTTTTCGTTTCTCCTCTCTTTGTCTACTCGTTCAATGTACGTCTCTCACAGGCCTCCCCCCATCTCCACTCTCGCCCCGTCTCCGCGTCATCCATCCCACCGCCGATGAGGGTTTGCGCTGATTGCATTCCGCGCGGCGTGCGCGTCTGGCGCGCGAATTCAAAAGGATGACGACTTCAGATTCATCTTCATCTTTGCCGGCGCGCGCTCCCGCTCCTGCGGAAATGTGCTCTCCGTGCGCCTGTGCGCAGGCCGCGCGTCTTGGAGGAGTCGTCGACGGATTGAAGACGAGTCCCGCGCTCTTGTCCGACAAGCAGGAGTGCAGGCTCGGCCGACGCATGTGCCGCCACCCTTCGCCATCACGGGCACAGAACACCTCACTCACGAACGTCAAGATTTTTTGCCCGAGGTCCTCATTGTCTACACAAAAAATGGAGCGGTCAGGGTTTTGCGGAGCATTGCGGTTGCTCAGCCTAAATTTTGATAGCCGCTGAGATATATTCTTTCGGCTGCTCAGGGAACTTGACAGTCAGGTGGATACTTTTGAACAAGCGACCATAAATCACACAAAAAAAGGTCCGTACTGTTCCGAAAGCTTCAAGCGAAATTACAGAGGCACCATCACCTTCTCCGACTCCTTTGAGGTCTCCGGAAGTCCAGTTGGAGAAATGAAGACTTGGGAGGTAGGTGACACCTGCCCCGCGGATCTGAAGACTTAGCAAAATGAAGACCTTAGGTGACGCGTGACATAGGCTGAAGACTTGGTCGAAATAGTACAGTAGATGCAGCTCCATGATTTGTGTACCAAATAAGCTATAAAAAATACTCAGAGGAGCCGAATACAAGTCCCAATGTTGGCATCTATTGAGAGGCATTAAAAACGCGCGTTGAATGTCCTAATTAGCGTGCGTCGTGTCAGGCGCGCCACGCCGGCAGATCAATACCTGGCGTACGAAGACGCTAGAAACCTCCACGCGGCCTAGGCTTGGATGAATGAAGCTTTGTAGACTATAGTGCAGGAAGGAGCGAGTCCGATCATTTTGATCCGGCGTTGCTCGGAATAAGCACCTTTCCCATTTGGTCTCCGCCCGACTTTCAGGTCCCCGCTTCTTGAAAACTAAATTCGGCTCCTCGAGACGTCTCTGTTTCTATTTACAATCCATGTAAATCGCCGACGTGAGAGTCGATTCTGAATTCTTGAACGACGATGTACGGTCGCATAATCCCCAAGCCCGGGTGAGCTTGCGAAGTCCTTACGTTTTTCCGACATTTCACCGCCATTCAGCCTGCTCATCCGACGCTTGTTATTCAATTTGACACCATGCGCGTGTGTGAGACATCGATTCGTCGTCGGCAAGAGGTAGGCGGTAGCAGAATCCCGGACACTGACCTCTCTTTAGACCCCCCCCAAACTGGTCTCCGGGGTCTTTTCTTGGCGTTTTGAGCTGTTTTTGTCGGACTTTTGAATACCTATACGAATTGTACTCCGAATCGCTTCTTCTTGGTGAAGACACCCCATAATTGCTTACTTACCCGTCTTTCTGTATGTTCAGATTTTTAATTCGCATCCTCGATGTTGTTCAGGCGCGAATTTACGGTCAAGATCATGACCTGCCTTTTGGGGGTTGATTGATCTCGTGTACAGAATTTGGCCCATGTCCCATGTCTGTGGGTACGGCCATAATTCAAATTATTCAAGTTGAGAAAAGAGAGAGAAAAAGAGGGAAAAAGAGAGAGACTCCAATACCCTATCTGCACCCCTCCGCGGCGTAATTTTGAGCTCAAAAACAGCGGAGCGCTAAACGGCAAACGCGCCGACCTTGAATCCCAAGCCTGCCGATTGATTGGCAGATCCCTAGTCTATCCGGAGCCATCTCCCCCTATAGACTAGGGTCAGCGAATCAAATTCAAGATAAAAATACGTTCTGACACTGGGACGCCCCGTGATTGATGCGGAAGCTTTGTCCGTGTTTGGTTGGCAGGCGGGCTCGGTTCCAACCTTCCACACTCTATTCCCTCTTCCCACAACATCTATTGCTCAAACTGAAGAGACAAGTTGGATTGTAATATGACCCAGAGTCCATTTATTCGAGCACATTTTTTGTTTTTTCGAAATTATTTAATCTGACATTGTTTTCAACCGAAGTTCACCATGTTTCATCAGCGTTCGGAGCAGAATAAAAAAAGTGGCTGGATAATCATCTAACCGGACTATCTATCTTTGATTTTCGTCGAGGAACCGAAAGGATTGCTTCAGATTTGAACAAGAAATAGGGTTTGTGGCTCCCGAGGTGAAATAAGTGTTCACAGCAGGGAATCCAGGTTTAAGCTTTGTTTTTTGCACTTCAATAGGCTGAAGCATTATGCTATCGGAGATCAAGGCAATCTTTGCGCCGGAATGTATCCCCAACCAAGTTTGTTAATGGGATTGGTTGATTTTGGGCTCACAAAGCCTATTACTTTTTTGCCATGGACATTTAGAGAAAGTGTGAGTTGGCAAATCACTCTCAAATGCGATGAAGAACGTGATTATCCGGCCAGTTTTTTTAAAATTCCATGAAAAAAGTGAGCTGAACCCAATTCTTTGTGCTTTTATACCGTTCCATGGCAGTTCAGAAGAGATTGGAGAAATATGGCAGGATAATCATATATAAGGATGCATTTAATGCAAGTTTTGAAGTTACACCCAAGGATTTGGTGCAGAAATGAGAAAGTAGCTAAATGCCGCGCAAAAAGCACATGACAAGACACGTGTGCTCGGGTGTCATCGCGCCGGACCACGGGCCGGATCGGATCAATCCTTAGTCTATATACGGACTAAGGCAACCACAGGCACCGGCTATGAGCCCAGAATTTTCCTGTAGCTCATCAAAAAATCGCACTACTTGGGGAGGGTGATGAATCCCGAGTGACTGATGTGAGCGTCACCCCCCCCCTCCCCCCCCCCCTCCCCCCCCCCCCCCCGGTATCCGGGGTCCAAATGTTTTGGAGGTCTGTGTCGGAAACTTTGCTACCGCCTACCTCTTGGTCGTCGGCCCTACCAATGTTGAACTAGCACAAAGTCTCCCCCATTGGAACCGTCCTTAGGCAACAAGGCGACATTTCCGATTGCCGTTCGCTTCCATTTCTTCTCTCGATTGCCGCTCGCCGCGTTGATCATCAGGCTTTAGGCCAGGCACATCCCATTGCCCAGAGCAAGCCAGCGAGTCGGGGGGTCGAATTCGCTTACATCTAGAAGAAGAAAAGAAAAATAGATTTCACCAGTCTCCTACCCAACCTCACTTACGGGGTTGGGAAGACAGAATAGGTCTTTTAAAGCTGAATCTCTGTCATACAAAACGACAAATCACTGATAGCCGACACTATTACTTCCGAACTTCAATGCCCCAACCAGGCCCCCGGAAACTACCATGTAACCTTGTCCGGGTTGAGCCCAAAATCTGGGCAGTTTTACCTTATGAAATTTGGCTCTGGTGTCATGTGTGGAACAACCTCAGGCCCGATTAGGCCTGGAGCTGTCAAGCCAGGCCCAATTGGGCCTGAGGCTGTCAAAGGCACATGCCGCTGTCAAGCCAGGCCCAATTGGGCCTGGGGCTGTCAGCGGCGCGTGCCGCAGGCTCATTCCCAGGCCCCTATTCCACCTTGTTTCTCAAGTTTTGCACTAGTCTGCCATGCTGGGGGACGTTGTATGGTCCAACTTGAGATTATAGATGAACCATTGCGCCGCAGGCCGAAAAAAGTGGCCCAAATAGCCCCCGGAACCACAGGAAATTCAATAAAAATAAAAGAGTGTTTTGCACTGAATCTGGTTCACAAGGGCATGGGTAAAATTAATTGGGCCTCGAACGAGTCGGGGAGTGCCACAGGCCAGTAAAATGAGCCAAATTTAGTGAAAAAGAAGCTAAATTCGTGGGAGGACTTGCAGAACACTGTGAGCACAATATAATCTGATCCACATCTTGCGTTGAGTTGGGAATTTGTGAGGAATGAATTTGAATACCTTGCCTAGGTTCAGATTCAGCATGGGAAGGGGTGTCTGCAGAAATACCAGCCTAAGGATCTAAGGAATTGTGCAAGAGAAATTTTACATGTTTGGGTACTGTGGGTGGAAGTGTTAAATCCGGGAAGAAAAATGTATACACATGGCAAAACAAAAATGAAGGAAAAATGCGGGATGCGTCGGAGGTCTATTGAGACGTGAGAGAGGGAGAAACAAAATTGCAAAATGAAAAAGCATATAGCGTGCTGGCAGGTTCGAACGTACGCGAAGGAAAAGAGATCACGCGATCGGCAAAACTAAACCTGAGCACTTTCCAAGTAGACTACACAAACTTGCAAGATTTGTCTCTGCTGAACACTCCAAGTGGCCCAAGGACTTTTTGAATAATTTTTGAATAATAATTTTTTGTTCCACATATGACACCAGAGCCAAATTTGGCTCTGGTGTCATGTGTGGAACAACCTCAGGCCCGATTAGGCCTGGAGCTGTCAAGCCAGGCCCAATTGGGCCTGAGGCTGTCAAAGGCACATGCCGCTGTCAAGCCAGGCCCAATTGGGCCTGGGGCTGTCAGCGGCGCGTGCCGCAGGCTCATTCCCAGGCCCCTATTCCACCTTGTTTCTCAAGTTTTGCACTAGTCTGCCATGCTGGGGGACGTTGTATGGTCCAACTTGAGATTATAGATGAACCATTGCGCCGCAGGCCGAAAAAAGTGGCCCAAATAGCCCCCGGAACCACAGGAAATTCAATAAAAATAAAAGAGTGTTTTGCACTGAATCTGGTTCACAAGGGCATGGGTAAAATTAATTGGGCCTCGAACGAGTCGGGGAGTGCCACAGGCCAGTAAAATGAGCCAAATTTAGTGAAAAAGAAGCTAAATTCGTGGGAGGACTTGCAGAACACTGTGAGCACAATATAATCTGATCCACATCTTGCGTTGAGTTGGGAATTTGTGAGGAATGAATTTGAATACCTTGCCTAGTTTCAGATTCAGCATGGGAAGGGGTGTCTGCAGAAATACCAGCCTAAGGATCTAAGGAATTGTGCAAGAGAAATTTTACATGTTTGGGTACTGTGGGTGGAAGTGTTAAATCCGGGAAGAAAAATGTATACACATGGCAAAACAAAAATGAAGGAAAAATGCGGGATGCGTCGGAGGTCTATTGAGACGTGAGAGAGGGAGAAACAAAATTGCAAAATGAAAAAGCATATAGCGTGCTGGCAGGTTCGAACGTACGCGAAGGAAAAGAGATCACGCGATCGGCAAAACTAAACCTGAGCACTTTCCAAGTAGACTACACAAACTTGCAAGATTTGTCTCTGCTGAACACTCCAAGTGGCCCAAGGACTTTTTGAATAATTTTTGAATAATAATTTTTTGTTCCACATATGACACCAGAGCCTGATTTTTTGACGGGCAAAATGTCAGGACAATTTTTATTTTCCCACGCTTTCCTTGGACTTTTGTCAGGTACTGTGTCATACCTCCGACCACCATTAAGACGATGAGGCGTCGGCCTTCCATTGACGGGTGTCCCAGTTCCCACTGGTCAAGGGCCGCGTCAATCTTCTCTAGTGTCCGGGCCCAGGTATCTACTTGGTCCACGCCATTTCCTACCCAGGCTCCTACCGTTCTTATGGGTTCTTTCTCAGCTGCGATCTTAATGTGGTCTGGGATCACTGTTCCGTCCACGCCATTGACACATCGCGTGTCCCGTACATTGTCGCGGTAGGCAATTTTACCGATTGGAATCATCTCGGTTTTGTTGATATTGAACTTAGCCCCCGAGGCCGTACACCACTCTTTTAGGATATCAACCAGGACGCCAAGAGTATCATCAGCGAACAGGGTCGCTATGACTCTTTCTTCGACGTCAGCAATTTTCAGGCCGGTGAGGTCGGATTGGCGCAGGGACTCTGCGAGCGGCTCGATAGCCAGGTCAAAGAGTAGACATGATAGAGGGTCACCTTGGCGCACGCCTCGTGTAACTTTGAATGACCGCGCACTCTTTTCACCATTTACGATCACGCAGGTGTGTGCGTCGCTGTACAACGCCTTGACCGTGCTGATAAATTCCTCGGGGATGTCATAACTCTGCAGCGCTCTCCAGAGGTAGTCATGTTCAATCTTATCATATGCTTTTTCTTGGTCTAGGGCGACGATGACACCCTTCCGTTCCGTGGCCTCGGCGAGCTCGATGACTCGTTTGGTAAGCCAGATTTGGTCGTATATGTGTCGTCCCGGAATGAAACCGGCCTGGTCAGGGTGCACTAGGTCCGGCGCGACCCTCGCCAGCTTGATGGTCAATGCTTTGGTGAAGACTTTGTAGTCAGTGTTTAGTAGTGAGATCGGCCTGTAATTAGCAATATCAGCCTTGTCGTTCTTCTTGTAGAGCGGGCACATCCAGCTCTCGGAGAAGTTCGTTCCTATGACTATACCATTCTTTTCAATGTCGTTATATACCCTGTGCATGGCCTTGATTATATCGAAGGTAGGTTTCTGCTCGGAAATTGCAGTAGTGCATCGCGCGTCGAGAGCTTTCCATAGCTCATATAGTATCCCGTCTAATCCAGGTGCTTTGAAGTTCGATGATAGTCGTAGCGCGTTGCAGACGTCATCTATAGTGAGTTTCTCCTTGAGGTTTTGGATTTGTTGTGGCGTGAGTTTCCTCTTGACGCGGTCCAGAACGATCTTGATCTTTTCCTCTCGGACTTCTGGTGCCGCCTCTTCCCTCTCGGACTGGAGGTTGTGGTGGTGGTCACGGGCCATTGTGGCCATTCGTTTGGAGTTCTTCTCGTACTGTGGTGGGGCACCTTCTGGAGTCTTCTTCTTCAGGCGGTGTATCATTTCACGCGGCTTTTTTTCTTTGTTTATCTGGGACCAGTACCGGCCAATAATCTCGCCTTCGAGGCGATTCTTTACTTGGGCGCTCATCCTCGACGTGTTGTATCGCTGCTGCTGCAGCTTTGCAAGTTTCTCGGTGAGCACTGCACCCGAGAGGCGTTTGTCTTCGTCTGACATGTCCTTCTCATCAAGTATGTCCTTGAGCTTGCTCTCTACCTCGACAATGTCAGTGATTATCTTCGGGATGACCTTCCTCGCGCGTTTCTTTGCGTCTCTATGTATGTCAGCTTTGAATTTTGCCCACAGAATCTGCTCATTGTAGTCAGGGTTCCTCGTGCGCCAATTCGACACGAGTTCCATCTCGGCTTGGATTGTTATGCCCCTTTCATGTATCTGCTTCGCAAGGGTCTTATCTCTCACTAACCACAGTGGCCATACCCATCTGCCGTGTCCCACCGTGGGCGCATGTTCGGTTGTGAGTTTCACACTCACCATCTTATGGTCTGTCTTTATTCCCACTGTCTTAATCTCCCACTCAAATGCGTGTTCGAGCAGGGATCTTTTAATATACCAGCGGTCGATCCTCGACTGGGAGCCTGTATGCAGTTGGAGGCATGAGTAGGCGCGTGTGGATGGGTAGGTATCTCTCCAGCCGTCTACGAGTCTTAAGTAGGTTTTTAGTTCGTCTAGTGCCGTTACCGCGGGGTTTGCATCTGGATGTGCTGGCAAGCGATCCAGTGCGTCTTCCACGACGTTGGTGTCTCCTCCCATGCCGTCGGGTCTCCGAACCAAGGGGTGGATCTCAAACCATGTCTGGATTAGTTTCCAGAAGACTGCGTTCTCGGCTGGAGCATTAGGGGCATAGACCCCGAGTATTGACAGTGGTTTACCGTCGACATTTTTCATCTCAAGGAGCATTGCGCGTCCCGGTACGATTTCCGTCGTCACAATATCCTCAGTGTCCACCAAGTTTTTATTCAGGACGAAGGCTGCTCCCTTCGCGTTCGCGGTTAGGGGGTCCTGTGAGAATTCGATCCTGATCACTCTACCGAATAGGTTCTGGATACTGTCTTTTCGTTCGTCATTTAGGTGGGCTTCCCCAACCACAAGTACTCCGATCTTCTGCTCACGCATTACTTGCCAGATGTGGTACCACTTGTTATCCTGGTGGTTTACATTCATATTTCCGTGTCCTGCAATGTTTAGGGCTCCTAGGGTAATTGCAGCTTTAGTATTTTCCCCCCCGTTCCCAGTATTCTGTTGAGACGGGCCTGGGAAGGCGCGTGCGTAAGTATCGTTAACGTTCCGATTATGTTGGATTGGGTCTGGTGGGTCCGCCGGCGTGGGTGCAGGTGCGGGCGCAGGTGTGGGGTCTCGTACAAGTGTGGGTGTGTGCGGGGGTGTAAGTGTGGGGTTTCGTGCGGGTGTCGGTGCGCGTGGGGGCATAGGAGTTTGCGCAGGTGGTGCCGGTGAACGTGGGGGCGTAGGTACTTGCGCGGATGCCTGCCCATGGGCTCTGCTCGGGCCTGCGACGTTAGCGAGTCTCCTCGTCATCCCAGCCATTCTGTTCCAGGCGCGTAGGCCTCCTGGATGCTCGTGTCGGTCTCTGACTCGCATTCCGGTCGTTGCGCGCTAGCGGCGGGTTTGGCGGTGTACTGTTCATCGGGAGGAGGAAGGGGCTGTTGCCCTGCGCGGTAACATTCACGTTGTTACTCCTGCATACATCAGGACTTCCATGGACATGGGTCGTAGGCTGGTATTCAGCCCCGCGTGCGTATTGCACGTTAACGCTCGTACTGGCGCCCCCTGAGCCGCGTATTGCGTTCAGAGTTCTGTTAGCAGGTCCCTCATCGGAACCCCGGAGATTACTTCCCCCAGGGGGTTGGTAGCGATTCCAGGATTCCTCCGGATGGCTAACAGCCATTTCCCCTCCGTCTCGAGAACTATCCTCGGGAACGCGATGACCGGGGTCTGAGTCACCGCTTCCTCCTGTTCTCGAGTGACGAGGCCTGTTACTACTGGCGGCAGAGTCACCACCGTCAGTCCTCGGGAGCCCCCCCGTGTCGTTGAACATCTGCGCCGGGCGCAGTACACCTAGATTAAAATCAATATTGTTAGTTGTGTTTGTGGTGGCGAGTGGGTGAGACCCGCCAGTAACCTCGCTAGAGTTACTGGCGACTTGCCTCTGGGTGGGGTTGACAGTCGCTTCCGGGTGCACTTCTTGGGAGTGCACCTTTCAGCAGCCGCCATACCAGGAGTGCTGGCCGGCAGACCCCGGCTCATAGCCCTGCCGTTGCGGCGCCGGAACATCCGAGGGGGGATCGGCCCCCTCGGCATGTTGCCATCGCGTTCCCTCGCCCGTTTCCTGTCCCGTGCCGCGCGGCACGGTCAGTAGATTTGGCGGGTTTGGGTTGCGCACGAGATCGTTCGCGCGGCTTCTTCCAGACCCAGACCTGGGACTTCACGTTCACTTGAAGTTATGAACCATGCAAAAAGAAAGTATGTATATATATATTTTGGGGGGGCGCGGGGGCAACGGGCACAGGTTTATGAAGACTACGGCGCGGCTGGTTAGCACGCGCGGGACAGGAACAAGTATATGGAGTCCATTTATATATATATATATTTTGGGGGGCAGCAGCGGCAACGCCGACTAAGTGCGGTTGCGGCGCACACCATTGCTGTTGTTGCGGTTGCCCGTGGGGTTTGAAACGTCCACCGCCGCCGTTGTTGTTGCTGCGACCGCCGCTGCCGTTGTTCCGACCCCGGCGTTGCTTCCGCTGGCATTTCCGCCTCCGCCGTTGTTGTTGTTGGTCGCGGTGTTGTTGCTCGAGTGGCGCCCGGGGTCAACGGAGAGAATGCCTTCGGTGAGCTTCGACAGCTGGTCAGGGGGGCCCCACCAGTCGTCGCCGGCAGCAGCGGTGAGGGGGGGCGGGACGCCGAGGGGGAGGGGGAAAGGGCACACATACGAGAGGTGGGTGTCCTCGTCCCGGCACATGATGCACTCTATCATCTCGCCCGGTTTGTTCTTGGGGGGGAAGGAGATCATACCGTATGAGAGCGGGATACCACGTATCATCCTCTTCAGGATCTCACAGTCCTCGAAGTTGCCGTTGAGGGGCTCGACGAAAAGGGCCATCATCGGGTCGTCGGGGTGTTCGTACCACTTGGCGTCGTCTGCCATCGAACTTGGCCCAGACGATCTTCTGTGCAGTAAAACAATCGACTCTGTCATCAAGAAGGTTGTGAGCATCGTTGACGCGGACTTACAACGAGACATCGATCGGCTAGTCAAGACCCACCTTCTGCGCAATCAGCTCGAGATGAGGGACGACAAGTCCCTCGCCGTGGTGCCGAGACGGCTTCGTCACTATCTGACTGCTGTGGCCGTTCCAGCACATCGCAAGGCTATGACCGGCCTTCTGCTTGGGGATCATAACCTGAGTGTCGAACGGCTGCGCTAGCCGGCCCGATACAGGGCGGCAGTTCCGCGCGAGTTCAGACTCCGTAGGTTTTGTCGGAGGGCTGTGGAGGATGAGGTACACGCGTTGTTCGACTGTATCGCGGAGCCACGTCTCGCCGAACTCAGGACTGAGTTCCTGGCTAGCCTCGCATCGCGGGATCCGGGACTGCAGGCCGTGCATGGGTCAATCCCCAATTATGAGTTCTTGTTGAGAGTCGTTGCCTCACGGAAAGCAGTCCAGGTGCTCGCGAAGTACATTTATCTCGTCCTCTGTGTCTTCCAGGACACACCCCGATTTTTCCCCATCGCTTTTAGGACAACCGTGTGACTGGCTTATTCCCCGTCTTCTGAGCTCCTTTCGTGAGAGGTCTGTTGCTTCGTTGACGAAGTAGATAGATTTTCACAGCGAGGGGGCCGTTGATGACTGTATCGGCATCTTTCAATTACTATTTCCTTCCTTCTAGGTTCGATTTGACAAGTGGTTTAATTTTGGAACATGGTGGCGGATGCATCCGTCGGTGGATGGTACACCCGACTAAAAGTTGACTAACGTCCGTCGGTAGGGTGTGACACGGGTGATACCGCGGGTGTTTCGGGCCGGTACCGTACCCACGACCCGCGACACCGTACCCGTTTCCCTACGGGTACGGTATTACGGGTATGGAACCGCGGTAGAGGCGAGAAACCCGCGGTTTTCCAGCCACGGTATACCGTTGCAGGACCCGCGGTATAAACCGTGGGACCGTCGGGCGGACGTGGGCCTCTTAGGGGTTTTTACTCCTACAAAATAAACCCCGTAAGAGGCCTTTTACGGAAGTCCGACGGACTTCCCTTAGGAGCCCTTGACCCTGCCGTGCGTCTCGATAAGCGCGACCCTGAAATTTACATACATAAAATCAACCGTCTCAGGAATCGTCGTCCATTTCCCCAGCCTCCACAATGGAGCTCCAGCCGATATCTAACGGGATAGGTCCCTCCCTCCCAGCCACGCCCGGCGAAGAGTCTGTGAAGAGCTTGAATTTGAAGGTGCACCGTGACGAAGACTACGAATCGCAAGTCACCTCTTCCGGCGGCCATGTTGTTCGGGCACGGCTTCACCTTTGTGCGATCTATTTCTCCATGTTCCTTGCAGGTAGTTTCGACTCTTAAGTTGCCAAGTAGGTTGTTAAATATGCGTATTTCTAGGCTGCAACGATGGTAAGTTGAGGACTAGAATTCCGGATTTCTTCCAACCTAGAAAACAGGCTCGAGTGGACCACTGATACCATTTGGTTTCGCAGTCTTCATTTTTGCACCGTACCGCATTGGGGTGTTCCGAATCATCCAAAGGAGCTGCGGACGAGCCGAAAATGCATGCTGCAAGCGCTGCTGCCAGTTCCCCAAGTCCTCCCGCTCTTTGCGTTTGCAACCGGAGCGTCTTGCAGTGGGTTCTGCTGCCAGATTGGGAGAGATAGTAATTTCCTGAGGCGCCGGGACTATGACTCACCGGTCCCTCTAGACTCGACATGAAAAGATCGAAGCTTGAAAATTTTGAGTCGGCTTCTATGTGCATTCCCCGGTGATTTGCATGTGTTATGCTAGCCCCACTGCCGAATATAGACGGCTAGGTGGTGAGAAAACGGATAACTGAGGTTCTGTGACACATGGGCAGTGTGTTTTGAGCATTAGGAAGGCCTACGAGCATCGCTGGCCGGTCCCAGGTTCAAAATTTTAAAGTACCCCAAAAAGTTTTTTTGGACCCGCCAGACCAACCAACACCCGGTCCGGCATTCACGGACCGGTACCCCCTTGAGTATACAGTGGATGGACGTGGCTGTGCGTGGCTGTGCATGTTTATGTCATGATACGCACGGACCCTAATAGGGGCGAAACCAAGTTGACCAACTGCCAGTACCTTTCAACACCTCGTATACTACCGTGCCTCAGGTTGCGGGAATGATAAAGTATTATGTGAGGTCTTGCGCCCTAATTCTCTAAGACCTCTGGCCGAGTCAGCCGTCCAGGGTCCTGACCGTCGGGAACTTGAAAAACGATGACTTGGACTCCGGAGCCCCTTGGAGAATTTGGAAACGAAGAACAAGGTCATCGTCGATACTAAAGGACCGGTCATAAACATGTTCAACTACCCAAGTCCATGTTTCGATGTGGGGCACTTGCGCATTCCAGTCATCATAGCCTTCGGTTTCGGTTTTCGAATTAATTCCTTTGAACACCTTCCAATTAACAGTCTTAACAAGTGTGTATGTAGTTGGAGTGTAAATGAAGGCGTATTCTTCCCTTGGTACGGCCGGAGGACTCCACTCGCTGCAGAAGTGAAACAATTACTAAACAGGCTGGAGAGTACATCGAATCACTATGCCTCGAAGCCGGAGATATGATCTCAGTCAAGTTCCACTATTGTACTCCTCTCAATGCTCTTTACTTCGGGTCTTGATTGAACCCATCGGAGGATGTTGGGTGGAAGCGTCGCGCTATACCAAGATAGAAAACCAAACTGGGCGACATGTACAATGTGCACTTCGAAAGCCACATGTTCCTGCGATTCGATGGAGCAACTGCGGAAATATTCGTTGAGGCGCTCCAGGTGTGGTTCCAGTTCATGCGCGGAATGCATCGCAACCATATAGCGGTGGGGAACTTGAGTTGCCCCGGGAACCTCAGAGACTTCAACGATACGGGAGTCTGGAGGGTGGGCGCTCAGCGACTCGGGAAGGGCTCAAGGAAATATCTACCTGGTGCGTGGTCGGACATATGGAGGGGAAGGTGCGGGCGTAAGGTCTGTGTTGAGGTCGGGAGGGTATTTAAGCGTGCACAGCCCGTTACCAGGGGACAGGACACCATTCTGAGACGCCGCGAGACGGTAACAATATCAATCAGCTGATTATAGATTCTGAACTGAGATGAGGTTCGGATTCGGGCCGAATTGTAAGTGGCCTCGTCTCAAGGCGCCTACTTAGCGCTATAGCTATATGGACTCAACTCGCATTCCGCCGAGTGATTTTTCCACTCGGTCTGGGCCGTTCTCCGTCTGAACATGTGCGCATCCAGGATCTTTCTTCTGAATTTCTTCAAGATCAGAACCCCTGGCAAAGGACATACATTGAACGTCGGTTGTATACACTAGCCCCTGACAGAGTGTTTGGAGGGGACGTCTGCGCTCTCCCGTGAAGCGAGGAGTCTTCACAGATATCAAAGCTGATTTGCGGTGTTTTTCGGCGCAATTTTTTCTCGGCTTTTAAAGCGAGAGCTGGAGCTCCTTGCAAATTGCGGGACTAGTACTGACGTCTGGAAGCTCTTGGCCCAGATTTCGTTCTTAATCAAATACACGACATACAAAGCGGCTACACATGAACCAAGTCCATCGGCGACAATGACCTGTTCTCCACCTAACAATAGGCCCAGCCGACGCAAACCTGGCAATTGGATATTTTTGGGAATGTGGTTAGCAGATCAGGACCATGCGAATGAATCCGACCTGGATGGGCTGTGAATTATGATGCCAGTTTTTGACACGCGACGGACGTACATTTTATTCATCTTGTTCTTTTGCAGGACCAGGTAAAAATCTGAACACCACTTCTTGGGTCCGTAAGTTCTGTAGTTGTGCCCATACGGCGTCGTCGAGTGCGCGCTTGTAGCCGGGGAACCACCGCAGTGTGTACACGAGCGGCCCTTGGTCTGCTTCTCCCTGCAGCCGCGAGAGTAGAAATTTCAGGTAGACGTTGTCGTCGAATTTGAGGATCGACTGGACTCCAAAGATGCGAAGTTGCGGAACAAGACATGGTGATTCAGTTGTCTTTGTTAGCGCGGCCAAAAGTGTGTCGGTAATGAGCAGATGCTCAGTGTGGTCAGGCAGGACAGCCGGTTGATCTGAAATGGACAGAAACACTAATGCGGGGAGCACGGCCAGACACTGTAGGAGTTCTGATTCCATGATGATGACCTCGTACAGGGCAAGGTCTGTTAGGTGCGCATGGAATGAGGACCGCTCGGAGAGTGAGAGAAATTCGAAGTGTGGCCATGGGAGGGGTGTGGGAGGATATTCGATAGCATGGAAGAAGATACCGGTGAGACAAGGCAAGGTGAGACTCGCGAGAAAGCGCTCCAGCGCCCGTCGGGCATCGTCGGGTGAGAATTCTTCATGAATCTCGAAAACGAGTGTCGATATAGCCGATACGACGGGTGGTACGTTAAATGAGCCATCCACTTCGTGATCTGTAGGCAATGTCATGGCAATTGTGAGATCGGACAGTGAACACAAGCGGAGCATCAGGGCTGTGACCACTGGCAGGGGACGATCACGACCCAGGAACTCCATAGTGCGGAATGTCTCCAGCGTGTCGAGGGGCAGTGCCATGAGGGCTCCAGTGGATCCATTGTCACCCCGAACTCGAACGTCTTCAACCGCGGTACAACCCGGAAGATCTCCGACACAACCATGTCGTCTGCTCCCCAGCCATGAATCCCGAGTCGCACAAATCTGGGCAGCTTCCCTGCTGAGGCAGAGAGGTGGCGCAGATCGGAGAACGAACCATGAAACATGAGTGAATTCCACCGCGGGGAATGCTTAGAAACGAGTTGCAGTTCAGGGCCGAGGGATGGTGCCCCTAGGACCATTCCCCCTCCCAGCTCAACTCTCATTACAAACCTTTCACAGCCACCGCCCTGCCATAAAAAAATCACGTGTTCCCCCCAAATTGCGGGAACACGTGTTCCCGCAAAAAAAAATTGCAAAACTGAATGATGTCATCTGATTTCCTCTTTCGGTCCCGGTGATTCCGGCCCTGTCCTGGACTTCATCGTTCGGTCCTCCCTTTATCGGCATGTCGTAGCTCCCCTCCCCTAGCCCAGACCTCTCATTCGTAGACTCCATGAGTGCCAGAGGCCTCATATAAATTATAATTTATGTCAGCTTTGGTCCCACTGGGTCCTGCTGCCACTTCCGACCCGATGTAGAAGTGTCATCGATGCGCAACAACAACCTCGATCTGTAGGCACTATGGAGCCACAGCAGGTTGAATTTCAACAAGTGTTAGGTTGATGATCACACTTCAACCTATTATCGGTTGATGGTAGGCTGATTTCGACTAACCTATATCATAGGATGGGTATCAGCCTATGTAATTCAACCTATGCATGGTTTACTTTCGTGAGGGGGCCATGGGGGACGCAATCAACCTATCCTCAGTTCAACATATATCGGGTTGATATTCATGCCTCCTACTGGAGAAGACTTACAGTGCTTCTCTCCGTGCCTTGACAGGCAAGCAACTAGCAGAAACATCGAAAACCACTGAACAGGTGATCATTCAATGGTGCTTTCGTGATGTGTGTCCATTTTTATGTTAACGGTGCTCATGTTAACATCAAAACCGAAGCACATCTTGAGCCATTGATATTTTCACACAGAAATATGTGTGTGGGAGATGTTCCCAAGCCAATATTATGCTCTCAAAATCAGGGACATTATTCATACTCAAAGCCATTCCCCTATTTTCCTGTTCACTTCCAAAGCCAAATGAGGAATTTTCGTTTCGTTAATATTGTGAGCTGAGTTTCGATGGCACACATTCTGAGTTGACAAACGATTCACGGGATATCTGTAGATCCATCCCATCAGGTCGAACCTTGTTCATTTGACAGTCAACTGCTGCTATTCTGAAATCTTTGAAACACCAAAGTCCAAAAAGGAATGTCCATATACATGCATCTGAGAGATATTCATTTAATATTAATCATGACCTAGCGAGGTAACTCAGATTGCTGGTAGCTAGATCTGAAATCGATTTCATATTTTTTGGGTACTCCAACTCAATCTTGACATTGAACTAGTTTCCTGGATCCTCCCCCCCCCCTCCCCCTGCCACCTTCATCTGAATCCACATGTTGCACCTTACCCATTCCTTGATCTCCACTGATTTCAGTGCACCATTTACCTGTGCCATCGTTGCCCCACATCGTGTTGCCAGTGCTGCTGTGATGGTCGCAATCTGGTTTGGTTGTGGCCACAATGGTGATTCTGGAGGTAGGAGAACACAGGAGGGATCTCGAGAATTGGTATAATTCAGCCAACGTGCACAGATGATATTATAAACATAATAGACTCACAGGAAGGGTCAGAGCATGCCCCTTGAACTTCAGCAGGAGGATCCCTGAGCGACAGGTCTTGGATGACATCGTAGACCATCTTGATCTGAGCGAGCTGGGCAGTCTTGAGCACATGTCAATACATCGAGGCCCATCGAAATCTGTGGCAACAGATGCCAGGCTGAATACTGCCACAGTAACGCTCGGTCGGAAATGCCCAATAGCACCACACAGGCCTGTGAATTTAATCCCAGGGATGATATGCAGTAGTCTGTGAATGGTCAGAGGACAGACAGATAGTCTATCGACCTTGTGCTGGAAATATAAACTGTGAAAGAAAAATTAGCCACATGAAACTAACATTGAGGAAGACTTACTCATCATATACTCACACCCAGTCAATAGATCCCACCCGAATTTCCTCTACTTTGTCATTGCCGATTTTGAATTGCAGACATATGTTCAGGAGTCGGACAAGCTGGATGAAATGTTGGTAGTATTTTTCATGAGCAAAACAGCGGCGAAGTAAGACAGGTCCCAGGTAGAGGGTCCAGAAAGACCACATTTCCGCAGAGACCTTGGGATGATCCTTGTCAATGTTTGGGATCCAACTGCCATACACTGAGGGAATAGTATCTGCTGCTGGAGCGGTACGAGATGTGATAGCCTCGCACACAGTGTTCACCAGCTCATACTCTTCTCGACCTGCATCCAGCCATTTAAATGCGCCCATCCATAGAACACTTAGATTTTTGATGAGGTTCTCCCAGATGAGGTGCATAAAGTCGGAGGGGAACAATCGCGGAAAGGAGATGGAACCAAGGTAAGATAACAGTGGAACACCCTTTACACCGTACTGCTTTCCCAACCTCTCGGCTTCCACCGTGGCCACCGCAGCCTCGACCTCACATCCTTGTGAGACAATCTTGTTATGGGTACGAAGCGGTAGGTTCTCAGGATCATAAGCCTGGACAGCGGTAGGGTCCGCGTTAACATCTGGATGGCAAGAACGATCCAATGGAATATAGTGCGTGGTCGCCTTTGAGCCTGGTACACGCAACCCAATAATCTTGCACATGTGGCAAGGCGAGATGCCATTATGGTCCTTCATTCGCATAGACATGGATACTGCTGGGATATCACCAAAGACAAGGATGAGGTAGGCGTGGAGAACAACTTCCCTGACAGCATGTCGAAGGCCTGGACACCATGCGTGAGTTTAATCAATTCCTGTGCCAAGGGATATAAAAACGAGTCAGAATCTTTCAGCTTCTTTGGGCCTGGGATGACCCCCAATGCAAGGATATACTCCAGAAGGAACCGAAGATCAGTGGGGAGATTGTAGTCATAAAGGATCAGAGGCCATTCTGTTTTTTTTGCGATGTTTAAAAGGGGAGAATCCGTCCCACGAAGCTCCTAACGCGACATCACGAGGGTCCGAGAAGTACTTGTGTTTGCAGCTCCGGCCATTAATCTCTACAGTCTTCCCTCGGAGAGAACGATAATGCGAACTATCGAAAACATTGGGAGTGATCCCATCCTGCTCCTGATACTCTGCGCGATATTTGTGCTTCTCTGTCATATCTCAATTGGCAGCAAAAGCAACAAGTTGGGGAATGATGGGAATGTAATTATATATAAGTGAACTTTTTGCGTGGTTTTCCGTTCGAACACCGGCGAGGCTCATCACAATGAGGACAGGTATCCAAATCTTTATCCGAGCCAGCATAGCAAAAGCAGGATTTCGTACAACATTTGTAAATTTCCAGCTTGAAACCAGCTAGAAAGTTGATGCACGAGAGCATCGAGCTTCGGGAGCAGAGGGGTCTGAGGAAAGTTGGATTGGTGAGCTGGTATTTCTGTTGATTGGGTTTCTAGTGTTTGGTGTGTGGTTCATCTTGTTTCAATTTCTCAGATTCCTATACGGTTGGGGTCAGCTGAACCAAAGGTGAGTTGAAACGAGTCTATCGGAAGTTTCTGACTCTGGAATCCCATTTTGGGTTGTGGCTGTGTTGGGGTGGGCAGGTTCGGGTATGGATAAACAAAGCTGCTTCTGGGGGAGAATTTCAGGTAGGTGCAGATCCCACTATCTGTGTTAATTCTGTAGCTTGTCTCAAACACAACATTCCCCATGAAATATATTCTGACTTCAGCCTATGAATGGTGGAGCGACATATTTAGCACATAGACTCCAGTGTACCCTCAAGCTGTGATTGTTAGACCACCCCACAGCCTACAGGTAAGTGAGTGATGTGCCAGGGTGATTACACCGCCAAAGTACCTGTATGTTGCCTCCACATGGCAGGGTCATGTAGTGTATGGCTGGACGTGCTCCTGGTCCCAGCTAGTCATCGGCTGGTAGCCAGCTGTATATTTCAGCTGGGTTGTCAGGCTTCCGACACCTGGGTGTACATGTGGTTGCCACACCATTCAATATCCTGGACCCATTTGATAATATTAATCTGAATAATTATCACCTGAATTGTACAAGTTGTCTTCTGAGTCTGAATATCCCATCTCCTCGTCACTTTCAGCAGCCTCTAATGCTAGTGCCCATGAGCTCCGAATAATTGTTCTTTTCCTGCGTCCAGCAACCAGATTATCCTCTGGCACTTGCGCTGTTGGGGTGTGCTGTGGCCTCGCAGATGTTTTTTTTTTGCTCGCTTTCGGGGCTTGCTTTGCCTGCGTGAGTTCTCCATGTTGTCGTCGTCATCGTCATCATCGGAGATAGGCTCGGGCTGCTTCCTCTTCTTTTGTGCAGCTGCTGCTTGCCGACTTGCAAGCTTGGTGTCCCTCTTGGCACGAAGTGTCGCTGCTAGTTTGTCGTGTTTCGTTCTGCCGTCATCAAACAGTGGGATGGGGGCAAGAAGATCTCGGGGAAGTGTGGCACGGAGGAGATGTGCATTGTGGAATGCATGGGAGTTGATAATAAATCGGTCTAGGGAGTTATGCACAATGAAATTCTCGGTTTGGTCAGATTCAACACGTTCTTGGATCCGAGAACGTTCGCCTGTAGCTTCGCATTTGGCAGTGTAGCAGTCGTGCTGAACATTGAATTTGAATCTGAGGCTCTGTTCCCCCCCCCAAAAAAATATCAATATTTGTGCTAGAGATATAGAACGGTGAAAAGGACCACCTTTGCTGGAACAATGGAGAATGTTATCTCTGAGTCTCGACGAACCAGGACTGGCATTCCATACAATTTGTCTCGAGTGGAAAGAACTTGGAAGAGTTCAACAACAACAACAACATTTCCTGTGGTGTCAACCAGAATATCGGAGATATGCCCCAAGATTGTAGAAGTCTGCCATACACCATTTTAAGCTTTGAGATATAATCCAGCAAAGAGGCTCACCTCATCGATCCCAGACAGGGCAAATACCCATGACCCAACAAAGCATTCGTCAAGCGACTCACTGATCACATGGAGACATTTTTCCCATGTTGATTCGGAAGAATACATCCCAAAGTTCAATGCACGGGCAGCACTCGTGGCCTTGAGCTTATAGTTAGCCCGCACTGTTTTCCCCCGCTTTAGGGCCACCAGTTTTACCACCCCTTGTGAAGATATTGTGTCAATAATAATTGAATAAATGATTCGTTAGGATCATACCATGCTTTAGCGGCTTGCTTTCACTCCATCGGAGAAGCCGCTGAAGAACTGGGTGAGCTGCCATAAAATGCCGAACACCTGAGCCAGCCCTCTGCCATTTATTGTCACCAGTGACCCACCACCCACCCGTCAGGCGGTGTTAAAGGCCCTCTTGATCTCCGAGTTGAATGGCAATGTCACAACTGGGGGCAAGATGGTTTGAGAGGATAGAACAAAAGCGAAAGATCGCATTGAAGCACTCGAAGATCTCTGTGGCCACACCAATGAGAGGACCAAACTCAACAACATCCTCATCGATATGGGCCAGTAGATGGTACTTGATCTTTGAAATGATTTTTGAGGGATCAATCATTGCGAAAACATCAAGCACATTTGCAACCGCAACTTGAAGATCTTGCTAAAAAAAGGTATGAGTTGCAAAAGCAAAGTAAAGAGAGAAGATAATTAAATACACGATATTCTGCAAGATTCCGGATCTCTGGGAACCATAGGAGTGCCGCCAGCTCGCCAGTGGCCTTCCAAGCCATAAATTGGTGCTCTGTTACGAGGCCATAAACATGGAAGACATTTGTTTGAGCGAGGGTTTTGAATTGACAGCCAATGAGGGAGCCAGCATATTGCATGATGTAATTTGCACGGATCACATGGATGGAGAGGCCATCAGTCACAGTCGATTGAACTCGAAAATAATATGTCCGCTTCTGCTCTGGGGTCCATGCTGTATGTGAGATATGCCAAATATATTTGACAATACCAAGCAATATTGTGTGGAGAATTTCGACAGGTGTATCTTTCGTTGGATCAAAACCTGTAATTATTTTAGCAGCAAATGACTTTGAATGCGACAAAATCAGGACCTTTCATGGTTAGGAAGGCACTGTAAATCTTGTCACGATTATCAAGGGTCCATTGGACAAGTTCCTCCTGAATATCACGATCAGAGCGATTGGGCTCCATGATTTTGTGCTCCTTAAAACGTAAGAGCAGTTGGTCAATCCAATATTGTGTATACATATCCTTGATCCCCGTTTGAGTCTGTAGGTCCTTGACATGCTTGGGTACCCCTGAGCATGCAAGTTTGACCTGCTTCTCAAGTTCGTCGAGGATTCGCTCCTTGGTTCGTGGAAGCCCAGCCTATATGAGGACTGTGAATGATGTTTTCGCCTCTGAAATGTGCTCTGATACCTCAAATCAAGAGGCGAGCGATCTCTGGATCGCGGAATTTGATCTGTCCACGTGAGTGCCACTGATGGACAGCGGCACAAGCCTCGGCCATGATCAGATCAATATGGCAATGCTGCCGGCCGACTCCAAGCCGACTCTACAACTCCTCGATAATTCTTAGAGCTCGCTCTCAAACAAAAAACTAGATGTAAAACCAATGGAAAACCCATGTATTCTTTTTTAACTATGGAATAAAATCTGCATCTGCGTCGTCTTCACGACAAAATAGGAGTGGTATCTGTGCAGAATAAATTGGGGACAATAAAACTCTCACCTTCGGCGGGTAGACACTTTGATCCTTGCATGTGCCGTATCATGGGTGCTGAGCCCGTTACAAATCCGTGATTTACATATTGATGGCATCGAGTGCAGAGAACTGCACGGGTTCCCTCTCCAGCATTTCCTACCTCGGAAGGTGGAGGCTGATTCTCGATGTCAAGGGAAGTGGATGGAAGAGATTGGTGTATACGGAAGGTGGATGTGGACGTGTTTTTGCCAAGATGTCGACGCGTTTTGCCAAGATGTCGGCGCGTTTTTCCAAGATAAATTTCCATTATTTGACAGCGAAGCATTTACAATATGCACAGAGTTATTAGCCTTCCATCTTGAGTGCTGCAGATTTGCGCTGGCACGCGCTGAATTGGTGGATGAAAGCCAGACGCGCTTGACGCGCCCGTAGGTGGTGGTTAGTTGCAAGTGTTTGGCCAATTGATGGCCGACTCGACGCCGCTGACTCAGACCTGCCTTATTTGGGGGGTAGGTACCCCGTGGGAATTTATCCGCGATAACGAGATCGCACGCCTCTTGCCTCAAATAATGCATGATACCCTTCATCGGTGGCCTTCTCCTTCTGCGTACCCCCCACCTCGCATTTGCGGCAGAAATGATTACCTTTTCCACCAATATGGGCTGAGACTTCGTTTTGCATGGGGTTATCCGAAGGTCCAGCATTAACATGGATGCAGAAACGTGTAGTGTTGCCTGTTTCATCTTGGACTTGAACTGGTTCTGTATGAGTTTCCCTAATACAACTTGTGGTCAGCAAAAATTAAGAAACAATATGCAGGAAAGAAGGGTTACTCCACCGAGGCCTTGAACTCTCTGAACTGTTCTGAAATGCCTGCATTCGGAGACGTAGATATGAAGTGGACATGAAACTCCTGCTGAAGGAGCTTTCGAGGTAGATTTCTGTGTGTCATGTATGCGTTCCAGTGCTTATTCCAGGACTTTGTACGATTTCCCGAAACGTCATCACCGAAATAATCAACAAAACTCGAATATAATGGATCACCCTGGGCAATGAGTCGTTTAGGGTTTGGCATACGAGCTGGCTGTCCAGCTTCAATTGTTGTGGCTATAGATCAGTCAGAAATGGAGCAGACAATGATAATTGACAACGCACCAGACCATCTCGGCACCTTACCAGCCTGCTGAAGATCAAAGTAATTTTGTACCAAATCGTTCACACAAATGAGTGTCGTTTTATCATCAATAATGGTTGCCTCGTTCTAAACATTTGAGCCTGACAATGACTTGATAGTCAAAGTGCCACAGACCTCGTCATTGAAGATGATAGAAAATGCATTGGCATAGACCCTGCCACGGAACAAGACCCATCGGATGGGAACAACAAAATTTCCAGTTTTGAGAAGTGAAACCTCATTAACGTAGTAATGTGTTGCTCCGGCATCATACATGGGGCTCAGAATGTCGAGGTTCATATTTTTGCGCCATTGTTGAGCATGCCAGATCTCGCGGATAATGCCATCCTCTGGGATCTCAGGATACAGATGGATCAATTTACGCGTGGTAGGGTTTGCCCAGTCCTTGACTGATTCAATTTGACCATACGTATAATGAAAGAATTTTTACTTTACCTTTGCAATGATGGCCTTCGGGTCATTCATGAAAAAGATGTTGCCTTGCACTGAGATACATGGAATAGTCGGTATTCCGCACTCTGAGCGAATTTTTTTCTGAATGCGATGGAGCTTGTCAAAGGATGGGACATCCTTGCACTTGGCTTCTTTCAAAACCCAGAGAAATACACGCATCAGTGAGTTTGAGATGCGAAGTCTCGGGAGATTGTCCAAGGTGTCAAGTAAAAACATCTAAGCAATGTCTCAGGCTAGCCCTTTGCTATGAGAAAACAACTTACCATCTTGGATGGATAAGGAAACCATTCACTGGAGGAAGAACTTGAATTGCTTGTTTGCTGACCGCCTTGAATTTCAACGGGTTCTGGATCTTCCAGGCCTGGTGGAGTGAATTAATCACAACATATAAGAACAAGAATTCATTCAAATGGATGTAGGATATTGTTCCACCCGCCAGCTTCTCCAAAAGAGAACCACAGGAAGCAACCACCCTTTTTAGCGCCGGCAATGTCACACGTCATGTCATGTGACAGTATATCAACGCAGATTGCGCAGATTGCGCAAATTGCGCAGATTGCGCAAATTGCCTCATCGATGAACATTGACTCACCAGCATTTCGCATAATCTCCCCCAGGAAATCGTCTTCTTCGTCCTCTGCAAGCACCTCCCCCACTAAGTCGTCGTCTCCAAAACCCAGCTTTCTCGCCACATCTTCAGGATTCCACAGCCCAAAAGAATCTGCCTCTTTTCTCAATTGCGCTTGGCGAACATTTGGATCCTCTGGCTCCTCCCCAGCATCGAAATCTGCCCCATTCAGTGCATAGTCCTCCCACATTTCCGCTTCAGCTGCACTTATCTTACCTGAAGACCCACTTGCAACTGGTCCTCTCAGATCTTGCACAGCAGCAAACCGGATGTCTCGAAGTTCCTTGGTTGCAGAATCAGCTCTCCTTTCCCTGGAAAGCTCCTCCACCTTTCTATTCGCCTCCTCAACCTGCTCCACCGCCTTCAAGTGGTCATCTGAAACCAAATGCTTCTTGGCGCTTCGTGGCGCAATCCAGGTCCGACTCTCAATTGGAATGCCTGAGGCACAGACTTTGCATTGAATCTGAGACCTATCCTGATTGTACCTGAAGTCTGCAGGTCTTTTGAGCTCGTTGGACCCCCAAGATGATATTCAGGATGGTCGCACCTTCATCTCGAATAATACTTGCATTTCCCTTTGGTGGCATTTGGCAAGAAGGGTCGGCTGCTCTGTCCCGGACTGCATATACTGAAGCAGATGATACCCGATGCCACCATTTCCGATGTCGCCCCTGTCGGCGCCTGGATCACAGCAATCGTGTGTCTACATCGCAACAATTGATTGGGACCCTATCAAGACTCGGGCGCATATATATATATTGACAAGGTCTCCTTTATTTCACTCGCCCCAGAATGTCTTCCCGTGCAAGTACTCTTTTTTTTTTTTTTTTTTTTTTTTGGAGCGTTTGGGATAATGAAATTCAGTCTGCAGAAGCATTCAAAAAGTCATCCGCTGGGTCTACTAGAAAGTTCTAGTTAATGCCGGGAAAGTTGTCCAGGGAGGAAATGCCATTACGCACAATTACCAGAGTGTGGGACTCCAGCCTAGTAAATTTATCCTATCCCATTTCTTGAGTCATTCAATTTCAATGGCTGTATACCCACTAAAACCCCCACTGTGTAAGTCCAATTGTCCGGCAGAGCAGCTTCATTCATTAGTAGACCACTCCATGTTCTTAGGACAAGATCTTTTTTCAGCGCAAGATTACCAAATTTCATTTTATTGGTGAGGATTCGATCTCGTCCCAGTGCTGAATTCACGGATTTCAGCCATCTGTTGTGAATCTCAATGTCTGTAATGCTACGGTGTGGGTTCTTCAGAACCTTATCGTTCCGGATGTTCCAGATCGTGTGCCAGGCCGTAGATACCAGAATGGCAAATAATCGTCCCATAGCAGGGATAATTTTCCCATTTGAGTGTTTGAATTTAACAAGGTTACAACCGAGGACAAGGCCCCAGCTGAGGGAGGGCCACATGGGGTATTTCGTGGCCCAGAGTTTCTTGGTCAGTCCCCAAATTAATTTTGCGCCCGATGCATCACACTCCATTGCTATGTGCTCAAGGTTTTCGGGGATGCCACATGTGTGACAAACAGAAAATTCTTCAAGATTATTCATGTGTGTCCAAAAGTCACCGACTCTGAAAATGTTGTGAATCGACTTCCAGAATAATTCACGGTGGGTTCGTCTCAAATTTGTGGAACGTATAGAGTTCCAAATCATTTCGTCTGTTGGAGTGTACTCAGAAATTTCATATATGGAGCATCAGATGCGGTCTAGGTTAATGAAAGTTGCCTTTCTAAAAGGTTCAGAGTGGTTGCCTTTGATAATTTTTGTAAAGATCCGTTGTGAGCCTTGTGAGATTAGAATTCCAGGACAGCTGAACATTAAATCTATTTGGGTATCAACCTCGAGTGGAGGGCATATATCAGTGTCCAAATTTAAGGTGACAGGAAAAGTGTCTGTTGTTTGCTTGAACTGTGTTCGTGCAACCCGCTCGTTCAGCACTGCAAAAACCGCTTTAAAGAGGGGGAAATTAGGGTCTAACATGTTATTTTCAGATTTTGTTCGCTCCTTAATCAGTGTTTTGAGCAAAAAGTCAGATGGGGAGCATAGCAGTAATGGGGCATTATTTGGAATTTTCTGGAACAAGGAGAGTGCAGCTCCCAATATTCCGGATTTAAAGTTCATTTTTATCGTTGGGTTGTCAAATGTGAGATGTACAGTTGTGTCTTCCTCGAAGTCATCTGAAACAATTTTGAATCTTGCCATAATTTGAGGGTCATACTGACCAGCCCGCATGACCTTGATATGCACAAAAGCGGTTGTTAAATTTGGGGGTGGTTCAAATTGGCCTTGTCGTCTTGCAGCAATATCATGCATTGAATCGTCCCCAGCAAAGATGCGGAAGCCATTTTCGGCACTAGACACTCTGAAGTTCGGATCGTAGGTCATTGGTTGATCAATTTCAACTTGTTGCAGATTTGCATCCAATTCCACAGCTGTCAGTTTTATATCATCACAAAGGTCAGTCATAGGAGCCAGTGGATTCCACTTTGGCATAATACAGTCTATCAATATCTGCGCAGTGTCAATGCATTTGCCTGGATGTTCGCAACCAAGTTCATTTCGATCCCTATTACAAGGTGGACATCCACAATTTTTCCGTCCAATGCCACTAGGGCTTATAGTGTGTGGCCGCCTAGGCACCGTAGTTTTTCTGTTTGCAATTAGCAATGCATCCCGAAGCGTGCGAACTCCGTGAATATTTCGGAGGCAGGTTGCAGCACCACGAAGGCAGGCATTTCTGTAAGTTGGATCCCGTACAGCAGGGTGTTTCCATATCGGCATGTCGAGTTGCACTTCACGGTCAATCGAGAGTGCTGTAAATTTCAGGTTGAATTCCTGAGCTGCAGAGATCATGTGCTTGAGGTCGTCAGGAAATTTGTTTGATCTAGGTATCGGGAAATGTATATCATTCACAAAAATGTTCATGATTTGACCGGGCCTAATGTTTAGGTAGCTAGTCTCCAAGTATTTTCGGAGTATGTAGTCAACAAAATAGCACCACAGTGCTCGATCCTCTCCTTGCACAAGGTAGCATTGAAGATTCCAAAGATCAATGGCTTTGTTACGAGAGGTGATGTCCAAAATTGCTTTGCCTCCTCGATTGACTGGTAGGATCATTGCTTCCAGTGAAACTCTGGCTGTTTTTCCTTCCCATAGGAAGGAGCGTATCAATTTTTCAAGTGTGTCCTCAATGTCGTTCGGCATTCCTTGGACTCTGGTGAGATATTGTGTTCGACCTCCAATCACCATACTGATGATGTGGCGCTTCCCTTCTAGAGAAGGGTTTGTTGCTTGCCAACGCATGAGGTCTGCATTAATTTTTTCGAGGACTAAAGGCCATGGTGTGGTATAAGGGATGTCATTTCCGATCCAAGCACCTAACATCCGGCAGCTTTCGCCATCAGGTACAATTCTAACAGTTCGGTCAATGTCGCCGATCAGGGACTGATTGTTAATTCGTCTTTCTGTGATGACTTTCTGGCGATAGGAAGCCCTCCCAAAGGGGAGAAGCACAGTTTTATGTTCGTTGAATTTTGCGGTAGAGGCACCACACCAGAGGCGTAGAATACCCCACAGAGTCTTCATGGAGTCAGTGGATTTCAAGTAGATTGTTGTGTCATCAGCAAAAAGTGAGACCACGAGATTTTTATTTGTTCCAGGAATGATGACTCCCTCAATATCAGATTTCCGCAGTAGACATGCAAGAGGCTCAATAGCCAGATTGAATAATAAACAGGAGAGGGGGTCACCTTGTCTCACTCCCCTGGTCACAACATATGGTTTGCTAACTTCACCGTTGATCATAACTACGGTTTTGGCATCAGTATATAAGCTTTTGATTGTCTTTGAAAATTTGGGAGGGAATCTCATATGGTCTAGAACACGGAGAAGGTAGTTATGGTTAATTCGATCATATGCCTTCTCTTGATCGAGGGCGATAAGTACCCCATCTTCTTCTGCGACTTCAGCATAGTTAAGCAGGAATTTCGCTAATTTGACTTGGTCCTCAATTTTCCGCCCTTTCATGAAGCCAGCTTGGTCAGGTCTTATCAGAGATGGGGCAACATCCATTAAGCGCATAGAATAGGCCTTTGTAATAAGCTTGTAGTCTGTGTTAGTGTTGCCGCGACTTGGACTCGGAGGGTCCCAAGTCGACTCGGGGAGGTCGACTTAAGTCGAGTTAAGTCGAGTCACACGTGTGACTCCAGTCGACTTCGAAGTCGGCACAAGTCGACTTCAAGTCACTCAAGTAGACTTGAGTCGGGTCCAGAATGGAAATTATAACTAGAGTGTAACAAGTCCTGTTGGTGCAATTGGATTGCCTTCTGCTCATTTAGTTCTGCTTGTAATTAAGCATTTATTCGCTCGAGTCTTCGTGCGGCCTTCCTTGTTCGAAATCCTCACTTTCTCTTTTCCTCCCTTACCCTCGGTGACTTTCCGCCAGGCGGAAACGTTATGGACTGATAGTTTACTGACCCAGAATAGCCCACCAGGCCCTCCCCGTGCTGTTGGTGTCCGGGGCGGGGCCTAAGGCTGGATCAATGATGTGATGTCACTTGGCACTGCATGTTGTCTTTTTCGCCCTCACGGGCCTCAGTGTTTCCGCATTTTGTCAAGTGCAGGTGAGGCTAAAATGACAATATTTTGGTAATGTTCTTTGTCTCAAGAGTCAACAGCATAGGCTCATTGAATCCGCTGTGCCACTTCGACGTTACAAGGCTGCGTTACTAAAAAGCTCCAACTATTCGGTTTCGGTTCGAAGGACTGGGCAAATGGATTAAACGGTCTGAAATGTTAAAACTAGCCTCTACCGCACTCCAGTGACGCTTCCTTCAACAACCCCTCCTTGATCCACATCTTGGTGAGCATTGCCTCTGTAATTGTCTCAGGTTTCAGAGAGCCACGAAGTTCGTGACAGAGGTGGCGTGCGCTTGAGAACAAGCGCTCGACAGAGACGCTGGTACCCGGGATGGCCGAAAGGTCACGGGCCATCCTAGAAACAATGCCGAACTCGCGCTCGTGATTCTGTAACAAGGACATGGGTTAGATGGTCGGTGAGAAGGAAATTAGAGCACTTACCTTCCATGACTCCAATGGGTTATCTGGGTCATCGGCGTAGCCTTTGAACACATCACAAGAGCACTGTATCTCGGGGACCACCACCCCCCGCCTCTGATGCGGACTCCGCATCAATGAGATCGGGCAGCTCCTCTGAGTCAACATCTGAAGGCGAGTACCATCCATCACAGGTAAAAGTGATAGGTCCAAGACGGTTCACGCCACCACAACCACTGGACTTCAAACACCCTATGAGCGCAAAAAATGCAGCCTCGCGTGCGGCCTTTTGACGCAGATGCCAAGTAAAAAAGTCAATGATCCCCTGTTGTTACGCTTCAGCAATGAGTTTAATAAGACACTGATTGGTTTTAACCTCAAGGTTCATGACCGCAGAATCCACATCATTTGCGAACACAAATTTGCCGTTGAAGCTTTGGATGACATAAATATTGTCGGTGACACTGGAATTCAATGACGAGACAATGCTGAGCATTTTGTAGAAGGAAGGATCTCGTTGAACCCAAGAACCCATTTGGTGAAGCCACTCTTTGAAGGGCTTGATTCGGGGAACACCGCTCATCCACCTGGTATTACTGTTTTGCTGTCGACCGCATGTATGAGCACCACTGATCAATTGAAAGAGAGGACAATATACCGCATTATCCACCGTGAATGATGCTACCGACGGGAATAGGGAAGTCATTCCTGCTGTCCCTTGACACAAGCGTATCCTGGCCATGTATATATGCGGTTCAAGTCTCCAATTATCTTTCTTCCCACAAATCTGACACACCAAATCTCCGCCGTACAGGCAAGAACTTCAATGGCATGTGCATTTGACTGTTTCACATCCCTTTCTGCCGAAAAAAATCAATCTCTCGCATGAACACCTTCCATTTCTCAGGAGCCTTCTTCCGAAATTAAGGCAACGTGATATGTAGCATGCCAGTCTCGTCGTTCAATTCCATATATGTGTGTACCTTCCCCTCATGTTCCCAATGGAAGGATGGGTTTTAGATCTCCTGATTTCATATCTCACAGAGGTTCCAGCCGAGCCCTCATTTCGGAATAATATCGCTATGCGGATTGCATTTTTAAACGACATCAAACTTCGAACTTGTGCGCTGATTTAATAAATGTGCAGACGTGAGACCTTAACAATCGGTATGAACATCCAAGAAGCCGGTACCGTGTAATGCCGTGTCGGCGCCGTACAGACACATTGCCACCGAAGCCTTCAATCCACATGTGCGTTTGAGTTTTTACTGATATTTCTGCCCAGAAAACTCAATCTCTCCCATGGATACTTGATATTTCACAGTAACATTCCTCCGAAATTAAGCAAGCTGATATATAGCGTGCAGGGCACTGCCGGCCTCATTTGTTCACTTCCACATATGTGCAGTCCATTCTCACCTCCATCATGTTCGCAAATGACAGATGCGGTTCAGAGCGACAATTGGTTGGGCTTGTAATACCTCATCACGGAGGTGTGTCTAAGTAATATCACAAAACTGTTCAGTCTCGATTTTTTTATTTCTTGCCAGTTGTATAAAAGCTGACGGCTGGAAAGCACCTCACTTCACTCAACAATGCCGCCACACACTCGACGCACTCGACAACCTGACCAGGATGAACAGCAGGCTGCTACGGCCGCTCCTCCTGATGCTGGAGGTCGTCCCAGACGTCAGACAACCAGAACAGTAGCCACTGCTGCGCCTCCAGCTTCGACGGCACAAACTGTGAGCTCCGATAATCAACCACGAGGCTTTGCAGGATTATCTTGTAAATTTTTAACATCTTTGTTGAGTGTCTGCTCAGTCCTTCAACAGCCACTCATCCTCATGCACCACCGGCTCCCACCGCAGGTGGCTCACAGAGGCCAGGTCCGTTGGCAGTATATATATATATATTTGGCTAACTCCTCACAGGACGACAGCCTTCCTTGCCTGTTCAAGGTCCAGGTTCAATTCCTGCTGCCGCTAATCCTGGAACTGGCTCCCAAAGTCGGACTCGGACAGGTTTGTTGGCAGCTTTGCATTTTTCCGTAGCACTTAGTTTTTTTCCAGGACTCTCCTCAATCCCTATGCAGAGCCCAGGATCCATCCAATCCGGCCCTGCCCCGCCACGGTATGTATTTTCTTCCCCCAAAATCAAGCTTATCAATTTTACCAGGCCCTGCCACCAATGACTCCTGCTCGTCGTGTCGCGGACAGACTGGCTGGTATGTTAACACAGCACACGGCGATGGCCAGCCCTGGGCCTCGAACCCGGAATCCGGGTCTTGAGGAATCTGATCCTGGGGACACCTCTGACTCCGACCACCCGCCTGTTGTTCGTCCGGGCCGCCGCACCACCGCTGCTCGTATTCCCGCACCGTTATTTGACTTCGATGAGGACTCTCCTTCGCAATCTCCGGCCACATCACCGCAACCCTCAGGTGGAGCAGCAGCAGCACCGCGCCAGCGCCGCCGCGCTGCCGCTGCATCAGATGGGACCACCGACGCTGAGGGATACACATTCACCGATGCAGAGGCCCTGTCCCAAACCGACAAATCGGCTGATTGCAAATACTTCTATGGAGTACGCAAACTGGATGGGTCAGCCAAGTGCCGTGTCTGCGGGTGAGATGTTCGCAAATTTACTGGCAACAGTGTTTTAATTATTCTCCACAGGAAAGTTTATGGCGGTGGCTCGAGCCTCACCACTCGCCGAAAGCATTTGGAAAGTGAGGACCATGCACAGATATACCTGGATATTGTCAGCAAACACGGCTTCGCCAACAAACTCCCCGCCGAACGCCAGAGGCAACTGAATGAACAGTGGGCAAAGGATCTGCAACGGATTCCATTTTCAATGAGCGCGTTTACAGAGCAGCTCATCAAAGTATTTGTCACAAACGATTTAGTGCGTTGAATGCTAATAATGTTCACCTCTCGTCTGACGATCACCTAGTCAATCAATCTCATTGAGAGCCGCGAGTTTAGGGACCTTCTGCTTCTTCTGCGGGAGTCCATCAGCGACAAGGACATCCCACACCGAACCAAACTCACCAACTCCATCATTGATGCCTGGGTGCGGTATTATGCCGAGCTCAAAGCAACGTTGGGTGTGAGTATTCTCCTCCGGCTCAGAGAAATTGCTCACCATAATGCCAGGCTGCAATTGGGGATATCAGTTTCACTGCCGATATCTGGAGCAGCCATGGTCTGCATCCGTACCTTGCGATCACTGCACATTGGCTTGGCCCAAGAGGCGAAGACCAGCAGGTTCTTCTGCGCCAAACATTGTTGGCGTTTCGACGTATCCGGGGTGCTCACAGTGGGCAGCGTCTTGCACGCGTTGTCTACAACATTCTCAACGATGCCGGAATCATTAAGAAAGTGTGTATCATTCTTCTTTCTCACCAGAGTCATGTCTCATCTAAGTATTGTCAGGTGGGGCATTTCACCCTTGACAATGCCTCCAACAACGCCTCGTTCCTGTTCAACTTCAAGCTTCTTCTGGAGGATATCCGTATTTTCTCCTTTGACGATAAGAAGAGATACATTCGTTGTTTTGCGCACGTCATTAACCTGTGCTCCCAAGCTGTGATAAAAGTGATGGAGAAAGAGGACGTGGATCCAGCACACCCCGACACGGAGACAGAGCCGGCAACCGAAACTGAGAATTCCGATGAGGCGGAAGTCGTGATGCGGGCAGTACGCTACACACGGAAGGCCGGTCCTATCCGACGAGCTCGAAAAACAGTGGCTTTTATCCGAAAGTCCGGCCAGCGGCGCGACGAGCTGCAAGATATCATCAAAGATGGCAACACCAAATCGCTGTGGAGAGAGGTGACTCTGGCGGACGATGACCAGGTGGTACAGACTCCGGTAAATTTTGTGGCCTCAAGCCTGTGATGTGACACCCGAATTCAACAATTATAGGTCACTTTGGCTTCCGTAACCGTTCTCGCCGATGTCAAGACACGGTGGGACTCCGTGTTCTACATGCTTCGACGCCTGCGATATTTACAGCAGGTTTGCTTTAATTATTCATACATCTGTAAATGCCGCATAAATGATCCTGATATTGTAGCCGGTTGTTCGCTTTTTGGCATTGAACCGCGATGCGCACAAATTACGACACCAGTTGGAGAATCAACACTGGAGTCGCTTGGAGTTAATGGAACTGATCCTTCAGGTGCGGGTCTTTCAATCTTGTGCTGCAATCAGTATAACTCATTAACCTTGCATTCAGCAACCTCATACTGTCCAAACGTCCATGTCATCTGAGAATACACCCATTCTTGCCGGTGCCATCCCAGCGTTTGAGCTCTTTATTTCGTCTTGGAAGGCCATGCTCAATGATCCCGACCTGAGATCCGAAAATATCGGCAAGTTTCTCTGGCCTGGCCTCGCGATTGCAGACAAGTACTACAACAAAATGGCGGACACCGACGCGTACATAATTGCGATGTGTGAGTGTGTTCTTCTTTTTTGCAGTGCAGTGACACACTCAGGTTAAACCTTCGCAGTTATCAATCCTTCAATTCGTTTTGAATGGATTCGTCAGAATTGGACGCAGGAAGAGCAGCAGGATGCCAAGAAAATAATCATGGACAAGGTAGGTCGGCCAGATTTAACCTCCGCACTTTGTTTCACATCTTTATCAGCTTAAATCGTACGAGGAGGGCAGTGTCGACACACAGGATTCCCGCGCTAGCTCTCCTGGTGCCAGCGGATCAGGCTCCGAATCACGCTCTAGCTCCCGCTCTCGACCCCGCTCAGCTGCACTAGCAATGACTGGAATAGCACAAGCAGCAAAGCGGTACCGTAATGTCGGCCACTCACTGGATTTTACTGCAACTGCGGGCTCGACTACCGGTGTCCAGTCTCTCGACGACGAGGTAAACCACTATATGAGCAGTCCCCTTCCCTCACGGAAGTCGACAGACATGGTTGGTTATTGGATGGTCAGTGCCTGTGTTCCCAAGCCAGCTTGTACTGATCGGCTTCTTCATGTTCAGAATCACGGCCGAACAACCTGGCCCAAAATTTTCCGTCTATTTGCCGATTATGCTCCCATTCAGGCCACTTCGGTTCCTTCCGAGCGGGTTTTTTCCTCATCAGGAGAGACTGACACGAAACGACGCAATCGTACCCAGGCTCTCCTGATGGAGGCCCTTCAGATGCTCAAGTTCAACTTCAAGAAGGCTCGACTCAACTTCATGGCCGAGTGGCAGTCGGCCGCCGTTCCGGACGACGAGGAGGACTGGCTTCGCGTCTTGGCATCAGCTACCGATGAAAACACAGCTGAGGTTTGGCGTGAGATTGCAGATAGTTGCGAGGCGGCGGCAGGATATAGCGAGATGCCTGAGGAAAACAATGATTGATAGCCAGGTGACGGTACATAATGATACGAATTGACTTCGGGCCTTCGGCGACTATTTTTACCCATGTGATCGACTTGAATGTATGCATTACCTCTTTGCAGTGACTTAACAGACCTTTCTAATGCATGAAACCATACTTATTGACTTCAGAATCACTTACTACCCCAGAATCTATAAGTTTTGTACCGGCCGAACCGGTAACGTAACAGACATCAAGACTTCCGAATCAAATGCCACTAACGCCGCAGATAATCGTTCCCGCACCTTCCAGCGACGATTCTTTCCCCTCCCTTGTCAACTGCTCACCGATTACAGCAAAACAGACCTGACTTGGTTGACTTGAGTGACTTTGAGTGACTTCAAGTGACTTGGGGTCGGCCAAGTCGAGTCGAGTCGAGTCGACTTGGAAACCGAGTCATTTTACTAAGTCGCGACTCGACTTTTCGAGTCGCGGCAACACTATAGCAGGCCGATAAAAGCATCAAAATGGAGATAAAAAGCATGGAAAACATGAAAGTACGCATGGACCTTTGATACAAACAGCGGCAAGTTCAGGCAAGTGCGGGCAGCTAACACTATCTACGGCTAGGGAATTTCACGAGCCCAGGGCAGAGAATTGCACTTGCGGAGTCTAGTCGCCAAGTGGAACATTCTCAGAGAGGTTTGGCAGAACGAGTACCTTCATTAGAGATTCTAGCAATAATCAGGCTGGTACTGAGTGAGTGAAAGTCAAGAACGCGAAGCCAACACGAAGCGCAGTGAGTGAGATCTTTGATGAAGTGCACCACCCTGTATCACCTGATTGTGCCGAATTCGCGACGCGACTCGTGCAAACATGGGCAAAGGCATAAATGATGGATGCCAGACACCCGCTGAAAATGTCCCAAAATGGCAGTCAAAGCCATGGCTTTTTGGCCTGGCTTTGGCCTGGGAGATTGTGAGGCCAGGCCAAAAGCATGCCAGGCCAAGATTTTGGCTTGGCTTTGGCCTTGGTACCAAAGCCAAAAAGCCATGGCTTTTTGGCCTGAGGCCAAAGCCAGAGCATCACTAATTTTGAACACCGAGAGGGCCCTTGACCGCATGTGAACGAACTATTGATCTAATCCATCATCCAATGAAAACGAGTAAAAATTGAGCACACCACAAGTTAGACGACGTCTGTTATGCAACGGACACTCTACTTTACATTTACTATACTGTGACTCAGGTGTTATGTCACGCATGTGATAACACCGTGATGTGGTGCCGGCTACCCTCACTTGCGTTCTACATAGTTGCTAGTGAGGGTAAGTCTATTGTGTTTCTCCCACACATATCCTTACTTACTTTCACCCGCAGTTAGACTAACCGTTGTATCAGGTGAATAGACTTGTGTTCTACATACAGTTGGATAGTTCATAATGCATAAGGCCGGTGGACACCAAAACCCTATGCATTATGAGCAATATGCATTCCGAGATTTGTCACACAGAGTGACATTCGGGTGATACCGTGTCACAGCCAAGAACATTTCGGAGAAAACAATTGTTTTTACGATTTAACTACATTCTAAGCATTGGATTTTGTGCCCCAGGCCTCCATCAAGGTCAACTGCTTTGCATTCATCAACTCCTCCTGCTGGACATGCCCTCGGAACAGCCGAAGTGCCCAATTCAGCTCCATGCATTGCCCCGGGTCTCCTTTCGACAAACAAACACTCTCCAACGTCCAACACAGCTTGAAAATTTCGGTGGTTCCAATCTCTGGAATGTCATTGGCTTCATCCTCAGAGTTGTCATCAATTTTGATGAAGTCCCCATGGGCAACAGCTTCTTTGTGCCGAACCTGCGCAACAATCCCACCATCATTGGCAAATTGATGCTCCTCGACATCGCCAAGGTGTTCCTCTGGGGGATCGACCAGGTCGTCGATGGAAGGCATACCAGCTGTGGAGATGCGCTTTCGAAAATTTTCGTTTGATGTTTGGTTTATCTGGTGATTGCACACATCATGTCCAGGACGGCGATGCCGAGTCTTCCTGAGCAGTCCTGACCCGTGATCACATTCAATTCGCCAAAATGGCTCGCTGGAAGCCCGGTCTGATCGAAATTCGAACCAAAAAAATGCATAATGACCCTCCCAAACCTTATGCAATATGCGTTATGACAAAAATGCATAAAATCCCTGCCCACTGAGTCGGTGGACACCAAAAGTGTATGCATTATGACAATTATGCATTATGACCTAATGCATTGTGACAAATGCAACTGTAGTCGCTAGTGAGGTTAGACTAACCATTGTTTAAGTTCTTCACTGGTTATGGGCATTTGAGCCTCGCTGTTGACGACACCGAGTGCTCAGAAGCAGCTGTACAACGATGCTCGTCCCTTCCGTTCTTTCATAACGAATCATGCAGCGTGCTACACAACTTCTGCATGTTATACGACCACGACTCCCCCATTTTTTTTCCCCCCTGTGATGTCTCTGCAACCCTCCCTCTCACTCAACAACCCTTTTCTCGACTGTGCAGCCACTGGGACCCCTGGGCCGAGTGGGTTCAGCCTCGCCAAGACGTGTACGCATCCCACCAACCTCAGCACCCTCAATATGCGACACCCACACACCCGCCTACATTGGACGTCCCACGGGCACCTATTCGTGGACATTACCAGCATTTCACGGGCGCGCCTAACCCATACAGTGTTCAGTACCCACACGCTCCGCCCCAGATGGCGGCACTTTTCCCCACCCCTCCTGCCACTACCTCTTCTTACTGTCCACGTATGCCACCACCACCTCCACCTCACCCTGCGATGCAGCATTTGGTGGTGCCGCCACTGCTGCCTCGTCCACAACCTCACCAGAGCGCGTATCACAAGTCGTCCCAGGACCTGGCAAGCTCTACGTCCGCGCATTTCGTGAACATCGGCCCGTCCCAAAAGTCTTCGTGCTGTCAACCGGCACTGGACTCAGGGCCAGCGCCTTTGCCTCGAGCACCGGAACTGGATCCCCTTCAGTGTCAAGGTGCAGAACCAGCTGGGAATGGTGTTCCCGGGTGCGAGGCAGTTCATCGAGCCGGAGGACAACGACCCGAACATCTGCCCATCCTTCCAGCATCACCCTGCGCACTACCGTGCCTGGAAGAACATGGACCAGGTCATGCGGTCGTTCTTGAGTGACGTCTGCGCCCCGACCGAGCGTATCCATATCCAGGGTCTGTTGTCTGCAAAGGATACGTGGCGACGCTCCGCTACTGCCATGAGTTCCTTGGTCCTGCTGGTCAGCTCGCGGCGTTGAAGGCCTTCTCGGTGATCTCTTACCCCACCGACACCACTTGCCTCGCGCTGACTACCATGCTCCTCACTGAAACGAGCAACACTATCTGGCAGTGTGGGCTGTTTGACCCGGAAGCATTCCTCGTTAGCGGTATCATCAATGTCTACAACCATACCACCCGAACTCGTGCATGCTATTCTCCACAAGCCCGGTGTAACCCTCGCCGACACTCATGACCTCATCACCACCGAGCAAGCCGCAAAGATACGCGAGCTCGCCGGGAGGACTGTGGCACATGCTGAGTGCATGCTGCTTCCTCTGCGCCTCCCCATGGCGGTTGTTCCCAAATTTTGTGCTCCAATACGGCCAACTGCCCCAAGCCCTGGTCGCATACAGTTCCGTGCTGTACCAGCAAAGGGGTGGTATGGATGGGAAGACCGTCGCAGAGGCTACGGAGAAGTACAAAGCAGACCGTGCGAAGGCAGGGGTGTGACAAATGGCGCAGCGGGAAAACAGAAGGTCTGCAAATGAAGATTGACACCACGACCGGACGCGAATACATCACATCACACGGCAACAATTTTTTCATCATCCCAAAGCCGACTATGCTGGCCACCAAAGTACAGCAGACTGCAAACTTCACCCATCACGCGCTGCTCACCGACGCCTTACCGCACATTGATTCCTTCGCACCAGACCCCAAGGCATGGCTATGCACATCGAATATTGACTGGGCATACACGGTTCATGACAACGCACTAGTCTCCGTATACTCCCTCATCGCAGACACAGGGGCAAGCATCCACATCATGCCATGTTGTGAAGATTTCGCTTGTGTGATAATCAACGCATAAGCAGCTGCAGAGACAAGCAAAACCAAAGGAGCGGAACACAGACTTGAAAAGTCCGGGGAAGTATCCATAGAAGGACCTGAGGTATCCATAGAAGGAACAAAATCCGGAGAAGACATCGAAATATCCGGTACAACTCTGGGCATTGGTAACACCAGAGTAGAATCTGGACTGCCTAACAGCTCGGACTCTGCCGGAACAAGACTAGGTGTAGTGACCTGTTGTGTTGACACAGAAAAACCAGTAAGAGTGGGATGGAAAGAGATACTAGCCGCTGACCAGTCAATCAACGGATTGAAGTGGTGGAGTCAGTTGTATCCAAGAACCAGATCAGATGGTGAATCAAGACAGGTGACATAGAATTCCATGATGTGGACTTCACTGGAGGGAAATCGGATAGGCAGCCGGAGTTGCTGCTTGATGATAGATGTGGAGCCATCGAGATATCGTAGCCTTATTGGAGTTATATCGGAGCAGGACAAAGCATTTTTTATTACTATGTCCGAGGAAACAAAACAATGTGAAGATCCTGAGTCGATAAGTGTCTGTAGGCGAGTATTGAAACTCGAGGCGAGAGGGGATTCATTTGGGATAGTCATAGTTGAATATGACTTGGGGTTACCGAGGGTATCCAATGGCGCAGTGTAAAGGTCGAGATACAAAGCATTAGAAGAAAGAGTGGACACATTGAGATAAACTTCAGGAAGCACACCAAGAGAGTCAACACAACTCCGAACAGGTGCAATGGTTTCGGAGTTGCTGCCTATTTTTTTTGACTCTCCAGAGTTAGCTTCGGACCTTGGGGTTTCGGCTGTAGATGCCTTGCCCCAGGGAACTGAAGTACACTTCTTGCAATCTGTAGCTTGGTGACCTCTTCCTCCACAATACAAGCACAGGTTCTCACCCCTGCGGCGAGCACGCTCAGCTTCAGTAATCCTGCCATCCTTGCCAAGCTTATCAGAGTATGGCTTCAGAGTTCTCGGAGTGCTTGGGGTGTAAGTGCTTCCTGACCCTGAAGCAACTCTTGACGACGAGGGCTGAGGCTTGATTTCTGTGTCTTTTTTCCACCACCACCTTTCTGACCCGAAGACTGGAGACCAGAAGCCGGAGTTGATTCGGAGTGTCCGACTCCGAAACCCTTGCGCTTCTTCTCCACCTCACGCTTCCAATAGCATTGATCAATGTGCTGGGCCAAAGTCCGAATTCCAATGAGATTTGCTGAGGGGTCCAGGAGTGCAAGTTGGTTTTTAATGTGACTCGGGAGACCCTCATAAAACTGAGATTTGAGGGCAGCCTCTCCCCAGTTGGTCGAGGCCGCAAGAGTATTGAACTCAACAATATAAGTCGAGACCTGGTCTGATGGCTTCATCCGAAGCACCCAGAGTTTGCTTTCAGCATCTCCGATGGGGTCGTGAGGTCGAAAACCGTCATCAACTCCTGAACAAAGAGAGTGAAATTACCATCCCAGTCAGGAACGGTATTGTCTTTGGCAAACATAGTGGTTGAAACCAGGCTGCACTGAACCTTTGAGAACAGAGACATAGATGATACGATCATCATCTGTAGGAAAATCCTGGACACATTCGGCGAAGTGCAGTGTGAGAGAAACAAAGGAAGCTTAGAAGGCTCCGATCCATTGAAAGGATCGGGGTTCCAAAGGCTAGAACGCGAACTCCGAGGTGCAGCTGAGGTAGCAGTATGCATATTCCAAGAACAGGGTAAGGTCGTAGAGGCCATTGAATAACCTCGCAGCGACCTCATCAGGAGTAGGCAGTGGAGGTGGCCCTTGAGGAGGTCCACAAGGTGGAGGAGGATTTCCGCCGGGATTGCCACCGGGGAAGTCATCATCACCATGATCAGGATCTCCGGGAGGTCCAGCTCCCTGGCCCTCAGGCCTATCTCAGAGTTATCATTGGGGTTATCATGGTCTCCACCCTCATGAGCTGAGGAGTGGGATGAAACAGTTCTGCTGTGGTGCGGAGCTGAACCAACTACCACCGGGGATGATGATATCGGAGTTTGACAGATAAGAGGTGTAGGGGCCGAACCCGGAACTGTGCTCCTTCGGAGTATAGGAGCTCAGTTAAAGTCCGGCCCAGGAATGGGCGAACCATATGGGTTCATGCGAGGCGATTGGGAAATGATGGGGATATTGGAAAAACCCTAGATTCGTGCCTTTCCTGTGTAGGGTGGCGCGAGACTAGTGAAGTGGAGGTGACAGGAAATTCTCCAGGAGTGAAGTTGACTGAGGGATTATAGTAGAAACTCTCGGACATGGTGAAACCAGATAGGTGAGTTTGATTATACTGTTATATGCCGAGCCAGGGATGGTCGGAGATGGAAGTCCGAGGGGCTAGAACAGTCGGGGTTCACAACACTACAGAGAGTGTGCGACTACCGGGGTCGCCTTACTGACAAGCTGAAGTCCGAGAGGAACTGGAGATGAACAAGACTGGAGTTCAGGGAACAAGACTAGAGGTCCGGCCAATGCCGTTTAGTGACGAAGAACTTTAATAATCAAACTAACGAACAGAGGCTAAACTACTTAGCTTAAATGCTAGTAAGCTAATTGTTTAGTGAAAGACAACAAGGGTGTAAAAGATTAGTAAGTATAAGTCTGTGGACAATTAAGTTGTCAAGGCAATCTTATGAAGGATTAGTAAGTATAAGTGCGTGGACAATAAGTCGTCAAGACTTATTGTGAACGATGAGTAAGTACAAGTCCGTAAACAATAAGTCCGGTCAGAGTTGACAATAGCCGGCAGGCCGATGAGTAAGCTGGAATGAGTAAGCCGGATAAACTCTGGAGATGGTGGCATGATCGGCTAAGCTGACTAATCACTGATAACCGGTCCGAGTTGCACGTACGTAACACAGTCAGGACATATCTTCTTCGAGAATCATTTTGGGAGGCGCTTCGCTGGTGGACGTAGAAGGCTCTGCACTAGGAGACTACATATATTTAGCTGCCAACAGCCCTCTGCATGACCTCAGATGACACACCTCATTAGCCATAGTTAAGGCATGTCACGAGTTAACCCGCGAGTGACCCGGATCCATGACCACGAGTACTTGCGTCGTCCAAGGCCATACTTGGATCTGTGGGAAACCCGCCTTCACGAGTACTTGACCCGCGGGTCACGGGTTTCTCACGGATCAACTCACGAGTATTGCTCTCATTGTGCCATTTTTTTAGCTCAAAGTACATGATTAAAAGTACTTGGAAACTCACGAGTATACCTCGTTCTCAAAAAAATTACTACTCGGATCCGTGATGACCCGTGGCGATGGGTACCCGAACCCGTGGGTCAAGTTTCCCACGAGTATTTTCACGGGTCAACCCGCGATGACTCGCGCCTTCCTAGTGCATATGTAAGAAAAGATTGCTAAATTTGATCGCGAGGGTCTTGACAAACAGACGACATCTGTACGACCCGGGGTCGAAATAGTACTTTGATCAATTTTGATAGTACTGTCAGACATAGATAATGCACCCAAGCTCATCCACACACTGCGTTGAGCTCCTGAGTATAAACTCCTGATTAATTGAGCTCAAAAGGCCATTTTCACGTGCCAAACCCAAGTCTGAAGTTTTATTTTTTCCGGCCCGATGGCCGAACCTACCTACCGCCCCTAGGTCGCCAATTTGAATGCCGGTGCCCCTTTGCCTTAAAAGTTAAATTTCCTCTAACTCACTGCAAGTTCTAGCTTTCTCGAGGTCCCACCGCTGCCAGGTTAAGACTCATACCTTAACCAGAAAGTGTTTATTTCCCCGAACAAGTGTTCTTCACTGGGAATAACCTGCGAAATGGGCAAGAAGTCTGCAAGAAATGTGTTGTGCCGATGGTGCCTGGTTTGGCGACTTCGAAGTTACTAAATGGCAAGCTCACCCCCGCTTGCTCACCGACCTCTTTCAATTGCCTCCACCATGCACCATTACAGGCTCTGGATTCCTTGCTGTGTCATCTCAGTTTCTAATTACACACTGCATCTTTCCTCGAGTACTCTTTGCTGGCATGCTCCAATCGCACTATCATCACCGGTGGATAAATAGTACCAGCAAAGCCACAATTTCAGATTGACAGGCTGCACCATCGCGCGTTCCAATTTACCCAAAGGAACAATGTCATACGAATATATACAACAGTGTTTCGCCGAATATAGCACCTACGATTGCATCTCACGTACCAGGCAGTCCAAGGGCACAAGACCAAGACAGTAAGTGCATTGATTGATTCAGTTTCTCAGCATTCACCGAACAATTTCTAGATGGATAGACCCGGTGCAATCTTGACCACCATGTTCAATCTGTACTTGAAGAAGGACAGCGGCCGCTGGAGACTCATAAATCGAGGGGCTTACATGGGTGGGCACTCACTGAACACTCAACTGTGAGCGTCGGCGTATGCCATATGATGCTGTATGAGATGGCACGTGCGGTTGTGCTTCTTGAAGTTCTCCAACGGCACGCCAACTGCCAGGCCTCGGGAAGCTCCACCAAAGCCTTGTCCGGGCAAAACCCCACGTTTTGGCGAGTTTTGGACCTGAAAAACCTCCAGTCGGACAAAGGTCATCACGTGGGTCACGTGTCACATGCGTGACTCCCCCCCCAAAATAATGAGATCTGTCAATCAAAACCTGGCCGCTCTGGGCCCGGAATTTGGGAACAATTCCTGGGAAATTTCCCTCAAAAACCCCAACTCCGGACAAGGCTTGCGATTTTTTGCCTCAAAAACCCCAACTTCGGACAAGGAAATCACCATTTTTCGGCCTCAAAAACCCCAAAATCCGGACAAGGCTTTGGTGGAGCTTCCCGGGGGCCTCAACTGCCCGTTCTCATTCTCCGACGGAATCCCGGCCATTGATCCATGTCCCAGGCGAGTATCGCAGCCCACGCTGCGCAATGAAGGAACGCAATGTCCTCATAGTCGGTGCAGGCATCGGCGGGCTGCAAACCGCACTAGCCTTGGCCGCAGATGGCCACACGGTGACTGTTCTGGAGTCTGTAAAGGAGTTTCTCGAAGTAAAACACTCTTATGGTCCCGGAACATAGCAACTGACAGCGCCTCAGGTGGGCGCGGGTATTCGCGTACCACCCAACTCATCGCGGCTCAGCCTGTCGTGGTCCGTGGATCTGGACTCGGTGCAGAAGGAGATTTCGCGCGGGAATCGATTCGTGGACTGGCACGGGACGCGACTGCTCGATTGCGCCTTTGACAACGTCCGCACACGCTATGGCGCACCCTACTACTTCATCCACCGTGCGGACCTTATCGATGCGCTCGTTGCCGCCGTGGGCGCCCACGCGCACATCACCTTGCGCATGGACACACCCGTCGCCGCTTACGATTTTGACGCGCCCGCGGTCATGACCTCAGCCGGGGAGCGTCTCGCCGCAGATCTCGTCATTTGTGCAGACGGCATCAAGTCTGCCGTGCGTAGCGCCATCAACGGGCATCCCGTCGATCCCGTCGACACGGGCGACGTCGCGTACCGCATCCTCGTCCCCGCAGCGCCGCTGCTCGCCGACCCAGAAATGCGTCATCTCGTGACGAACGCGTGGGCGGTGCACTGGATGGGCCCCGAGGGCCACGCAGTCGGCTACCCGCTGCGCGGCGGCTTGCTGTACAACGTAATCATCGACGTTACACACGGCACCGACCTCGGCGAGCCCATCGGACTCGACGAGTGGCGCAGCGAGGCGGACAACGCGCATCTCGTCGCACGCTTTGCTGACTGGTGTCCCGAAGTGCGCAAGCTCTGTGCGCTCACAGGCACGTACCTCAAGTGGAAGCTTGCGGACTTTGCGCAGCTCGAGCGCTGGGTGCACCCGTCGGGGCGCGTCGCGCTGCTCGGCGACGCGTGCCACCCGATGATGCCGTACATGGCGCAGGGTGCGGCGCAGGCCACCGAGGATGCGGCGACGCTTGCGGCGGCCCTGCGCATGCACGATGATATTCCCGCTGCGCTCGCCGCGTACGAAGCGCAGCGCAAACCGCGTGCAGCGTATGTCGCGCGGAACACGCGCGTGCTGCAGGAATGGTTGCACCTGTACGATGGACCAGACCAGCAGCGCAGGTGAGACGCCTTCCGTTAAATTTGATCGTATTTCTGTTCGCCGACTTCATCCTCATCGCAACAGGGACGAGCTGATGCGGCATGACAACTCAGACAATCCAATGTTCTGGGGCTATTCCGAGCGCAGGGACTGGCTCTTCGGCCACGATGCGACGGTGCTGAGGCCCGAGACCCTTCCGGGGCTACCGCCCACGCCGCACCCGGAAACGTCGGTGTATAAGGATAGACAGCAGCTTTGAATCGACAATGATGGCATTTGATATCTGACGAAGTCAACAAAGCCTTTCTTATTTGTATTATTGTGTGAGAAGTAATGGGGAGCCACCAGAACGTAGGCATATTGAGGTTAGAAATTACTCAGCCCATTGCCGTGTAGGCATCAAGATTCCTGCAGAAAGCTTTCGACTTTACTGTACTAAGTTGCTATTGTGTAGTGCGAATTATTTGCTGACATCTCGATTATCGTAGGTTCTCTACGCCAACTATATCTATGTACGCCTCCACTTCTTCACTCTATAGTCTTGTCCTGATTGTTTGCTGTTGACGGCAAAACCTTTGCAACCGATTGAGGTTACCTCAATCGGTTGCAAATGAGGTACGTATCGGCCATTTTATACTGATTTCCTTTGTGCTTGTGACTTACGCAGATCTTTATCGCATCCTTCAATTCTTTGGCAGTGAGTAAATCTATCTTTGTCGTGAACTTTGAGAGGAAACACGGGACTCCCGTGTTTCACGGTCGGACCGTGGAACCTACATGACGGATATCGAGAACTGGGTCTGCTCTTGCGAAGGATACCCAAAAAATCGATTCCTGCTATGCAAGCATCTCGTTCGGGAGGCAAACAAGATGTTGAAAAACCGGCCTCTTACCGATCTCCGCTTCTTTCTTGACTTGCGCCGCAATCATTATCCACCATATTATTCGATCCAGGGTATCCATACTGCGGACGAGTCCGACAGCGAGGACGAGGAGGAGGTGAATGTTCTCGTACTAGGCCGGCGCAGCAGTCCAGTGTGGAAGACCCTCAGGAAGACGGTGTCCCCTCCACGTGAAGCTGCAGATCCAGAGATTGACAAAGAGGCTCATGAGACGGATCCAGATGCTTCACAGGATCTCCAGGGGCGAGTTACAATCGAGAACGCACAGGGGGATGTTGGCGATAGTGCCAGCGCCGTGGGAGAAGATGCCGACAGCAGTGATATCGAAGAACACCCAGACGGAGATGCAAGTGACCGTGTGAGCTTAACTCTGATTTATGTCAATCGAAGTGCTTTGACCGACAGCGCTCTCAGATTCACTTCCCCGAGGCCCGAAGAGTTTACCTCAAAAGGTGCTTTGACGACATGATGGAACTGTTGGAAAATCCTCGAGGTGTACACCCGAAAATGGCTAAGGTATTGGAGAAAACTTGCAGCAAGCTTGAGAAAGTGGGTGGAGACATTGGTAGAGACAAAAGGAGGAGGACGAATCCTCGCACTTGGGCAGATAATAACGAGAACACTATGTATTTAGATTAATACGGTCAAGAAATGCTGTGACGCGTAGTCTACACGTGATGGGAAAGTAGCACGTGCATTGCATAACAATTGTAGCGCGCGTTGCGGCAGAGCCCACTAACTGTTTCTTCAACCACTTTTATTAGAACAATGTACCTATTGCACCCCGATAACTACAAGAACTTGGTGTTCAAGTCTGCTTAGGGAATTTGAGACCCTTCCACGCAGTTGCCCAGTCGACCTTGGTAATATCTGGCTGGGTAGGATAAGATGCCGCCAAAGATTCTTCAAAATTGTGAACACGATGCGGGGGATGGTGAATCATTGAGCTGCAAATCGGGCACTTGAAACTGGGGTCTAGTGCATGACGAATATAAACATAACAAAAAAGTGTGGCCGCACACAGTTCTGCATATAATATCAATATAAACATGAAAATCTAGTGAAATTAGCTCACAAGACGGGATGCGACTTGAGCTGCTGGCAAATGGAACAGCGGTAAATGTGACTTTCGCAGTCTCTGTTACCAGAAAGTGTGATGCCTCCAACCAGAAGGTTTGCAGGGTGGGTATTGGCATTGAGCTGATGAACGGAACCTGTTGCATAAGAATGGTGACTTGTACTCGGCGTGGTTTGCCATGTTTGTGTGGTTATGGGGGCTGCAAGTTGAGCCAAAAGAAATCACAGAGTAACATCAGACTCACTGTCTGGCTCCGAGTCAGACACAACGAGAGGATCACCGTCTCGCAAGCCTGGCCCAGACATGTTGACTTTGACTAAAATAGCTGTTCCATCGGGGTTCCTCGGGGCTCCGACACATAGGTCGAAACGCCAGCCAATAGGAGGTTCTGAAACCCGAACTGTCATCTTCTTGGGTTTTGGCTTTCTTGTTGCCTTAGGCATTCTAACATTCAGTGGGATAAGTAGGTTAGCTTGAGTAATGGGTCATACTTGCCTGACAATTGAGACGATGGTGGCAGAAGGCAAGATTTGCCGCCTGAGAGCCTGAAATATCTCGGCCCGAGCGGATAACCACGTGACCATCAGGTGATGGTGGCATGAGACCGACGGAACCGGCACAAGAAATGCTATTTTTGTATCTTATCTAACCGACCGATTGACTTGCATCTCTCTTCACCCTTTCCTGCTCTCGAGATTCACTGACAACCCTAGCAACCAAATGCCCGAAATATTTGAAGCTGGTTATTTCTTTCCAACATATATCTGGTTCTGAATAGTCCTAGTCACCATCGTGCATGGTCCAAATGGACTCAATGTAATTGGTCTGTGGTGCGATCTATCTGCTGGGGAATCTAGAGCCGCCGCAACTCAGGAAACTACTCTGCTAGCCTATGCAAAAACCTTTGACAAGCATGCACTTGCCAGAGGTCACCTAGCTCGCTGGGCCAAAGATTTACAGGATTTAGCAGACGCAATTTCCAGATACCCACGGGTTGATGATCCACATGGTGGGTTTTTTTCGTAATCATTTATCCACTTCAACCCATAGATATATAGGTATGGAGTGGGCTGCATGCTCCAATCCGACGTCAAATATCGCCCAATCATGCACCATGGGATACCTTCTCATCTGCTTTGCGAGATCTGAAGCATGGTATCGAGACAACTCCAACATCATGTAAGCTGCTTTTTTAAAAGTAGAATAAAATAAATTGTATGCTCATACTTTAACCTTCAGTACCAGTACCTTGGCATCGATGTTACCTCCCTATCCACATACCATACCAGATTGGGAACACCCCATCTCACAGCGGACTTGTAGTGAAAATAACATGCCATATCACTGGTTGAACATTTCAAAATTTTCACCTTCTTTTTCAGTGAAAAATGTCGTTTGTTTTTCACACATTTTTCACTGAAAAAGCAGGTGAAAATTTCAAAACATTTTCATCACTTTCTTATTTTATTTCGAATTTTTCACCTTGAATTGAAAAAGTGCTGAAAAAGTTTTAAAATTTTCACCTTCTTTTTCAGTGAAAAATGTCTGAAAAATAAACAACATTTTTCACCGAAAAAGAAGGTGAAAAAATTGAAATGCTCAACCAGTGTATGCCAGAGCTATTTCGAGGCAGAGACCCTGATCCTAGCCTACAGAAGAAACGGAGCAAAGCCAGGTCAATATCACCTGCACACAGCCATGTTTCGGACTCGGATGATGAAGATATAGACACCACAATAGTGCTCGAGACTGAAATTCTCACCTTGGACGATGAGAAGGAGCAAGTAAATTACCGAGAGTCGCACGGAGCACGAACCAATTTTTCACGGTACTTCTGGCCTCGATACGCTCTTCCAGTCCTTTCGGATAGGGCTTATTCAGCGGTCAGGGCGATGCAATCAGCTGGCATGAAACTCACGGGAATAGTTTACGATGCAAGAAAGACCATTATGAATTTAGGAACAGTCTTTGTTGAAGTGCGTGTTTGTTAAATTACCCCCCTTTATGATGTACTAAATAGCCATGTTTACCTTTACCAGTTTGAACCTCTCTTGCATACTTCACCTCAAATTTACACTCGCAAGCAGTGGAATGGTGTGATGCAGGTCCCAAACGGTGTAAGTTTGAACATACAGTCCACATTATAATTTTTCTAATTTTAGCCCTCCAAGCATCGAGGTTTCAAGATAGGATATGCGATTGAGTTTCTATCTCATGTATTGTGTTGGAATTCATTCGACAATAATTTCCGCGTGAGCCAAAAAAAAATATGAAGGGCCTTCGATTGATACCGTTCCTAGATGCATTGGAGAACTCCTGAAGAGGAAGCGGAAAGTTATGAAGCTTCTCGTGTCCCTGGTGGGTACAATTATCTGAGTTTCAGTTTTTTTTTCCTTTTTGAACATCATACTCTTAACATTCCCAGATCCAATTTATAACTATTCAGCCTGGTGTTTATACACTGTCGAGTGGTTGCGTCAAATATTCAGAGAAGGGCCTGAACAGTTGACCTTACTGGAGGCACTGTCAGCACCAGGACATCAGCCATTCAGAGGCCTTGGCCGATATGGTGCAAACGAAGTCCTACCAATAGCAGGAATTCCCGGATGGACGCTGCTGTCTGTCATTGTCGTGGACAAGGTACTATTTTCAGTCATATGCGAGGCATTCTTCCAGTTTGTGTCCGTTCGCGCCCTCAAAGCTGAGTCAGTTCTCTCTACACTCCATTCTTTGGTCCATATGCTTATTATACATAAGGGAATATTATCGCATGTCTCGCGCAACATCAACTGAAGATATGTTGGATGATCAGGACGTAGATCACTCGATTAATGCCACTTTGAACCAGCAGTTGCAGTGTGTTTCTTTTCACAATGTCGATACCTGCGTACAATCAACAGGTTGGTTCACAAATTGATAGTAAAAGCAAAGAATGGTGAGTGATGTGCAGGGAAATGGGACCGTACAAAGATATTGGACAGGACAGAACCAGGTGCAGAAGAAACAGAGACACTAGAAGTGTGAACAGAATCCACCAAGATGGACAACATTTCACAGGAGCGTTGAGCGTTGATGGCTGGCGGAAAGAGAGGATGGAGAAAATATGAGAAAATTTGTTTGGAAGGGACTGGACAACACAGCCAACTAGAGCACGCAATCGGATGAGTATTGAGTAAGTGAAAAAGTGTCATAGGAGAGGAAAAAAAAGAGGACTAGTTCACGTGTTCTGATGGATTTGTCGGTTCGTATTACTGTTGAGATTTGACGTTGGATATTACTATTGAGATCTCACTTGAAAATACTGCTGCTGAGTCTTCCCTTACCCCATGTGAGGTTGGATAGGGGACTGGGACACATGCAAATAGATCACGGAATCGACTAACCAAGTAGAAAATGTCATCGGGGACGAAAAGAGAAAAAAAGCTAAAAAGCGGACCATACGGGAATGAGTACCGGCAATGGCGGTTGATTTTGATCGCATCACCGTGATTGTCCCAATCGGGTGGACCTGCCATTTCACCCGACTCGATGGACGGCTTCAGTGCAGGCTTAAGGGCACACAATTGCCTATGGGTTCATAGATGAAAAGTGACCCTATATTAATTCTACATGTATTCTTGGGAATAGTTCTTCTTTATTTGAGACACAGCTCGGGATCGGTTGTTGATTTGCGCCTTTCACATCCCATTTTTCGGAGGTTTTCCCAAGAATACATGTAGAAATGGCCAAAACCTTGATTTGACCCAGATTTCGGGCAATATCTGGTGCCGGACAGCGTGTGTCAAGGCTGTCTGGATCGCTCTGATGATCGCGTCATAAACAGGACCAAACAAACGCGACGCGCTCCCGACTCGATCCCCTCACGCGTTCCATCCTAGTTTTCGGCCTCTGGCGACCTCTAGGCTCGAATGGGGCATACTGCGGGCTCATTCCGATGGGGAGTTAGGAAAAGAAAGCGAACACCGGCCCAGCAACTGCACACGGCAGGACTCGCATCCGCATCTGCTTCTATGTCTTCATTCGCGCCGTCTGATGCCGACAAGGAGAACAGGCCCTCGGATACACAGAAGGAGAAGGAACGAGGCGACAGCTATCAGCGCCAGCTGTACAACGTCCGAAAGAAGCTCAAACTCTCGCACAAAGTCATCGACAATCGGACGGCATCTCTGGCCGAGAGCCGGGCTGAGAATGGGGAGCTGCGCGCCGAAGTCTCTGATCTAGGGGACCAGGTTATGGAACTGGCAGCAGAGGCGGACTCTCTGCGGGCCGAGGTCGAGTCCCAGAAATCTCTTTGCAGAAAAATGAGCACCAAAATGCGCGCCCTACAAGAGAAAATCCGCCGAATCCCTTCTCGCATCGACACTGCTGTCAAGAAAGCACAATCCCAGACAGCCGACGACCTCTCCCACGCTCCCTACCTGAATCTGAAGGAAAAGGGGCTCATACCGGACGATACGCGCGACATTATCAATGATCTGGTCGCGAACGACGGCGTGCGACCCCACCGTGTCGTTGGCATTCTCAAGAAGTTTGCGGCAAAACTGGGCATCAGAGTTCAAGGAGACGTGTCGGATCGAAGTGTTCGCCGCGTTGTGAAGGAAGGAGGGGTCGCATCCACATTACAGTTTATTGAGGCAGTCGGAAAATCAAAGGGTGCGCACTTCATGAATTTCATTGATTCAATTTCTTCTCTGACCGCTTTTATCAGGTGTTACTCCTAGCTGCGACGGAACAACTCACAAAAATAACAATCTGGAGTCACATCGAGCTACTGTTATTGGGCAGGATAATGAGAAACAAACCTTCTTCCTTGGTATCCAGATGGCGGTGAACCACACGAGCGAGACACAGCTTGAAGGGTGGGAGGAATTGATTGACAGCATGTATGCAGTGTACAAGACATCATCGCGCTCGGAGACAGCAGATGATGCACGCGACTTCTGGCTCAAGGTTACTGGCTGGCACTCTGATCATGCCGAAGATCAGAAGAAACTCTTCCGTTTGGTGTATGCGCTGAAGATTCGGCTAGAGCGTGAGAGGCGGGGCAAGCGCACAATCCAGCAGATGCTTCCGGAGGAATTGGCAGAGGTGATCTTCAAGGTTTCACAGGACTCTGTGGCAGAAGCGGGAGGGATTGCCGCTTGGGAACAGCTCTCGGGTGCGGAACAGCAGGCACTGCATGATGCTGCACTTGCAAAGGTGTCCGGATAATTGGCGAGGAACAGTTTGAGAAATTGAGCGACGAAGAAAAGCAGGACATCGATTTATTCATCTGGGGCGGGTGCTGCATGCACAAGAATCTAAATGTCTTCAAAGGTACTCTACTTATAAGGAGAAATTGGTACCATCTGACATTTTTCGTAGCTGGCGTCCTCGCAATGCAGCAGTGGTGGCCGGAAAATAATCTTCCGGGTCCCATAAAGCTGTATAATCGCGACAATTCTGCAGCGGTCACTCTTGGGGAAGGTACTGCCGCGGCGACGCGTGCAGAGGATCGTTCATGCGGCGGAGCTGTCAAAGTCTCCAGTCTTGCCGGAGCAATTTTTCGGCACAAAGATCGGAAGCGCGGACAGCAAGATACACTCCGGTACTTCTGGGATCACGAAACTGGGCTCAACATTTGTTTTCCTGACACCAGCAACACTCGCTTCCAGTCCCACGCAGGTGCTTGTGAAGTCATCGTGCTGTATATGGACCTCCTGCTCCAGTTTCTCATCTACGTGAAGGAGAATAAAATCAGCCGGATGCTCAACCACATGGAGAAGAATGTACAGACAGGCCTCAATTGCTGGTACACCAGGCACGAATTCGTTGTCATTTCACTCATCAATCAAAACCACGATGTGCGATATTTACTCCAGATCCGGGGTCGCCTCCGCACCGAGGACAATCTGCTGAAGCTCGGAGAACTTCACAACAACGTCAAGGACCACCTCCGCCGAATAATCGCTAATCCAAAGCTCATCACGGCCCCGGACGCGAGCTGGGAGACGGCCACCCTTGATGGGAAGCCTTGGGAAAAGCCTGAGGTTGTTTACGCAGCGCTTACAATGATATCGCGATGGGAACTTGTCCACGTTGACGCGCTTGTCGTTGCATTCTGCAAGGGAGCACTGGATGCTTGGGCCCGGTTTGACACAGAGTGGCGAGAGGACGGTCCGGCTGCCAAGCTCACTCCAGCGAATGTGGAGTGTGCATGGCTCGAAGCGACCAATGATGGTAACGAAAGCCAGCTGGGAGGCTACCGACAGGCTGCCCGCATATCAGCCAACATGTCGTTGCCATATCACAGCGCGCTACGGATGTACAAGGACAACAAAACCTCCGAGTTTGTCAAAGCTTTGTCTTCCCATGATCGGCAGGTTATTCGCGCGCAGGTTCGACAGGACGACAGCTCGGGACGGAACAGGCAGATGAAACATAATCAGGTGGTGCATATGAAAGCCATCGCAGATGCAAAGGCTGCACAGGACGTGGTACGAGCCAAGCGCGTCACCGCAGCTCAAAAAGCCATTGCTGACACAACACCAATTGAATCGGTCGAAGTACTGGAGGCCTGGTTCAAAATCGCTCCCCGAGGTGAAGGATACCTCACAGTGGCCGCCCTGGACCTTCAGCTGGACTGGCATATCGCGAACGCGGTCAAGGAATCTCCTGCATCCGAGCAGAGCTCTGCATCAAGCATCCCGAAAGCCAAATCAGGCCCGAATGGGCGGGGAACGCGAGAGAATCGCTTTGAGCACCTGAAGACAGCAATCATGAGGCGTTCCGAGATTTTAGAACGCCTCGCGGCCGACCCGATTCCCGTAGATTTGCCGCCAGAACTTGAGCCGACTCCCCAAAGATCCAGTGAAGCCGAAGAAGAAGGATATGACAGTGAAGAGGAGTGGTATGCAGGGAACTGAGCATTGGTAGTATATAATACAGCATATTTAGGTGCTAGGGTAGTTACCAGAGCCGCAGAATGAGCCAGGAGTCGTGGTCGAAGGAGTTTTGCCGCCAGATCGACGTTTGATGTATTATGTAAGCCCACGGTTTTGGAACCGCGATTGCCGGTACTCAACGGGAATCGATCAGTCAACCTCCTGCACTCATAAATCACGTGATAAATAAAATCTGGTGGACGCTCTGCAACATTAGGGCGCTTTAGGACCCACTATCTAAAGTTAGTGGACATTTTGCAGGGGTGCGATTGCAGGTGTCGTAAATGCCGTGTCGCCTTCGGCATCCCTCTTTGATCAAGTCGTCGCAAGATTGAGCGACTCCTTCCTCTGAGGTAAATGATTGATTTGAAAACATGAAAAGGTGAACCAGAGGCAAGTCTATTCAATTAAAAAACATTGTAATTCTACGCCGCCCAAATTCCACCGTTCAACTGTGCAACACTGAAAACAAGAGTAAGTAAGACAATATAAACGAAAGAAATGAGGTAAAAAACCCTACAGTGATTTCCCTTGGTTTTTTTTGGCGGCCGGCTTGGAGGATCCCTACCATCTGCCAGCCATTTGCAGGCGCTTGGTGCTCGGGGACGCGTAGTATGAAGAATATTTGCCTCGTCCACCTCTTGTCGGGAACGGCGTGATCTCGGGGCACTCGGCCCTGGTTCCATGGACTGGTCGACATCAGGGGACGGAGCGGGGGGGGACTCAGCCGGAGGTGGAGGGAGCACGGGCAAGTCAGATAGCTCTGCAGAAGCAAAGCAGGGATCGATGGTGGTGCCGAGGTCAGGGAAACAACCTGTAAGACCATACAAAGCCAAGAAATCTTCGATGGGACCTCCCACGGACGCAGTGGAATTCGATGGCACAAGGGTTTCTGGGGCTAGACCAAAGAAGGCAGGTTCAAATGTCGAGAGCACACCGTCAGAAACATCCTGCATGGGAGATAAACTACCAGCTGTCTGGCTCTCGAGACCGGAGAAACCCATAAGTTCCAGTCGAGGGCTGCTAGGAAGTTGAATGCAGGGTCGGTGCTGATTTCGACAGAGCTGAATTCAGACTGTAAGGGTGCTGCAGTGGCAAATGCCTGGTCGATCGGAAGGGTAGTGGGAGGGAATTTGGGCAGTGGCAGTGCTGTAGTGCTTGCAGGAACTGGAATCGATGTACTGTCTGACTGCATGGAATCTACTGAAATTTGTGGCTCTGGATTTGCCATGAAGTGTAAGAACTATAGTTATTCACCTTTCGAGTGCCTCGACCAGGGTTAATTTAATACCTGTTAACGAATTGGTCCAGTGGTGTTGTGCCTCGTTGGTGTTAGTCGTCGACGGAGTAGAATCCCAGACCTCCGCAGGAATTTCCGACTGGGACTTGATGAGACACGGGATAATCCAGGCATGCATTTGTTTATGTCTCCACCAATCTGGAATGACGGACGATAGTTGGAAATGGAATCTAGAGTAGAAGAAGACGAACCGGTGACTTTCTTCAGGTCGAGACGATCAACAAATGCCGAGAACGAGTCCAGCGACTCTTTGGAGTCGATATAGAACACGTTCTTGAGGATCATAAATTCGGCATCAGACACAAGGGGACTGAACTCGTTAACCGGCCTTGAGAAGTGGTTAGTTGTTGAATTAAACTACGGGAAAAAGGCTGACTCCTTGCCGTGTCACCAGCACACTTTGATGAGTTTTGGTGCGAGTTTCTCCGGTGGCGTGTCCTTGGGGATACCACTGTATTCTGGATCACTGAATTTTAAGGCAGAGCGACACAGTCCAATGGTCTGCGGGGCATCCATGTTGAAGTTAACGACAAGAACATTCCTGCCTCGAACGAGTATTTTGAATGGAAGCAGCTTCCCGGTGACCATCAGTTTGACGCGCTGGAATTCGTTGAATAGAAGCTCGAAGAAATCAGTACTCACGCTGTTGATATAGGCTCGAGCAACTGATGCTGCTGTTAAAAAATATTACCTCCAGAATACTTTCGAAACAAGGAAGCAAAGAACTCACCGTGTTGGACCACCTTTGCGAAAACGGTGAGCTCCCACTCGTTCATTTCACCCTATCCCTTTGTAAGTGGTGTCACCATCGAAGGAAGTGACACCAGGGTCATTGAGGAGCATCAGAAGGTAAGGAACAAAGGTTATAATAATTATCTCCCCTTTTGGGGACTTGATATGACTGTGGATGTAACGCTCCGGGAGCGGTTTGAGCAATTCAGCATGATACATTGGAAGTATGGCTGCAAAATGTGAGGAGATTCACATTTGGCAGCAAGCAATCGTGACTCACCATCGACACCGAGACCATTCGGGTACTTCTCCAGTTTTTCGGCATGAAGTATGTCCTGCTTGGCACGTTTATTGTGAAGAGGAGGAGCATGCACAGTGGGGCTCTTCCCGCCAAGCAACAACTTGGTCGACTGTGCTACATCAATTTTTCAGCCGCAGAAAAAAGCAAGAAATAAATTGGTACCGTTGTCAATTTTGGCCACTGTGGCACTGAGGACGCTGTTCGCTCGAATGCATTGCCGATACATGTCTTTGAGCGCAAAAGAGATTTTGTTGAGCATTGGCATCGGATGATTATGGCCAGTCTCGTTGTGGATAATCAGCACTTTACGGATAGACAGGTCCTTGGGGATATAGATCGTGTGCTTGGCGTCGCAGGGATAATTCTGGATGCGACCCTGCACCTGCATCCGATTAATAATATGAGTGTGTGCTAATAAATTAATTAGACCAAATGTGATTCAGGAATAGAGGAATGTTACAGCAGTTTCTCTTCTTTCCTCCAGTGTGCGAGTGAATGATACCGCTGCAAGAAGGAGTGTCCTTGCTCGGATCGTTGGTCACTGGCAGTCCTGCAAGGGCATTTGCGACGAGATCCTCGTCAACGTGGTCCGGAATGCTGTGCGTTCGGTGGCCGTCTCCGAATTTTGTGGTCCAACCACTGCATCCAACAAAATATTGGTGCCCACGCGACGCCTGGGATATCAAGAACTCAGCAGACAAAATCGAATATTGTTGAATGAAAATACCTGAGGTTTGGGTTTCATGATCGGTCCACCGCGGCACTTCATGCCGTTCGAATCGACAGCACTGCACTTGGTGTTGCGTACAACTTTTATAAAACTATTGAAGTTGATTAGCGGTTATATAGGCACAGGGGGAAGACTTACAGAACAGCCCGCTCCTCAGCAGTGTTGCCCTCCTTGCGACGGGTCTCTTGTTGAGCGGCAATGATTGCATCGCGTGATGCGGGGTCAAGTTCAAAGCGGACCATGCTTTGAAGTGCTGGATCAAGTCGATCGCACACGTAAGCGCCCCTACAGTCATAATGAATGCATCGGCAGTCAACAGGATCCTCGCCTGGCGCAAAGGTGACTTGGGCCCCCCGATTGCTGCTGCCAGTCCACTCCCAGCCATCATTGTCCTACAGATGGTCAGATTTGAATGTGCAGGCATGGAAATAGAAAAAACAAACAGCATCAATAATGATCATATTGAGAGAGTGGGGCTCTTTGGTGGTCGAGGCACGAAACCAATACTGTTGATCACTGAGATCGACGACAATCCCAGTCTGGATGTGGTGGATGGGATAAACAGCTGCCGGGCCACCGCGATATTCCATACGCTTGACTGTCACCTTCTGGGTGGGACGGAATTTCTCAATGCGCACAAACGATGTGGTGTCATCGTGCCACACCGTGTCAGACTCTACCAATCCCAAGTCGTCCCCATTCTAGCAGTCAAAATAAGCTTTGGACCAGGCTGAAAAAAGAAAAAAGCACCATTTGAAGCCGTAGAATGTATGTCAGGCTCGGTGGAGTCAGAATCATCATCGGGTAAATGATCCGAGGGGGCTACAAGAATTATTGAGTGTGAGGCAGTAATAAATGACGGGAAACTACGCACCAGCCAGAGGAATTACGCTGGATGACCGGGAGTCACGCTGGAGTGCTTCAATGACCTCCAGGTCTGATTCACACTCGGGTTGGTCGGTCCCAGGTTCTGAATCCGACAGCAACTCGAAGATCTCGCGGCCGCCATCGTTCAAAGTGCGCATCTTGATTTCGGCAGAAGCTGGGGGCACACGTGCGATTTGGGGCTCCACTTTGACCGCCAAAGACGGAGTAGCCTCGATTTTGATGTGAATAGTATCAGTGATGGTGGACTGTTATATCCTGAGCCAGAATGAAGATGACCAGCCCGGCGGAGCTCCGGAACCGGAAATTGATCCGGAACCGGAAATTGATCCGGATAACTGGAACTGGACCGGAGTCAAGAAGTCGGCTTTTCTCGCAAGCACCACAGCTCAGAAGGGTGTGCGACTGTCTGGGGAGGAGCCGAAATGAGAGAAGGGCCAGAATGGCGAAGAAGAGCAACCGGCGGTTGACCGGAAATCCGGGGGTCAACCAGAGGTGGACCGGAGATGAACCGGAAGACCGGTAATGGACCAGAGATCCGAGGGACAACCGGAGGTGGACCGGAAGTGGACCGGAAGGAAGATCGAATGAAGAAGAAGACATCCGAGGGTACTGAGTTTACCCCGGAGTCGAGTCGCAGACGAGACGAGAAGTTAAGACTCAGTCCATGAAAGGAAACATGGAAACAACGTTAATTTTCCAGATGAAGTACTGGAAGTATCTAAGACATATTTATACTACCAAACTAATTGTTGATACTAAAAAGGAATGAGAGGAGAAAAGACAATAATGGTGGGAAGGATTGGTAAGTCAGGAATAAAGGACAATAAGGGATTCATGCGACCGGAGTCAGATGATGTCGGAAGAAGTGATGGTTATATAATCAACCATGAGAAGAGAAGTCCAAGACAATAAGTCAGAAGAACAAAAGTACGGATAAACAGGAAAACACTTAGTAAAGTGTTGTAGCGTCAAAGGCCCGATGGTCTGAGATGATCCGAATCATTCTGAGATACTCCGGTTTACCGGAAACCGGAGTGTGACCGGATTGTGACCGGAGTGTGACCGGAATCAAGATGCACAGATATAACATGGACGCACGTGTCGTTGACACGCCGGTGGTGGAATTTTGTGCCTGTTGCTTGAGAAACTCGCGGAGGGCAGCCATGTCGACCCATTCGTGGTCGAGGAACTTCGCGGCATTGGCAGCAATGTACATGGGGGAATAAACCTAACTAGACGCGTCGGAATAGGTGCCCGACGTACTTGCGGCGATGACGTACATAGTTCCGGAATTCCATCAACTGATGTGCCGACAGGCTGTCAATGTATTCTCGGTCTGCTGGCATGTGCTTCGCTCCTGCGCGGCCATCGGTGGCCATTTTGACCTGCTTTCGACGCGGTGGGGGCGGGTTTGGGAGGGCAGCAGTGGTGGTAAAAGAAAAGGAATGAAAAATTCCGGCGACACGTGTGTTATATCCATGCATTCTCGGTCCTTGACTTTCCGGTCATGTCCGGAACCGGATCCCGGAACCGGACGGACCATTCTCGGACTCATCACGGATCACCGGGTTTTTACGCAATGAAGGATTACTGAGCGTTTCCCGTTTATCCGTCTTTATAATCCTTCTCCTTATTGTTCATTTCTCCAACATCACTTCTTCATCCTCTTTGGGACTCGTATTATTGTTATGTCCGACAGGTCACCTGACTCGCACCTTTTCAGGAATACAATTAGGACTTAGCTATATAAACCCATAACATATGCCATGTATTTCAGTTTGATAATTAATGTTGCTTTGCTCTATGCTCTGCTCTGAGTCGTCCTCCGGTTAAATTCCTCCGGTCCTCCCTCCTTCACCGGCCACGGTAGTGCGCACATCCTACTGTCCTGTGGTGCTTGCGTTATCCTCCCATATACTTTCCGGAAGTTCCGATCATCCGGTTTCCGGTTCTGGTTCCGGACTCGTTCATCCCGATCTTCCTTCGGCTCGGTATATAACAACGTGTCTGCTTACGACACACAGTGTTTTGCCGACACACGGAACATCCCGAAATGACAAGTGCCGTGTTTTGTCTCAAAGGTGGCACATCGGGCGGCATGTACCGTGCTTTGCTCCAATGGACTGGGTTCTTGAATGTACCGACGTGCTGTCCTCTGTATATCCTCGTTGGAAAGACCACTCCTCGCGTCCTCTCGGTTTCTTCTGGGAGCTTGTGCATGGAAGCCTGCTTATTGTTTGTGTCTAAACTGCGTATCCCGTACAACTCGACGCCCCTTCAAATCAGTAAAACTACACATTTGTCTTTGGCATCTTTGGTCTTTGTGACACGTCTTTGGGCATCTTTGTCTTTGGGGTGACATCTTTCGTCTTGGGCACCACATCTTAGAGCATCTTTGTCTTAGAGGTAACATCTTATATCTTAGGCCAGTGTCTTTCCCATAAATTAAATTTCAAAGTTTAGAACTCACATTTCAATGTTTCATTAGGATTCAGCATGCTTTCTATACCTTTTCTACTGAATTCATAGGTGCATGAAGTAGTATTTTGACTCGGGCCACAGTAGAGGGTATGTACTAGCTAGCGACCCAGAAACCAAGTCGTTCAAACTCCGCCTGATCCGATCGGGTATATACGGGATGGCGTGATTTGATGGTAACCAAATGGTTCGTCGCTGGTGTTGCCTGTGTTGCTCTCTCTGTCCCCTCAAGACTGTCAGTGTCACCTTCCCTTGCAAGTCCCCTTGCAATCCCTCTGGTGTCTCTCATGTGACTCATATGCTGTGCCAGCGGTCTTCTTGGCTTCACGGCTCCTCCCTCTAGAACCAGGCTTGTTCTGTGACTCATGGCACTGTGTCGCTTTCACGCCGCTTGTGGCAACATTTCCCCTTCCATTTTCTGCGCTGTGTCGCTCTCCCCTGTCGTCTGTGGCCTCATTTCAGGGGCAATGTTTGCCGTTTTGCTGCATGTGGCTTTCCCTCCCATTCTTTGAATCTTTCACTCGCCGTGTTACAGTCAACGCACATTACACAGAGTAAGCTTCCTCCCCCAGTTTACTCATCACTTACCTCCTGATAGATTACCACACCCGCTATGTCCCCTTCCCTCTGCTCCCCTGTTGCGTCCGCCCTTGTTGACAAACATTTATCACACCCCCCCGGGCCACACAAACACCAACACATGGCGCTGCATACCCCACCTCCTGATTCTCAAGTTGCCCGCACCGTGTATGATGCTACTCCCCCATGCGTACGCATCCCGGCCAATTCCGCACCATGTGCCCATAGCGTTCAACTGGGGCGACATCTCCACCCGGGACGATGACGGAAAAACCAAGAAGATCTGCCGCATTACCCTTTTCTGCACAACATTGACGAGGTGGGATGATGGGTGATGGAAGCAGTTATGCGCTGCAGCAGATAAGTGGGTGGAGAAGAAGTGGGCCATCACGTCGAGCCATGCAACATCTGAAGCTGAGGATCTCGTGGAGGAGGAGGAGGAGGATGTGATCATTGTATCTGATCGATTTAGCGTACGCCGTGCAATGGATGCCCCGTTTTGGTCAATTATATGACCGATTGAGAGTCTTGACGACCGTCTTTGACCATCTTACACCAGATCAAGGACATCTTTGATCAAGACCTCGGACGTCTTTTGTGTCTTGAGCAAGACACAGCATCTTTCAAAGAATTCAGGGATAGCTTAGCCCAAGACGCGTGTCTTTCAAAAAAAGATGTCTTTCGCGTCTTTCGCGTCTTGGGCAAGACGCCAAAGACGCCAAAGACGAAGGTGTAGTTTTACTGATGAATTTCTCCCTCTCACTTTGTCTTGTCTCTTTTTGCTCATCTCCGGCGGTTATCCGGTGTCTAATGCGCTCAGCTACAGATATCCTTTTCGGAACCCACCATTTTATTTCTGTGCAACGAACAGGAACCCCCAATGCTTGTGATTCTTGTCGCTGCCCACAGAAGTTGACCCGACTTTGTGCGGTTTCGCTTTTCTGGGATTCAGGCAACTTCTGTGCGCCGTTTGTGCTGCTACTCGGACATGCGTGTCGTGTCGGTGTTGTGGATTTGGAAACACGATGTTGAATATTGGGGCTCTTAAACCAGGGCAATTTCTCCCCTTCTCCGTTTGATTTTTCCAAACTTGAGCTCAATCCACACGGGGACAGGGCATGTGCACGTTTGGGAGGTTGATCTTTGGTCGTCGCAGACCATTGGGGGGCTTCCTTTGTTTCCTCACATGTGGTTCTTTCCTCGGCTTCTGGTACATCTCTTCATGTCTTCACTGGCTCACGTGGGACCTGTTATATACCGAGCGGAAGGAAGAACGAGATGAACGAGTCCGGAACCAGAACCGGGAACCGGAGGATAGGAACTTCCGGAAAGTATATGGGGAGATAACACAAGCACCACAGGACAGTAGGATGTGTGTACTACCATGGCCGGTGAAGGAAGGAGGACCGGAGGAATTAACCGGAGGACAACTCAATGCAAAGCGAAGAGCAAAGCAACATTAATTATCAAACTGAAGTACATGGCATATGTTACGGGTTTATATAGCTAAGTCCTAATTGTAATCCTAAAAAGGTGCAAGTCAGGTGACCTGTTGGACATAACAATAATATGAGCCCCAAAGAGGATGAAGAAGTGATGTCGGAGAAATGGACAATAAGAAGAAGGATTATAAAGACGGATAAACGGGAAACGCTCAGTAATCCTTCATTGCGTAAAAACCCGGTGATCCGTGATGAGTCTGAGAATATTCCGTCCGGTTCCGGGTTCCGGTACCGGACATGACCGGAAAGTCATGGACCGAGAAAGCATGGATATAACAGTATCCCCCTCTTGCGTTCCTTGCCCTCAAAGAACAGAGATGTAATTGCGGCGTCCATCGAATAATAGTTCTGGAAATGGCCGGAATGAAGTCTTCCAAAACCGGAAAGGTTCTAGAAGGTCACGTGCTGTTGATATAAACCAACCGCAGTCGTGGCGTGACTTAAAACTTCTTTCTCTCATCCCACCACCATCACTCTGCACAATATGCCCCCCTACGCTCCCGGATACAACCCGAACGACGGCGGCGACGAGCATGAAGACTCCGGCACCAACCGGAAGGGGAAGAAGAGAGCGACGTCCGGCGAGCTCGAGGACGACCGGCGCGAGCAGAAGCGCCAGAGGAGGGAACAGCAAGCGCAGGAGCACCTGGAGCGCCTCCGGATTGAGTTGGAGGAGGCCGCGGCAGCCCGGGCGGACATGGAGTTGAGGGGGGCCCGGATCCGGCAGGAATTGGCTGGGATGGACCGAGAGGACGAGGAGTCCAGAGAGTCGTCGGTTGGGGATGGGGGCCCCAACGACGAGACCGATAGTGACCGGGAGAGGGACCCCGGACAAGGTGCGCCGCAGTGACCAGAAACTAAACCGGATACTAACTTTCTTCCAGAATGCGACCAATGCAAGAGGGTCGCAGAAGTATGCGTCGTCGAGGGTGGATCCCGCGCCACCACCACCGCTGCAAGGCGAAAAAGTCAAGTGCACCCTCGTCGGACCCTCCAAGCGGGTCAACCAGCGCGAGCAGGCGAAGACGCAGGGGAGGAAGATGACCGGGACGAGTTCCGGAAAAGCCACCACCCGCTGCCCCCGCCCCCGCTATATTGAGTCATCGCCGGAACCGGAAGTCGGTCCCGGAATGACCGGGGAGTCCGGCCCCCAGACCCGCATTGACGACATGCGGGTTCGTATGGACCAGGAAGATGAAGAGCGACCAGAGCCGGAGCCGGAAGCTAAGGAAGAAGAAGAGGAAGTGAGCATCTGGGTCAGTCCAGAGTGGCCGGAAGGGTTCTGGAGTGACGAAGAAGAAGGAATGGGAGTAGTTGAAGAGGATGGGAATGAGTCCCTGCCACCGATCCAGGTGGAGGAACAACCAGAGGAGTTGGGGGATGAATAGACATTTGTAAATTATAGTTTCTTCTGATAATTTTTTCTTTCTTGATTTTTCTTGAAATGATAAGTGAATCCGGAGTCGACCGGAATAACCGGAAATACCTGGAGAGTAAGAAAAGAAAGACTTTAAGGGTTTGGTCCAGGCTTGTTAGGATAACGACGATGCAAGTTGTCGATATGTTCATCGGCATCAACGTCATCCGCACTAACCCAGCTAAACTGTTCATCAGTGTTCTCGTAGCCCTGCCATTCGACCAAGTACCGGAGCTGGGTCCAGGGCAACCGGAAACGGTGATCGATCTTTGAGTCAACGATTTGTTTGATCTCATAGTGCTCTTCACCGTCAACGATTTCTACCGGAGCAGGAGGTGGTTCCTCGCGACTGGGGAATGGATTCGGAAAATGAGGCTCGAGTTGAGATATATGGAAGACCGGATGAACTTGTGAAAGGCTTTTTGGGAGACGGATGGTATAGGAAGCCGCACTGGGTTTACCAATGACTTCGTAAGGCCCAAGGTGAGTTTCCGAGAATTTCGGAGTGGGTCGTTTCGTCCGGATATACTTTGTCATGATGAATGTGTGGTCACATCTGTAACCGGGAATCCGGAATACGCTTCCGGTCAGCAGTTTCTTTATATCGCTGCTGAGCGAAAGTGATCTGCTCCCGGAGGTACTGATGAAGGTCCTGGAGATCGACAACGTAGTCTTTAGCATACATGTTCGCGACATCGCGTTCCGGGTGGATATTGATAGCCGGATTATAGCCTTTATTCACAAAGAACGGAGATATTCCAGTGGAGGCATTCAGAGAATTGTTCAAAGCGAATTCAGCTAGGGGAAGTAGTTCGTGCCAGTCGTCCTGCTGGTACGAGGTATACATCCGGATATATTGTTCCACAGTCTGGTTCATGTGTTCCGTCTGTCCGTCCGCTTCCGGGTGATAACCGGAAGTATAGTGCAGCTCCATGGAGAGGAGTTCGCCCAAGGACCAGAAGAAAGATGAAACGAATTCGGAGCCCCGGTCACAAGTGACATGGGAAGGGACACCGTGCTTCGAGAAAACATGGATGAGGAAAAGCCGGGCAAGTTCCGGAGAGTCGATATGAGTGTCACAAGCCACAAGAATAACCTGCTTAGAGGCACGGTCAACTATGACAAGAATTGTGTCGTACTCGCTGGAAACCGGTAATTGATCAATGAAGTCGATAGAAATGGAATCCCATGGCCGGATGGGAACCGGAAGAGGCTTAAGCAATCCGTAAGGTCGGTGCCTAGGCTTTTTGTTGCGCTGGCAAATAATACAAGACCAACAATAGTCCCAGACGAAGTTCCGGCATTCCGGCCAGGTGTATTCTCAGCAGATGAGGGCTAGAGTGCGATTCTGACCAAAGTGGCCTGAGAGAACATGGTCATGCAAGTACTGTAGAACACGTAGTCGCAACTCCGGAGAGGTTCCGGAGACCAGAGGCACATAAATGCGGTCATCGAACGAGAGAAGACCGGAAGGATCGAGAGTCCAGCGGGAAGGGTTACCGGAGTTCGCGGCGTTAATACCGGAAACAGCGGCAGGATCATCGTTGAGATGGTTGCGTATATCTGAGTAAAGTTTCTCAAGATCCATAACAACGGTAGCTCGAAGAACCATTTCCTCGAGAAAGGTAGCGCGGAGAGATGCAGAGAGTTGATCTTGGGTGAAAATTGGGCGAAGGTTTTGCGGATTGAGCTGGCCATAAGCCCTATCCCCCTCTTTAGGGTAGACGTCCCATCGTCTAGTCAATGCATCCGGTTTACCTCCGAGCTTTCCGGGCCGGAACCGGATTACCATGTTGAAATGGCAAAGGTACTCGGACCACCAGACTTGGCGACGAGTAAGAGCTTTCATCGTCACAAAGTACTCCAAGTTCTTGTGGTCCGTGACAACGTCGACCGGAAAGGTAGTTCCCTCGAGATAATGTCGCCAAATGGTGAAGGCATCGAAAATAGCGAGGAGTTCCTTGTCGTGTGTGTTGTAGTTGGGGTCCGCCGGACCAAGAGTCTGTGACCGGAACGCAACCGGGTGAATGTCACCATTGTCTCCTTGAATTGAGAGAATGGCTGGGATCGCATAATCGGAGGCATCAGATTCAACGGTTACTTGACGACCCGGAATCCAATGGTGTAAGACTGGAGCCTCTGTATAGGCGTGTTTTAGTGTGTCGAAGGATAATTGCCAATCTTCTGACCAATTCCATCGGACGTTCAACCGGGTGAGCCGGGTGAGTAGAATCGTGATGGAAGAATAATTCCATACAAAACGCCAATAGAAATTGCAAAAACCAAGGAAGGATTGAATATCTTTGACTTTGCGGGGAGTAGGCCAGTCCATGATAGCTGAGACTTTCTCCGGAGACATCCAGAACCCTTCCGGAGACAGGATGAATCCGAGATACTCGCAAGTGGTTACGCTGAACTCACATTTTGGAAGTTTGCAATAGAGTCCTGCGTTCCGAAGACGTCGTAAGACTTCCCGCACATGACCAGTATGTTGGGAAGGATCGTCGGAATAGATGAGGATATCATCCAAATAGACGACAACGTAAATGTCCAGCAGATCAGCGAAAATAGTGTTCAAGAATTACTGAAAAGTGGCCGGAGCATTTGTAAGTTCTTCTGGAACAACTGGGAAGTCATACGAGCCACAGCGAGTACGGAAAGCTGTTTTGGGCTCATCGCCCGGAGCAATCCGGAGAAGATGATAGGCGTGCCAGAGATCGAGTTTGGTGTAAATTCGTGCTTTTCCGGGAGCATCAAGGAGGTCGGTGATAACTGGAAGTGGATAGGTATCCTTCTTTGTGATCCGATTTAGACCTCGGTAATCGACGCAGAGCCAGAGAGAACCATCCTTCTTTTTAGCGAAGAGGATTGGAGCCCCATGACTAGACCGAGACGGATATATGAATCCGGCCTTAAGGTTGTTGTCAGTGAACTCCCAAAGGGCAGCTAACTCGTTCTGGGACAGAGAGTCGACGTGGCCAACCGGAGGAACTTCGCCTTCCTGAGTTTCAATTTTAAGGTCATATTCTCGATGAAGAGGAAGATTGTACGCCTCCTTCTCTGAGAACACGTTGGCGAAGTCGTGATATTCCGGAGGAAGACCGGAGAGGTCCGGAACGTCAGCTGAAGCAGAACGAGCTTGGGCATCCTCTGTAGGACAAGCACGCAAGGTATACTGAACAGTATCCTTGTCTCGAATAATAGCACTATAAGCCGCAGCAGATACCGGAACAGAAGTGAATGGACGAGGCTTAGAAGCCTCCAGAAGAGGTGGAGAGGCCTCGGAAGTATACATAGAAGGACCAGAATCTGGCAAAGACGTTGGAGTCGGTGTAGGTTTCTCGTCTGGGTTGACCGGAATCGGAGATTCCTCGTCCGTAATCGGAACTACCGTAGCTGGAACAGACTTAGTTGTCTGTGGTGTCGACGATGAATCACCAGATTGACCGGAACGGAATGATATAGTGGCGTCAGACCAGTTAATCAATGGATTAAAGCGGTTGAGCCAATTGTATCCCAGAACCAAGTCACAAGGCGAATCAAGATGGGTAACAAAGAATTCCATAGGATGGACATCGCCAGATGGGAATCGGATTAGCAGCCGGAGCTGCCGATTAATGATTGTTGAAGAGCCGTCGAGATACCGGAGTCTAACCGGAGCAACCGGATAAGGTGAAAACCCATTTTTTCACATTCTTTCAACGATATAAAACAATGAGAAGAACCGGAATCAATAAGAGTTCGCAAGTGGATTTTGAATCCCGACGCAATTCGTGACAGTAAGGAAAGAGATATGGTTGCATATTCTTCCGGACCGGAATGTAGAGACATGAAGATCGACGTAAAGGGCATTAGGTGAAAGAGTGGAAGCGTTGAGGCAAACCTCAGGAAGCACCCCGGAGTCAACGCAACTCAGACCGGATGCTGAGGTATCCGAGCTACTGATTATTTTTTTGACTCGGTGGTTTCGGCGCATGTAGCAGGCTTTTCAGCCGTCGCAGATGCCGCCTTCGCCTGAGCGTATTCCGGACGCTTCCGGCACTCCGAAGCTGAATGACCGGTACCTCCGCAGAACATGCAGAGATTGAGTCGAGATCGGTGTTCTCTTTCATCCTTGGTGAGTCTCCCGTGCTTATCGAGTTTGTCGGCATACGGCTTTGGAGTCCGACCGGAAGACTGCTGAGCCAGTTTATCGGAAGTGGCCTTCATCGCAGATGATGATGAAGTAGGGTTGCCAGACTGCTTTCCAAAGGGTTTCCAACCAGAAGTGAAATTAGACGGTTTAGACGACGGGTTGACGCCCTTGTGATCCTTTGACTGTTGACCGGAATTTCCGGAGTTTCCGGAATTACCGGAACCAGTACCACCACTGCTAATCTTCTCATGCTCCCGCTCTCGCTGTTTCTCCAATTTGCGTTTCCAATAGCGAGCATCAATCCGGCAGGCAATATCTTTAATCCCAAGCAAGGTGTTGACATAGTTGTGATGAACCATTTCATCCTTGAGCCGGCGAGGAAGACCCTCATAGAATTGATGTCGCAGGGCATTGTCGCCCCATTGGGTAAGGACTGCGAGACGATCGAAACCGATGATATAAGTGGCAATCCAGTCTCTGGATTTCATCCTGCAAGACCGGATGAGATCTTCGGCATCTCCCACCGGATCTTGCAGACCAAAATTCTCCTGGAGTTCCTGAATCAAGCGCGGAAAGTTTCCATCCCAAACTGGAACGGAACCAGAGTCGTAAAGATTTGGTTCGAACCACTGCTGAGCAGTGCCCCGGAGATATGACATGATATAGAAGATCTTGTCATCATCCGAGATAAAATCCTGGTGACATTCCGCAAAATGCAGGTAACATTGAGTGAGAAAAGACTGGAGTTTCGCGGAGTCAGAGCCATCAAAAGTGTCTGGGTTGCGGAGATTCGAGCGAGTAGAACGAGGTGGAGCCGAGGAATGTGTGACATAAGACTGAATTGCATCCTGGAACGTACGGATAGTGCTGATAAGCAACTGTTCCGCAGGTTTGGGATCTGGGGGAGGAGGTCCAGCCAGACCGGGTCCAGGTCCGGGTCTGGGTGGAGGACCGCCACCAGGACCACCAGGACCACCAGGACCACCACCACCTCTACCACCTCCTGGATGGCCACCGCCTCCACCACCTCCGGGAAGATCACCTCCATCATCGTCGGGATCAGGGGGTCTCCGTGTTCCGAACCGGAGGGTGTGTGATTACTACTGCCATCGCCAGGTTCCTCGGCTTGAGAACCAGAGGTTGTCCGGTAGAACCGGATTCCTCCACATCCTCAACAATAGGAGGATAAGGATCGGCGAAGTGCTCAGCTGAACGACTCGAGCACGGTCCAGATATGGAGATCGAGGAAAAACAGTAGGATTCTCTGGAGTGCGAGGACTTTGAACAAGTCCCGGAACATTAACCGGAAAGATTGTCGGAGCGGAGAGAGAGACCGGAGCTGTTGTTGCAGCTGTCCAGCGTGTGCGAATAGCGACATTAGGAGGAAGAGCAATTTGTCCAGAGGGAATAGTCGACATGGAATGAGAGGGTGAAGATAAAGGAACAATCTGCGAGTAGAGACGAGATTTGCAACGTTCCTCAGAGATATCGAGTGCCACAGGATCAGAGGGAGAGTGTGACATAACCAGCCAGGATAGGGGAGTTTGATAATACTGTTATATACCGAGCCGAAGGAAGAACGAGATGAACGAGTCCGGAACCGGAACCGGGAACTGGAGGATCGGACCTTCCGGAAAGTATATGGGGAGATAACACAAGCACCACAGGACAGTAGGATGTGTGTACTACCATGGCCGGTGAAGGAAGGAGGACCGGAGGAATTAACCGGAGGACAACTCAGTGCAAAGCGAAGAGCAAAGCAACGTTAATTATCAAACTGAAGTACATGGCATATGTTACGGGTTTATATAGCTAAGTCCTAATTGTATTCCTGAAAAGGTGCAAGTCAGGTGACCTGTCGGACATAACAATAATACGAGTCCCAAAGAGGATGAAGAAGTGATGTCGGAGAAATGGACAATAAGGAGAAGGATTATAAAGAAAGATAAACTGGAAACACTCAGTAATCCTTCATTGTGTAAAAACCCGGTGATCCGTGATGAGTCCGAGAATATTCCGTCCGGTTCCGGGTTCCGGTACCGGACATGACCGGAAAGTCATGGACCGAGAAAGCATGGATATAACAGGACCGATTTATCATTGCTTTTCCAAGAGGTGCTCTGGGAACCTTTCGTCTGCCCTATCGGCCCGAAAACCAACACCGACGCCTTTTCGCAGATCATGCACCTCATTTGCGCAACATGGTCGCAGGTGCAGGTGAACGACTCAGCCGCAGGCGAACGACTCAGCCGCAGCGGATTCAGAGTCGTGGATATACTTTTGTCTGTCGTTGTTGTGTCCATAGCACACAATGTAGATCTGTTATCCTTCAGCTCTTTGCCTTCATAACACTCTTTGCATGGCGGCGAGTTTAACTTCCCGCGGATGCCAATTCTCACGTCTCCGTTTTATACAGTGATGAGATGAAATTGGAGGGAAGACGAAAAGAATAAGTCGTCTTCATCTTCGAATGCACCGCTGGGTCCAAGCTGCATCACGTCAACAAAAAATGATTCAACTTGCTATTGTATATTATGTTCTGCACGCAGTCGTTTGGGCCCATCTCTGGACCGAATCCTTCCAAATAAAATGTTAGCATGGACGGTGAGTAATTTCATGAATTTACAAACCATTCGTCGCATATCATATGCAGACCATTGCCTCGCAATGAATTAATTCGACGTTTTATGAAAAATCGAGTCTGTGGATTCATCCTTTACCGAGGAATGGTGTACACAGCCGCAAAGTACTCATAAATGCGACCAGATTGATATCTTGATTGACCTATATTTACGGATTTGAGCTCACACCGGGGCATACAAAATGGTGATTTTGAGCATTTTTCGCAGGAAATGGCCAGAAAATTGCGAAATTGCCCCACTTGCGCGAGGCATTCCGAGCCCAAATCCCTATCAATTTGGGTCAACCAACATATGGATATGATCTCCTTTTCAAGCACTTTCAGACTATATACACCACTTTTGCATACATCATGTATCCACAGACTCGATTTTTCGGGAAATGCTAAATTAATTTATTTCGGGTGAATGACCCCAGAACGCTGTGCGTCGAATTCGTCGAAAATTCATGAGATTGTTCAACCTTCATGGTGGCATTTTATTTGAAGTGATTCGGTTCAGAATTGAGCCCAAACGACCGCGTGCAGAACATAATAGCGCCACTGTATGTGTATCCGCTTTGGTATCTAGCCACTAGCAGTCACGCCAGGCGGAGTACCGGATGAGGTGCGGATTCTCTACGGGTTCATTGTAGAAATATCGGTCCTGATCCCCCTCAGCGAAATTCTTGTCGTAGTCGGTAAGCTCATTGATGTGCCTTGCGAAGATGAGTGAGTGAAAGGGGAGAGGGTGGAGGAAGAATATCCGCACCATTGAGTGAACCCGGGAGGAGTTGAATCACCGAGGGATCGTCCGGAAGGAGTGCGCAGGAGGAAGGACTGCCAACGATCGAAATTCCGTTGACCCACCGGGTTAAAGCCGAATGAGCCCCGACGCAGCGCAGTCATGTGCTGACTGAGTGCTGTCAACCAGCCATCGAGGAAGTCAAACCATTGTTTTTGGCGGGCTTTGCTCTGCCGATGCGAGGACGAGTAGGCGGGCAGGCCATTCCAATGCGGCTGCTCGATGCACAATGTGGAGAAAGTGTGACGAATGGGGGAGAGGGCGTCCGCGAAGTCCTCCGGAGCAGGGAGGAGGAAACGTTCGCGCTGGAAGTGCAGGTCCAGCCGGGCAAGCTGGGGGCAGGCCGCCGCAAGGGTATGGAGCACGTCGAGAGGGAAATCAAAGTAGTAAAAAAGGTGTTGAAGTGGGGTTTGGTAGTGTTTGGTTCAGACGGGTCCGCCTTCCTTATTTGTACTCTGTCACATATTTAGTCATGGTGTGACAATGTGACAGGGCTTTTCGCCTTCCATCTGGTGCTGTTTCTGCCTTTTCGGCTTCCATCTGGTGATCTCATTGCAACAAAAGGGACCGTAGCCTTCGTCGCTACGGTAGGATCGGCTGCTCTGCTGTCCAGTTGAAATGCTGATGCGGAGGTACGTCAAGCCCCCAAAGGAGTGGGGATTCCTCGACACGATGGATGCGATTTCCGTGTGCGTAGGCCAAGTCCGATAGTTCCTGTCGTAGCCTGGATCAACAAAGTTACGTCCGTATTTGCGAAATCGGGTATCGATGATCGAGAGCGAGTCGAGGTCTGCTGGAAGATGAGAAAATATGGGATCCGTTGGGTCTACATCGATGAGGGAAAGATGTTTGAGCTGCGACGGGAACGTCGCTTCCTCGGAGTTAACCCAAAGATATTGCGGGCGTTCGATCAGCGATGGGTCAGTGCGAACCACCTCCATCTCCAACGACTCCAGATGAGGGAATAACCCAAGAATGGCCGATGTAGGGCGCCGGTCAATTGGCAGGTAACCGCGCAGGCTCAAGATACGAAGACGAGTCCATGGGATGCCACGCAGCCGCTTGAGGGGAAAACACCATATCGGAACGTCGAGAGTTTCAAGGGTCCCCTTGAGTTGTCGCAGTATGGAGTGGAGCGCGGTGGATACGGTGGAAACCTCTTCTTCATCCGCAGGATCAAAGACTAGCGGGTCCTGTACTACCGCCGGTGGAACGACTTTGGGTTTAGGTGTAAACGAAAAGTGGCGTACATGACGAGGAAACACGCCCAAGGGAGGAACCAGGGGACATGGGCTATGCATTAAATCCACCCTGCAAAGCAGAGGAAGCCCTGCGAGCACCGTGTTCACGGCATCGAAACGAACCGTGTACGTGTACAAGAATGTCAAACTCGAGCGACTGCATCCGAGACAACCATGAGAGCAATGTACTTAGCCTCTCTGGCCGAACCCGGACTTCAGGAGGTGCGTAGATCGAGCAATGTCTACGAGCTCATGATCAGAAGAATACACACCTTGGTAATACTGCGCACCTAAAACAACGAATGATTTCGTCCCCTGGATCGCAGTACGGCTCCTCCGACAGCCAAAGGTAGGCACGTCGAAACAAAACAGGGAGGCAGCAAGCGCGGATATGACGGGAGGTCGAAGCAAATGAAGAACACTCACTCCACCAAGTGAGACGCCCAAGGACGCGTAGAACACTGAAGATTTCAAGAATGATATCCAGCGGCATTGTACTGATAGTGAATTCGGCGCGGGAGTTGGTAGCTCGAGGCAAGGACTGGGTGAAATTGAATTATTCTTCCATAGCCATCAAAATTGGTGAATTTACCGATCGTTCATGCGTAATACCTGCTCGAAACGGTGAGATGGGGGTACAGAGCATCGAGTCATCTTACCAGGCGCCACCGTGGCTCTAACGGCGTAATCAGCGACGAATTGCGCATGTCGGTGAAACTCAGTTTGCAAGAGTTTCAGTGAAGGTTCCGCCGTCACGACTCCAGAGGTGACGCCTAGATTTGGCGGAATTTGGGGTGGCACTGTGATGGCATTCTAAATGAGGACGCTCTAACACCTGGCAGGAGTCATACCGTTAATGCTGGCCGTCGAACGGGAAACTACGCGGAGGAGGTGGGCTACTCCCAGAGCCAGGCCTGACAAGCGCCTGCTACACTGGCTTTCCGTACGGGTGGTCGCGATGATTTGCAGACATATTTTGATGATATCGCCGTAGATGAGTGGAAGGGCCAGCTTGACAGGTTCGTCTTCGAATAATGCGCGGTGAGGGACGACAAGTCGGCTTAAGTGGTCTGAAATATCGTCAAACAATTCAAGGATCGTGTCTAATGCCAAACTGGTGTGCGGTTGGGAAGAAGTGAGCAGTGGCCACTCTGAGCCTATGAACAGCTATATCACTGGTTTATCAACTTTAACCAGGAGGATAGACAGTTCGCATACCTGGAGAGCGAACACGATAGGGCCCCACATTGGGGCGGATGTCGGTGGCGTAGACGAGATGAATGGCTCGATAATGATCGAATAAGCGTCAAAGAAACCCGACAGGTGTGGAGGTAACCGTCGGATTCTTTCGATTCGCCGGAGGACCAAGGAAAGGTCCTTTCCCTCCCGAGGGGCCGACAAATCTGACCAATCCCGGTCATCAAGGGGGAAGATTTTCCTCGCAACCATGAACTGTTTGTGCGGTGGACTAGGGGAACATTAGTAAAGTCCAGGCATTCGGGAGGCACGCTCACTCCGCAAAGTCGTCCGGAGGGTTCATTTGAACTTTCAAGATGGATGTTTGTGTGTAAGATGTAGGTGACGTGGTTGTGACGCTTCGTGACGCTATGTCCGACTCTATCCAAAGATCACAACTGCGGATCAACGGGCCGAATGCATGCTTCGGCAATCCTTTCCCAACCACGACTTCGCAAGACCTCGTCATCGACGCCACGGGCCTCGTCGACCATCCGCGGCGTCAGGCGGGCCGCGGCCCAGCCCCAAACAGGGTGCGGATCGAGGCCGAGCCCATCGAAGCAACGTACTGTATCATTTCGACCAAAGGTTCACGGTATGTCACCCGTCACCTCAATTGTTCACTGTGTTTGATGTTCATTTCTCGGCAATCATGAGAAAATTACCATAAGTGGTAGTCCGGCAAATGCCGGACTGAAAATTTTGACAATTTTGAGCCTTTTGGGGCCCAAAAATTGCGCCGTCACCGTCACCTAGGCCAAAATTGTTCAGTTCACGACCCTCCGTCACCTGTCACCTGAACCTTTGGTCGAAATGGTACAGTACATCAGTAAAACTACATGTTTGTCTTTGACGTCTTACGTCTTTGGGAGACATCTTTGGCTATCTTAGTCTTTGCGGGACATGTTAGATCTTGGGGACTGCGTCTTTGGAGGTCTTTGTCTTTGTGACACATCCTGGATCTTTGGATCGAAGTCTTTGAGGTTGCCCAATTTGGCACATAGTCAAAGATGTCCAAGACTTCGAATGTTTCCCAAGATGTAATTAGTACAAAGATTCTAATGGTATATGGGTATCTAAAAGGCTATTTCGTTTGCATGGTGGTCCACATACTTGTTAATATAAAATGCTTTGAAACGGTCCAGTGTATTGGAATATTTAAAGTGTTGAGGAAGGAAGGTATCACCGTAAATACCTATGAGATGCGCGCCGTGCAGAATTGTATCAATATGAATGATGTCCATCATCTGCCGCCTGCGGTGGTCGACATCGGGCTCCACCATCCACATGCCGACATCGGGGCAAGGCTCATCCCCCATTGCCAAAAACCAGGTCACAAGGGTGCATGGGTATGTGATGCTGGCTTGAATGACATGAATAGGAGGACACGAGCAGCTAGAAGGCCCCAAAAGCCGGGGAGATCAGGGTCACCCTCGACAAATACACAGTCATATCGAGGAGCACCGCCATGCCATGGGTGCACTGCCCTAATGTGCTCGTGCAGCATGTCAGGAACACCAGATTGATCGCTGGGTGCATAGAATTTGGCGGTAGCTGAAGGAAATACTTTGATGCTGCTCAGAGCATCAGGGCAGTTGTCCAGTGGGACATGTGTGAGAGGGATATCAAGATTGTGGTCAGCTTGTAAGTAAAGGAAGCAGTGGATGAGGGGAATGAGCTGAGGGAGGTTGAGGTGCTGAGCCAAAGCGATGGTATTTCTGGGGTACTGGCGCACTGCAAAGGTGTGAGTGAATGCATATACATATCTACAAGAGAATGTACTGGGAGTTTTTGCCAATATGACTTCCCCAAGGATTTTCCTCTTGTCACTCGCACCACCATCATCGTCCTTGTCCTCATTTGCGACCAGAGGGGGAGCAGGGGCAGAGGGGGGCAGAGGGCGAGCGGATGGACCAACCATCATCCTGCGATCCACAAAGTCCATGCAAGCCACTGCGAGTTTGTCGAGCCGGTCATTGATAGTCAGCATTTGAGAGAGTGCTTTGTATTGACTCGATTGTCGCCACAGCTCCTTGACGGCCTTGATATGCTTTGACTCTGTAATGGACGAGCACAGCCCGTTTGGAGCGCTGAATTCTTGAATGAGGTAGCAGTAGTGGGGGAGCGAATGCTGGCGGGGGAGACAGAAGCCATTTGGGGCAACCCCGGATTCGGCTAAGATTGCCTGCTCTTGGTGATAGCGAGCGAGCGCAGCATCAATGGCAGTGAGCGTGGCTTCATCAACGACATTCCGACAGACCAGATAACAGAAGTCAAGGAAGGCACTGAAGGTGTGGAGCATCTGGGGTGGGACATGGCCTTCGATGGTGGGGAGATATATGTGGAATTCAGAAGCATGTTACCGTAGGACAAGAAGGTAAAGATGCATCTACTGACCTTCATTAGTGCCTTGGAATTGTCCCCTGTCCATTGCTTAAAGCCTCGACCTTCAGGAAATCTGCGAAGCCCCAGGAACAGAGGGACAGCCATGATGCTGGGAAGAGAGTCACGGTGAGTTAACAATATAATCTCAGTGTCGAAAGACTCACCATCGGTCAATATCTGCCATGATCTTCTTAGCTTTTGCCTTGCCATGCTCATTCTCAAGATACTTGCCGACCCACGCAATGAGGTGGTCTTTGAAGGCACCCTTGATAACTTGGTGTAAAAGATCGGGTGAAAGGAGTTCGTAGATATCTGCCCGCGGAAAATCCCAGGTGAAAGGCTATGCATGAGCGCTTCAGTAAGGATCACAAGAAGCATGAGATATGCACAAGGACATCAGGAATGACACCATATTGGTCCCACATTGTGCCATGATCAAGCATGTTGAATAAAGTTTCGGTATTGTTACGTATGTGCAACTCCAACCGGTTATCAGCGATTAGTCAGCTTAGCCGATCGTGCTGCCATCTCTGGAGTTTATCCGGTGATAAGGTGTGTATCCGTACACACGGGAAAATCGCATTTTTGCGAGCTTTCACAACTCATTGCTACCCGCAGAAAGGGGTCTAACCAACCTGCATACCTGAGGATCAGAGTGGCGTGCTTATTGTTCCTTCGGCAATTCGGCTCGCTTAGAGATAGTATTGGGAACCCAGACTTAGTTGGAGTGGACCCACCCACGGAACTTATAGTTGCTAGGGAGGGTTACTTTGACAGGCAACTGACAGACTGAGGCATTGGGGAGAAGCCTCCCACGTTGCTAACTTGATTGATATCAATTTTTTTTATCTCCGTTTAGTTGTTGTAAAGTGTTTAAAAAGGCGTAGTCTACTTCGTTTGGAGCAGTAGACCTCACCCCCAAAGTATCGGGCTCTGAGTAGCTGCTGGATTAGAGACAGATTTAATAAAAAGAACTTGTTAAGCTTGAATAGTGATAACATTGGGATTGACTTGAGCATTTCAGACAAAGCATTTATAGAAAGAGTCTTGCTCCCTGCAGAAGTGCTCATTGCTTTAAGATTATTAGCCAGCAGTTTGGACCTTAAGTGCTCTATAGATATCTGCAGGTCTACTCTTGTACACCATAGATTAGAAGCGGCACAGTTGCATTTCAACTCCTGGGAGCAGGAGCTCGGAGTTCTGTCTTGCATGGTTCTTTTATTATTATATAAAAAGCCAGTGTCGCGCACTCATAGCTGTTCTCCCTGGTAGCTTTAAGCTTGGAGTCAGTTTACACTTGCCGTCCTTAGTTAGCCGTAGGCTCAGGTTACTCAGTTTGAAATACACATGCCTACCCTTGGAGCTGTAGATCTCGGGAAGGTTGTGGGTCTGTTCTCGAAGCCACCCACCACTCCTTTTGTATTTTGGTTTAAAAGATAGAAAAAGACTATCAAAACTCTTGCACGCAAGTGCAGCTCATATTAAGATTTGATTGCTCTCCCGCAAGACTCTTTTGAATTGCGCATACTTTCTTGAAGGGCAAGTAAAACTCCCCTACTGTCCCCCAAGCAAATACAACCTATGGGTAGCATCTCTTTATTTAAGTTCCCTCCCCTGGGACTTATCTTTAGGGTGTCAGCACGAGATTTTGAGACTTTTGAGATTTAGTTGAGTTAAGTTGAGTGTTGAGTTGGTTGAGTTTCTGGGGTTCGCTCAGACTTGCTCTCACATTTTCCGAGCTCACTATTTTAGAGATTTCGATTTCATGGCTGCACCAGAGTGCACTGTTTCACCGGCTTACTCATTCCAGCTTACTCATTGGCTGTTATATCCATGCTTTCCCGGTCCTTGACTTTCCGGTCCATGTCCGGTACCGGAGCCCGGAACCAGACAGAATATCCTCAGACCCATGGCGGATCATCGGGTTTTTATGCAATGAAGGATTACTGAGTGTTTCCCGTTTATCCGTCTTTATAATCCATGCTCTTATTGTCAATTTCTCTGACATCACTTCTCCATCCTTTTTGGAACTCGTATTATTGCTATGTCCGACAGGTCACCTGACTCGCACCTTTTTAGGAATACAATTAGGACTTAGCTATATAAACCCTTAACATATGCCATGTACTTCAGTTTGATAATTAATGTTGCTTTGCTCTCTGCTTTGCACTGAGTCATCCTCCGGTTAATTCCCCGGTCCTCCTTCCCTCGCTGGCCTCAGCAGTACACACATCCTACTGTCCTGTGGTGCTTGCATTATCTCCCCATATACTTTCCGGAAGTTCCGATCCTCCGGTTCCCGGTTCCGGTTCTGGAGTCTCTCATCTTGTCCTTCCTTCGGCTCGGTATATAACAGTATTATCAAACTCACCTATCCTGGCTGGTTATGTCACACCTACCCTCTAATCCTGCGGCACCCGATATTACTGAGGGTCGTCGCAAATCTCGTCTCTACTCGCAGATTGTTCCTTTGTCTTCACCCTCTCATTCCATGTCGACTATTCCCTCTGGCCCAATTGCTCTTCCTCCTAACGTCGCTATTCAGACACGCTGGACAGCTTCAACAACAGCTCCGGTCTCCCTCTCCGCTCTGACAATCTTTCTGGTTAATGTTCTGGGACTCGTTCAAAGTCCTCACACTCCAGATAATCCTACTGTTTTTCCATGATCTCCATATCTGGATCGTGCTCGAGCCATCCAGCAGAGCACTTCACCGATTCCTTATCCTCCTATTGCTGTTATATCCATGCAGCCTCCCTCGGTTGACCGACTTCCTTCCGGCCATTCTGGTCACCTCCGGTCATCCCTAGGCTCCGGTCATTGACCGGAGCCACCCGGTCATCCGGACGAATCGGGTTTTTACGCAATGAAGGATTACTGAGCGTTTCCCGTTTATCCGTCTTCTTGTCTTCTTTCTTATTGTCCTACGACTTCCCATCAGTCCACCTGACTTGTCTTATTGTCAAGAACCACCCTCCTTCCTATTTGGGAATACAATTAGCTACTTAGTATATATATCACTTTAATACGTCTTGTACATCAGATTGATAATTAACGTTGCTTGGCTTTTCTCCTCGCACTGAGTCGCCCTTGCATTCGCTACTCCCCTCCGGTACTCCGACTCCGGTCCCCTCCTCGGATTACCTGCCGGTCAAGGTAGTCACTCACCCTTACCTTCCTGTGGTGTTGTGATCCCTTCGTATACAGCCCCGGAGATCTTCCGGTCCTCCGATCTTCCGGTCCTCCGATCCTCCGGTCTCTCCGGACTGAAGTTCATCGGCTCGGTATATAACAATTGCTGAGGATGTAGAGGAATCCGGTTCTACCGGACTACCTCCGTTTCCTCAGGCCGAGGAACCTGGAAATGGCAGTAGCGATCATACACCCTCTGGTTCGGAGCATGAAGACCCTCCTGATCCTGATGATGATAATGGAGGTGATTTTCCCGGAGATGGTGGAGGTGGTGGAGGTGGGGGTGGTCCTGGCGGTCCTCCACCCAGACCCAGACCCAGACCTGGACCTGGACTCGGTCTGGCTGGCCCTCCTCCCCCAGATCCCGAGTCTGCGGAACAGTTGCTTGTCAGCACTATCCATACGTTCCGGGATGCAATTCAGTCCTATGTCACGCATTCCTCGGCTCCACCTCGTTCTACTCGCTCGAATCTCCGCAACCCAGATACTTTTGATGGCTCCGACTCCGCAAAACTCCAGTCTTTTCTCACTCAGTGTTACCTGCATTTTGCGGAACGTCACCAGGATTTTATCTCGGATGATGACAAGATCTTCTATATCATGTCATATCTCCGGGGCACTGCTCAGCAGTGGTTCGAACCAAATCTTTACGACTCTGGTTCCGTTCCAGTTTGGGATGGAAACTTTCCGCGCTTGATTCAGGAACTCCAGGAGAATTTTGGTCCGCAAGATCCAGTGGGAGATGCTGAAGATCTCATCGGGTCTTGCCGGATGAAATCCGGAGATTGGATTGCTACCTATATCATCGGTTTCGATCATCTCGCAGTCCTTACTCAATGGGGCGACAATGCCTTGTGACATCAATTCTACGAAGGTCTTCCTCGCCGGCTCAAGGATGAAATGGTTCATCACACCTATCTCAACACCTTACTTGGGGTCAAAGATATTGCCGATCGCGAGGAACCACCTCCGGCTCTGGTAGAAATCATTGACGGTGAAGAACAATATGAGATCAAACAAATCGTTGACTCGAAGATTGATCGCCGTTTCCGGTTGCCCTGGACCCAGCTCCGGTACTTGGTTGAATGGCAGGGCTACGCAAACACCGATGAACAGTTTAGCTGGGTTGGTGCGGATGACATTGATGCCGATGAACATATCGACCATTTTCATTGTCGTTTTCCTAACAAGCCTGGACCAAACCCTTGAAATCTTTCTCTTCTTACTCTCCCGGTACTTCCAGTTATTCCGGTCGACTCCGGATTCTCTTATCATTCAAGAAAATCAAGAAAGAAAATTTTTCAGAAGAAACTTTTATTTTACAAATGTCTAGTCATCCTCTGACTCCTCCGGTTGGTCCTCCACCTGGATCAGGGGCAGAGACTCATTTCCTTCCTCTTCAACTACCCTCATTTCTTCTTCCTCGTCCATCTGGAATCCTTCTGGCCACTCCGGACTGACCCGGATTCTCACTTCTTCTTCTTCTTCCTTAGCTTCCGGCTCTGGCTCCGGTCGCTCTTCATCCTCCTCCCTCTCTTCTTTGGGCTCCACCGATTGCCCATCCTCCTCCAAACCCTGGATGATATTGACCATCCACCCTGGGACGCCATCCAGGAAGTAATCCCGGGACAGCCACTTCACCAGGCCTGTCAAAACCAGGTTCACCCAGTTATGACGGCCTCGGTTCTTCTTCCGGGACGCCTTGACGGCATCCTGACGACGTTCCAGTTGGTCCATCTGGACCTGCATGTCGTCAATACGGGTCCTGGGACCAGACTCCCTGGTTGTTCCGGTGGGTCCGGGGCCGACATCCGTTTCCAGAGACGACTCGACATAACGGGGTCGGGGGCGGCAGGTGGTGGCCTTACCGGAACTCGTTCCGGCCTTCTTCCCCTGGACCTTTGCCAGTTCGCGCTGGTTGACCCGCTTGGAGGGTCCGACAAGGGAGCATTTGACTTTTTTGGCCTTGCAGCGATTGCAGGCCAAGGTGGTCGCGTGGGAACCACCCTCGACGGAGGCTCTCTTTGTTCTCGACCACGTGGCACCCCGACTAGGACCCCGGATCAAGAGTGGCTCAGAGCGACCAGACGCGCTCTACGACGCGTAAATTGAGCGCTACAGCTATATTACTTTGCAATACGACAGTTTTCCAACAAGCTACGATAAATTGAAAGAGAAATGCCCCAAAGCTCCAGGGGATCACCCCCAATGCGACCGGTGCCACTCGACCCCGCCACCGTGAAAGACGTGCAGAACCGGATGGCCCCAGTGAACACTCGGCTGTTACTCATGGCGGCCCTCGACAAAGACAAAGTGAAGGGGATAGTCGACGCGACGACGGCGAGGCAGTACCTCGAAGACAGCCAGTGGATTGCCAAGGATGCCCCGCTAACAAAGGTGGACTTAGGCGCCATGTTATTGAAGATGACCCTGCTCACGCAGGTGTTGCAAAAGGCGATGTGGCCGTCGATCCGAGCCCTGGGGTTCCTTGTCGAAGTACTCGACGATGGGATGCCGCAGCAAATTGCGGACGTGTGCAGAGTGGCGGTTGGAGAGGCGATTCTCAAGCCTTTCCGTGAGCTACATGATGCAGTGAAAGAGGTGCAAGGTGAGTCTTCAGCTTTGAAAGAAGTGGTAGGGGTGTCGCGCAAGGAGGTGGCGGCCCTCGAGGCGCAGGTGCGGGAGATGCAAATGGTGGTGGAGAGCGCGGGGAAGGTGGCGGTGGCAGCGGCGGCAGCTGCGCTGGCGGCGCCTCGCTCCTACGCAGTGGCAGCGGCCCCCGTGATGTCAGCGGATCAGGCAGCGGTGTTGGCATGTGCGGCCAGGATGCAGCACCAGATATTGGTCGACAAGGCAGACGACGCGACAGTGGACAGCCAAGGCAAGCTCAGCGAGCTCGAGCTCAAAGAGAAGGCGAACATGGCGCTCACCTTGATGGAGGCCAAGATGGAGGGGCGGTGTTTGCGGGTGCGCAGAAGATAGTGAACGGGGGGGTAGTCTTCGATTGCGTCGATGAGAAAACCGCATGGTGGGTCAAGCAAGACGACCACATGCAGCAGTTCCTCTCGGCGCTGGGCGGCACATGCGTATACCGCCCACGACGACAGGAGCTGCTTGTCGAGCTGGTAGCGGTTGAGGTGCGGGTGGATGATCGGGGGACGTGGCATGTGGTGGAGAAGGAGAGCAGTCTCGGGGATGGAGACATAGTGGGTGCTCGGTGGCTCAAGCCGCCGCACCAGCGCTCGATGACGCAGAAGGCGGCACATCTGCGAGTAGAGTTCGCGAGCAGCGAAGCGGCTAACCACGCCATCGACCATGGCATTGTTGGAATAGAAGCAAGCTGACACGAGGTTGCTGCTATGAGGATGTAACGCATATCGACATGCTGGCATGGAGATACAAGATACATTGGGAAGCTGCCATGGAAATGAACTGGTGGTTGCAAATCGACCATGGTAATGCACTGGATGCACTGGCGGTTGGGAAGCCGCCATAGGGATACACTGCCCGTTGAGCTGCTGGTATGGAGATGCATAGCGTTGCTATGTGAGATGTTTCAGCTGGACTGAAACATTGTATATTCCATTGTTCAACCTTTTTATTTATACTTGTATATACCCATTGTTCCGAAAGGTATAAAAGGAGGGCTACTCCTTGCAATAAATTATCTTGTTTTCTTTTACTTCTGTCCCACCTCTCTACATTTCAATTCTACAGGTTATTGGCCCCCACGCTTATACCTCGAACGAATATCACTACCCCTATCACAAACCTCTGACTTTATTCACCCCATGTCTACCAACACATTTTCCTCGACCGCCAAACTTGGTGAATATTTCACCAAGCTTCCCGCTTGCAAGGCCGACGGCACCAACTGGGTCTTCTTTCGCGATCGCTTCCTGTTCGCGCTGGATGCAGCAGGTCTCAGCGACCATTTCGACGTTACCGCTGCTGCACCCGACGCTCCCAATATCGTCGACGTTGCGGCACCAACGGCAGCGGAAGTAAAGGCCAATGACAGCTACCTGGCGCGTCGGCGGATCTGGAAGTCGGAGCAGGCGATTATCAAGCAGGGCCTGGCTTCGGTGCTGCCAGATTCGTTGTTCTTGAAGGTAAAAGGGGCGGAGACGGCGAAGGGGATGTGGGACAAGGTGAAAGACGAATATGAGAAGAAATCAAAGATGGTCACAGTCGATCTGCGACGGAAGCTTCAGGATGAGTGATGCGCAGACGGCGGCGACGTGAAGGGTCATCTTGATAAGTTACGGACGATAAGGGCGGACTTGATCGCTATGAGTGCCGACCCAGGAGATGACAACTTTGTCGCAATCATACTCGGTTCCCTCCCCTCGTCCTACGAAACATACCTATCGGCGCTTACTGGCGCCGCCACGCTTCTTGGCAAGACACTCGATCCCGACACGGTGCTGCAAGGCATCAGCGACGAAGCCGACCGCAAAGCGGCCAGGCTCACAGAGAAGGGCGGGAAAGAGGCCGCGTTCTATGGGAACGACAGCAAGTCAAAGTCGAAGAAGACGATGGAGTGCTTTAATTGCCACAAGAAGGGGCATATGGCACGGGAATGTTGGGCGAAAGGAGGAGGGAAGGAGGGCCAAAACCCTCGCAAGGGATATGGCAAAGCCAACGCTGCAAAAGCAGGCAAGGGCAAGGAGTTGGATGCTGCGTGGATAGCAGCATCTTATGAGCTGGAGGATTTTATTGAGCTTGATGAACTGGACGAGGAGGAGCTGGACGATGAATATACGGACTTACCACCACTCTTGAACGCGGCGGACAGCGACGATGAAGCTGACGATGATGTCAAGAAGCATGAGAAAAGCGACGAGCACTCAGCAAAGACGTCACTCACCACGGAAGCCGTATTTGTTGCCGCTACCCCCGATGATGGGCTCGAAATATATGACTCGGGCGCCTCAGTTCATATGACTCCCTCACGGCATCGTTTGACGAATTATCGGGCTATTAAGCCACGAGGAATCACCGCAGCCAACAATCAGACGCTCGACGCAGTTGGAATGGGGGATATGCATGTTGAAGTGCCAAATGGGGCGAGCAGGTCGACGACAGTCCTCGCGAAGGACGTCCTATATGTACCCAAGCTCGGGCCCACCCTCATATCCATCGGGCGCATTGCGCAAGCTGGCTGCACAGTCCAATTCCGACAGAAGGAGTGCCGCATATTTGATGGAAGACGTCAGCAGATTGGCACCTTTCCACTCATTCGTGGACTCTATACTGTTCGCGTTCCCAATCCACCACCACCACCACCATTACATGCAAATGTAGCATCGGACGCACCTGTCATCGCGACGCCCGATGAGCTGCACCGCTTGATGGGGCACCTTCCAATTGACGCAGCCAAGAAGCTGGTCAAAAATGAGTTGGTGGAAGGAATTGAACTCGATGAGTCGGGAAGTTCTTCGAAGGATGAGTGCAAGTCATGCCTGCATGGCAGGATGACCCGAAAGCCGATTTCAAAGACAACAGAGCGCGCTGCGACAGGCGATGTTGGCGATGAGGTCCACACGGATGTGTGGGGTCCCGCCACTGTTGAAACAGCACAGCACAAGAAGTATTATGTCTCGTACACCGACGAATCTTCACGCTACACAGTCTTGATCCTGCTCCACTCGAAGGACCAGACACTGGAGTCATTCAAGGATGTTGATGCTCGATGGGAGAATGAACACGGAATCAGAATCAAAATTCTGCACTCAGACAATGGTGGCGAGTACAAAAGCCATGCGTTCGATAACTACCTGGCAGAGAGGGGCATTCGGCGCCGCCTCACCGTTCATCACACCCGTGAGCACAACGGAGTCGCTGAGAGACTCAACCGAACACTGTTGGAGAAAGTATGCGCGATGTTACACGCCACAGGATTGCCAGTGAATCTCTGGGGTGAAGCATTGAAACATGCTGTATGGTTGAAGAATAGGACGTCTACGAAGGCGTTAGGTGGTCGCACACCCTACGAGGCATTCCACAAGTCGAAACCGGACTTACGCAACATCCATGAATGGGGCTGCGAAGTTTCGGTTCATGTCGCCGACACATCAAAGTTGGAGGGGCGTGCTCGTCAAGGCAGATGGATTGGATATGATCCCGAAAGCATCGACGGGCATCGAATTTACTACCCCGACAACCGGTCCATACGTGTCGAGCGCAGTGTCAAGTTTCCTGACGTAAGACGGAGCGGCGAGATATATAGAGTGCTGAATGAGGGGGAGAAAGCGGAAATTAGGGTTGGAGAAAATTCACAGAGCATCCAGCACCCACCCGTTACGAATGCGCAGCCCGCATTGATCGCTCCATCCACTCAAACTCTATCATCACCCCTTTCCACGCCTCCATCCACCCCGCCACGCCCAACGACACTCGTTGCGCCTCGCGATATTTTGAGCACAATTGACCCGAAGAATATTATAGAAGGCACCCGGATGCGTCGAGCAGCACATCTGGCAGATGCCGAAGACGATGACTCGCATCCACCCAACATTGGGATGGAATATGCTTATGTGGGAATGGAGGACTCCAACGCAGCTACTGTCGAGGAAGCAATGACACGCAAAGATTGGCCACTGTTCAAGGCAGCAATGGACATGGAGATGGAAGCGATGGAGAGGACAGGCACTTTCGGCAATGGACTTGTTGCCAGACCGATCAGACGAAATGTCATCGGATCTAAATGGGCGCTTAGGATAAAGCGTAAAGCAGACGGCGTCATCGACAAATACAAGGCTCGACTCGTCGCACGAGGCTTTACACAGGTCCAAGGCGTAGACTATTTCGAAACATTCTCGCCCACTGCCAAACTCTCATCTCTTCGCACATTTCTATCCATCGCAACCCGCTACAACTGGGACATCAAAGTGTTCGACTACTCTGCTGCATTCCTCAATGGGGAGTTCACACCCGACGAGGAGATATACATGGAGCAGGCACCCCATTACACGAACGGCAATGCTCAGGAGGTCATTCGACTCCACCGCACAATCTACGGATTGAAACAGTCCAGTCGCAAGTGGTACTAGAAGCTGACTTCAGCTCTCGCTACACTCGGCATCCATCCTCTCCGTTCCGACCATGCGGTCTACCGCCTAGTCCGTGGAAAGGACATCGCACTGCTTGCCATTCACATTGATGATAGTACGATCACCGGGAACTCGCCCGCGTTGATCGACACAATCCAGGAGGAGATTGGGCGCATCTTCAAGATAACCATGCTGGGACCAATCAGCTGGCTCCTCGGGATGGAAGTCAACCGTAATCGCGAAAAGGGCATGCTGGCGTTGTCCCAGACGACTTACATCGACTCCCTTCTGCGGAAGTTCAACATGGCTGATTGCAAATCAGTCTCCGTACCTCTCGATCCCACGGTTCAACTTAGTCGTGATCAGTGCCCCACGACGACCAAAGCAACAGTAGAGATGGCAAACATTCCGTACCGTGCTTTGATAGGCGGACTGGTCTGGCTCGCCACAGCCACGCGACCAGACTTGGCATTCACAGTCTGTGTCTTATCCCGATTCATCGATAATCCGGGGATGCCGCATTGGAACGCCGCCAAACGTGTACTCCAATATTTGAAGGGCACACGCAGTTTCGCACTTGTCTACAGTGCATCTGACTCCACACTCGGCCTCGATATTTTTGCCGATGCCGACGGGATGTCACTCGAGAACCGAAAAGCCGTATCAGGCTATGCATTCATTTTGAATGGTGCTGCGGTTTCTTGGTCGTCTAAACAGCAGGAAATTGTCTTGCTGTCCACGACGGAAGCCGAATACATCGCCATCACCTACACCGCGAAGGAAGCCATTTGGTTCCGCTATTTCATGGCCGAACTCTTTGGACCTCTCGATTTCCCCCTCCTCATCTACAACGACAACCAGTCAGCCATTTCGCTTGCACATGTTGAGCTTGGCGAATTCCATGCTCGCACCAAACACATCGATATTCGCTATCATTTTATCCGCGAGAAAATTGAAGACGGATCTCTCGAAGTCGTATATTGCCCGACTGCCGAGATGACTGCGGATGTGCTCACCAAGGCTCTTGCCTCCTTCAAGTTCAAGCCGCTCGTTCAAGCACTTGGATTAATTTTGGCTTGAGGGGGAGTGTTGGAATAGAAGCAAGCCGACACGAGGTTGCTGCTATGAGGATGTAACGCATATCGACATGCTGGCATGGAGATACAAGATACATTGGGAAGCTGCCATGGAAATGAACTGGTGGTTGCAAATCGACCATGGTAATGCACTGGATGCACTGGCGGTTGGGAAGCCGCCATAGGGATACACTGCCCGTTGAGCTGCTGGTATGGAGACGCATAGCGTTGCTATGTGAGATGTTTCAGCTGGACTGAAACATTGTATATTCCATTGTTCAACCTTTTTATTTATACTTGTATATACCCATTGTTCTGAAAGGTATAAAAGGAGGGCTACTCCTTGCAATAAATTATCTTGTTTTCTTTTACTTCTGTCCCACCTCTCTACATTTCAATTCTACAGGCATCTTCATACAGGGCAAGCACCACCGAGTCAGGAAGATGGAGGATGAGCCACGCCGCTGCGCGAAGTGCCAAGGGTACGGCGGTCATCTCGCCCGCGACTGCAAGGCACCGAGCGATGTGTGCAGTCGCTGCGCAGAGAGTCACTGCACGGCCGACTGTCCAATAACGGACTCGGGCACTTTCAGCTGCTCGAATTGCAAAGTAAGTGGGCACGGAGCGGTGGATCGCTCGTGCCCTTTCTTCCGGAGAGAGCAGGAGAAGAAGAGAGCGCGGGGCCCTAGTGCGGGTTACCGCTACTTCCCCACAAGTGATCCGCGGACGTGGGCAGCTACGAACGGGGAGACGGGGGTGCGTGGAGGAAGTATCTCGACGGAGAATGAGAGAGTGGGCCAGGGGCGCCTCGCAGGAGGCCGACTGGGGCAAGGAGGAGGTGCGCCCATGGACAACGGATGGGAGGGGAGTCGCGTGCGGCGACCTGCAGCGTCGGTGCCGAACCGCAATCCGTGGTCGACAGATGGACGGTGGCAGCCCACCATTGGTGACGTGTTTGTGTGACAGAGGACGGGTTCAACCCAGAGCCAGCGACACGGCATCCTGGGTCACACGACAGGTGCGACATCGAACGCCCCGTCGCCCCTGAGGCAGGTGGTGAATGCGGAGGAGATGCCCGGCCCTGAGCGCGCAGGGCCGAGTAGTGGAAGCCCGGCGTGGTCGGAGCAGCCTGAGGTGGAGTTCAAGCTGCAGGGGAATTCAGGGGGTGATAACCAGGACCCGGCCGCAACCGTGGGCGGGGCCCAATGAATCCGCCAGAGGAGGGAGACACGCCACCATGGAAGCTAAAGCTGTGGCAGCAGAACTTGGATCGCAGCCTGGATAATCAACACGAGTTGTTGGAGTCGATGGGGAGGGACGCGTACCATATTGCGGCACTTCAAGAGCTGTACATGGGACCTGGGAACATGACCTGGGGGAACTCGCACTGGAGAGTGGTGTATCCTACGCAGCACGGAGAGGAAGGAAAGAGGACGAGGGCGGTGACGTTGGTGAACGCATCGTTGCCGACAGAGTCGTGGTCCCAGTTGCACGTACCGTCGCCGGACATCGTCGTGATCGAGTTGCGGGGGGACTTCGGGACGTTGCGCGTGGTGAACATCTACAATGACGGAGACAACAATGATACTCTTGCGGTCCTACGGGACTTCATGAGGGCGCAGATGCCGGGAAGGGGGCGGACATTCTATGTCTGGTTGGTCGATTTCAATCGTCACAGCCCGATGTGGGACGAGTTTCGCAACGCTCACCTTTTTATGCCAGAGGCAGAGGAGGCAGTTTTTCCGCTGCTACAGCTGCTGGGGCGATACCGCATGGAGATGCCTCTCCCCAAGGATGTTCCGACGCTCTGTGCGAAAGGGACTGGTAATTTAACCTGCCCAGATAATGTTTTCTGCAGCAGGGAATTTTTGGAGTATTTTATCTCCTGCGATGCGTACCCAGCTCGCACGCCCGGCAAGAGCGACCATTTTGCAATCATCATGGAGATAGATCTGGTCCCGCCAAAGAGAGTGGTGGAGGAGAGGCTGAATTGGAGGGAGACGGATTGAGAGGAGTTTGGGAAGGAGCTGAAGAAGGAGTTGGAAGTGCTAGGGGAGGCGGATGGGTATGCGAGCGTGGAAGAAGTGGGGACAGGGATAGAGGCCCTGGACGCCGCGATATGGCGGTGTGTCGAGAAGCATGTCAAGGTTGCCAAAGTCAGCCCGCACTCCAAGCGCTGGTGGACGAAGGAGCTCTCCGAGTTCAAGAAGAAGAAGGAAAAGCTCGCCCGCAAGTCCTACCAGCAGCGCGATGTGGAGGACGCGCCGGTCCACGAGGAGTTCAGGCGGGCACGCAACGATTTCTCGGCGATGCTGAAGCGAGTGCGAGACAAGTGCTGGCTGGAGTGGCTGGAGGATGTAGAGGGGAGCAATGTGTGGGCTGTCAGGTGGATGATGAAGGCGGGGCCGTCGGATGGGGGACGGACGAGGGTGCCAGATCTGAGGAGGAAGGTGGGAGGACGGGAGGAGGTAGCAGTAACGAACGAGCGGAAGAGCGAGTGGATGGTGAGGGAGTTCTATCCCGCGCGCGGTCAAGGCGCCACGGATCCTCCGGAAGACACCAAATACCCGGAGCCACTGTACGCATACCAGTCGCTGTCGGAGGCCGAGCTCCACCAAGTCATTGCGAAGATGAAACCTTTGAAGGCGACCCGCAGCAAATCCTTCCCGAACTGTGTCTACAAATTCAACGCAACCCTGCTGGTCCCACGACTACAGAAGATATTCCGAGCATTAGATGTGTATCAGCACGAGCCGGAAGATTGGAAACACACCGAAACTATAGTGGGGAGGAAGCCCGGGAAGCCGGATTACTCGGCAGTAGGTGCCCATCGCCCGCTCATTCTGTCGCATGGACATGCACGCCTCTGGAATGCGGGAAAGAACTTGCAGTTGGCAACGAACACGGAATATTACGCCATGTTGCCGAGCAACCACTGGGGCAGACGACCGGGACGGACGGGGGTGGATATGGTGCAGGGGCTGGTGAAGTGGATCAAGGATGCGTGGAGGGGGAAGAAGGTGGCAACGCTCCTGCTGCGGGACGTGAAGGGAGTGTTCCCAAGCGCAATGCTGACGAGGGTGGTGCACAACATGCGGATGGCGGGGGTCCCGAAGGAACACACCGAGTGGATGATGAGGCGCTTCACAGGGAGGAAGACTCAGCTGATATTCAATGACTACGTTTCCGACGCATTCGACATCCTGGATGGGCTTGACCAAGGGGACCCCCAGTCGGTGAACCTCTATCTTTTCTTCAACTCCCCACTAGCCCGCCTGGACGAGGACCAGGACAACATCCACTCTGGAATCTACATCGATGACTACCATGTCCTCGCCATTGGACCGACGCTGAGGGACACGACCAGACAGGTAAAGGAGTTTGTGGAGGTGGAGGAGGGGGTAGATGACTGCGCAGCAACGCACAACAGCGTCTTCGGCGCTGCGAAGGACCAAGTCTGCCACTATTCACAGCGACAGCGACAGGTGCGCATCATGCTTACGGGGCGGCTTGAATGGGTGAAGGAGGAGCGCCCCCGGCTTGTGCTGAACGGGGTGACGGTGAAGCCGTTAAAGGCGGTGAAACTGGTGGGGCTGTGGCTGGACGAGGGATTGACGTTTCGGGAGCAGGCGGCGGCGGCGTTGGCGAAGGGGCATGAGTGGCTGGTGAATTTCCGCCGAATTGCGCGCGTCTCGGGCGGCATGGGACTGGCGTACATTCGGCGGCTCTACCTTGCCATTTGTGTGCCGCAGATGATGTACGGAGCGGAGGTGTGGCTGGTTCCGATTCGACAACGGGAGAAAGGACGGAATCGGCGAGAAGATGGATGGGCGGCGGTGAAGAAGATAGCCTCTATCCAACTAAGGGCGGCAAAATTAATTCTAGGTGGCATGAATTCCTCGCCCGGCGACTTACTGGACGCGCACGCGGACCTTCCCCCCGTGCATCTCGCCATTGACCGCCATTGACCGCATACTCCACAAAGCGGCCATGCGCTACGTGACTCTCCCGAAATCGCATCCTCTCTACGTGCAGGTGAAGAACGTCGCGCGGTATGGACACGTCAAGAAGCACCCTTCCCCGCTGCACTTCCTGATGACAGCGTACAAGGATGTGCGGCAGGGCAAGGTGGAAGTGATCAGAGCGGTACGGAGACCGGCAGGTTGGGAGGCGCCAGTGGAGGTACGCGTGGCGGTGTCGAAGGAGGAGGCCAAGGAGTTGGCATTGGCCGAGCCATCGAGGGTGCAACTGTTCTCGGACGGCTCGCTCATCGACGGTAAGGTGGGGGCAGCTGGGGTGCTGATGGTGGATCGTGTCGTGAAGAGGAAAAAAGGGAAGTGTCTAGGTTCGGAGAAGAGGTATGGGGTGTATGAGGCGGAAGGAGTGGGGGAGATCCTGGCGGTGGAGTTGTTAGAGGAGGAGATGGATGTGGAGATACGGGGGACGATACCTCTGGGGCTGGACAACACGTCGGTGCTACGCGCGACTGTGAACGCGAAAACTGGGACAGGACGCTACCTTTGGGATTTATTCCACAAGACTCTGCGCAAGGCAAAGGCGACACACCGGCACTTCAGCCTCCGACTCGATTGGACCCCGGGCCACGTCGACATTCCAGGAAACGAGACGGCTGATGAGGCGGCCAAGTGTGCGGCTCTGGAAGGCACTTTCGGCGTGGCCACCACGGTCCTGTCGGTCTTGCCCTACAGTAGGTCGGCGCTGCTGCTGGCGCACACTCGTGTTCTCCAGGAAGCAGCGAAGAAGGGGCTCAAGAGGTCGCCGCGCTATGCCAGCGTCAAGGACATCGATGACAGCTTACCCTCAGTGAAATTCCGGAAGCTCACAATCGGACTCCTGCACAAACACGCATCACTGCTCTTCCAGCTGCGCTCTCATCACGCTCCGCTTGCCCGCCATTTACACCGCCTCAAGAAATTGCCGACAGCCAACTGCCCGTGCTGTGAGATGGCCGATGAGACATTTGCTCATTATCTCTTCTTCTGCTCAGCCCACGACGATGCCAGACACGCTCTATATGCTGCCAGCCCGAGGAATCAGTACCCGAAACATCTCCTGAATGACCCGCAACGTCTCCCCGACCTCTTCGCCTACGTGCAACGTACACGTCGATTCCACTCCGTCTTTGGTGACTTCCCGCCGATTGAACCCCCCGACAAGTAGATTTCTTTTTAGTTTCTATCGGTTTCTTTTCTTTATCTCTTACGTTTACGTTCACGCTCATGATCTCTTACGACCCATCTCTTTACTGGCTCAGCCAGGCCGCGGAAGCTCTGCTTGGCGTGTCGCCTCATTGCGGCGCGCAAAGTTACAAGACTGCAAGATGCAAACCTCCCAATTACTTACACTTACCTACCAGGACACGGAAAGTACGATTACCAGATAGATTTACATCTACCATATGCCTTAGGCACAACAGATGTAAAACAAAGATGCAAAAAAAAAAAAAAAAAAAAAAAACCACCCTCAACAACGCATACTTCTGCGACCTTCTTACATTGGTCGCATTCTGGAAAAAAATTAGTATCCGGTCCATTCCGGTCACTGTTGCACACCTTGTCCCGGGTCCCTCTCCCGGTCACTATCTGTCTCGTCGTTGGGGCCCCCATCCCCAACCAACTCCTCCCCGGTTTCCTCCTCCTCATCCTCTGTGTCCTCCTGGTCCATTCCCTCCAGCTCCTGCCGGATGCGGGCCTCCCTCAACTCCATATCCGCCCGGGCCGCCGTGGCCTCCTCCAATTCGATCCGGAGGCATTCCAGGCACTCCTGCGCCTGCTGTTCCCTCCTCTGGTGCTTTTGCTCGCGCTGGTCGTCCTCAAGCTCTCCGGACGTTGCTCGCTTCTTTCCTTTCCGGTTGCCGTTGGAATCCTCCTGGTCGCGGCCACCGTCGTTCGGGTTGTATCTGGGTGCGTAGGGGGGCATTTTGTGTAAAGTGGTGGTGGTGGAGCAGAAGAAAGAAGTTATGAGTCACGCCACGACTGCGGTTGTGCAATATAAACAGCACGTGACCTTCTAGAACCTTTCCGGTTTTGGAAGACTTCATTCCGGCCATTTCCAGAACCATTATTCACTGGACGCCGCAATTCCATCTCTGTTCCTTGAGGGCAAGGAACGCAAGAGGGGGATACTGTCACGATTAGATAAGATCTATCGTTCCAACGCCTATCTAAGCGCCCGAGATCTAAGCGCTGGATGACAAAGAGACTATGACTAAGACCGGCCCGACAGAAGGGATGACGATGGGATGACGTCATGATGATGTCAGAGATGACGACAGGACATGAGGACACAGCAAGGACACTGAGAACATGTGGTTAAGGGTAGTTGTAGTATATATAGATTAGTTCACACGGTTCCCTAGACAGTATAAGTAGAGTAGCTATTACGCTGTTGTAGTTAACCTTTTATTCCATCATCTTTCGAGATCTACCACGAGCACCACCCAATCCCTCTCATCTTACCGAGAGTGGACGCTTAAAGGTCTTGACTGTGACAGATACTGTTATATCCATGCTTTCTCAGTCCTTGACCTTCCGGTGATGTCCGGTACCGGAGCCTGGAACCGGACGGAATATCCTCGGACTCATTGTGGATCATCAGGGTTTTACGCAATGAAGGATTACTGAGTGTTTCCCGTTTATCCGTCTTTATAATCCATGTTCTTATTGTCAATTTCTCCGACATCACTTCTCCATCCTCTTTGGGACTCGTATTATTGTTATGTCTGACAGGTCACTTGACTCGCACCTTTTTAGGAATACAATTAGGACTTAGCTATATAAACCCTTAACATATGCCATGTACTTCAGTTTGATAATTAATGTTGCTTAGCTCTCCGCTTTGCACTGAGTCGTCCTCCGGTTAATTCCCCGGTCTTCCTTCCTTCACCGGCCTCGGTAGTACGCACATCCTACTGTCCTGTGGTGCTTGTGTTACCCCCCCATATACTTTCCAGAGGTTCCGATCCTCCGATCCCTGGTTCCGGTTCCGGAGTCTTTCATCTTGTCCTTCCTTCAGCTCGGTATATAACAGAACCCCAGAACTATGGCCTCACACATGGCACCCCAGATCTCAGTCCACTCTGGGGAATATATAACCGCCATCGAGCCCTCTCATGTCACCGGTCGCTTTGCAAATGAAAAAGGCTATGGAGAAGGTGTGTTGCACGATAATGCTATTAGCAAACGCGCTGATTATGGCAGATCATGTATGGGTCGTGAAAGTTGTCAGTGTCCAAATTTTCTCCTCTGCCATTACTTGAATCCTGATTTTGAGATTTGTATGAACAGGGAGCAGACGCTGAAGGAGCTCCGGATTACATGGCTTTCGCATGGCTTCGCATCGACACTGGATCCTGAAGATTGGTGAGCGGTATTTCTTGCCTGTGATGTATTCTAATCATCAGCGCTTAGATGGTGTTCAATAAGGAATACCCATCCACGTACAATCCGAGCGACGACGAGTGCCCTTGGGAGAACTCCCCCGACAAGCGAATCAAACATAGACACATTCTACTGGAGTACCTAACCAAATTGACTCTGACGAATTCGAGTGAAGAAAGGGAAGAAGTGGTTAGGCTTGAGAGCTATGCGGGGGGGACAATCTTCTGTATGTTTTCGATCTTGTCTGCTTCATACTACTAATTTTCGCAGACGGCAATGAATACAGAGGGAATCTCCTTGTCCAAGGTCCCTCAGATGACGCCAGCGAATACACCATGCACGAGGTTCGCGATGTCCAGATTGGCGGCGTCAGTGGGGCTACATGGGATATGGATGGGATTCTAGGACTGGAGCCCAATTTCAAAAATCTCAAGGTGGACTTCATCAAACAGGTGGCGCTAGCCAACCGCCTGGTACATTTTTCTTCTTCTTCTGTTTTTGGATCTCAGGTGCAATTGACTCACGCCGCACAGACCCCCGATGTTTTTATTGATGTCTACCCGGAAAGCAGCCTGTTAGTGTTGCCCTAACGGCATTCATTTTGCTAATCGAGTTTTAGATCGGCCACTGTGAAGTCCCGATTCCAAGTTGGCGATTATCCCCCAGAGATGATCAGCGGTGGAGCGAAAAAGCTCAAGTTTTTGGCGCTCCAGAGCGAGGGAGACAGAATCTATTGGAGGCTCAAATTGCATGCCATTGGAGTTGAAAAACATCTCATCACGTACGAAGCCAAAGTTGAGCCTCGGGCGCTGGCGGATTCTGGTGTGTCATCTGGATTTCTCGGTCCTCGTCAACTGAAATTGTTCGACTCAGGCTCCGTCTTCTCCTACTTAGATACGAGTGTCGTAGACCGGTTCTACCGATTGATTCCTGGCGCGGAGCAAACTGAAGATGGAATCTGGACATTCCCCTATCCCGACAATCCTAACGGCTTTCCCAAGATATCCGTGTATTTCGTATTTAGGGCTGAGGAACCGGCCCAGCATGAACTATCACTGGCTCAATTCGTCTGGGAGAAAGGTACCATTAGCGCAGGTCAACGTGTCCACGGTGTCTTCCAGAAACACAACGTCAAGGATCGCACCGTCGCGGAATTGTCATCGGAGAAATTCTCACTGCAAATTTTGGGACAGGTTTGTTTTTTTATCTAATTTCAAAAACCGCCCAATGACACATTTTCCAGTCATTTCTGTGCCACCGGCCAGTGTTCTATTCCAGAACGAGACGCACGATCGCCTTTGGAGAACGTCATCGTTAAGGGCATTGTGTCGGCATAGGATCGGTTCTCCAGCTTTTGGTGAGAATGATTCCGAAACTACGGCAGAGCAGAAACGGGCGGAACGGAGGTACTTACAGATGGGAATCGCGTCTGCTCGAGGTATATTGGAATCTATCATAATTGGACATGAACAAATCTTTCCATTTTTCTTTTGAAAGAAAATTCAGGCATGTGCTTTATCTTCCCATCCGAAGTCAAGAGAAATGCCAATATCTGACGGGAAAGGGCTTCTGTTTTGAGGCGTTGGACGCAATTATTTCGAAGAGCCGGTGGGGGACTGGAACACGGTCAGTCGAATAATACTCAGTAGAAGGCATGAGATACACCCGATTGACAAAGGAGGGCCAATCTTGCGTCGGTCGCACACACCGGTCCCGCAAAATCCAGCAGGAAGATGATCTTCCGAGAACACCAAGTTGCACCCGACAGAGAGACCTTGACCTGGTGTTCGGAAACGTAGGTCGAATGGTAACAAATGGCTCTGATTCGATTTGTTCTCCTCTCTCCACGTATACTCGAAAAGAAACGTCATCCGTCAGTCTGGCACATCGCAGACAGAGAAACCATATGGCGATACCGTATATATTTTGAAGACAGATTAGCGTCGAACCGCCGTCACGGTACATGTATTTGCTGATATTCTGAGATCGCTGCATAGGTGGAAGTCAGTGGCGGGACTCGTCGGGGATTGAGCCTCTCTGTATCAAGTACTATGCGTCGGCTTCCCGATCCAGGGCAAAGTTCGGGTCTCATTGGATCGAGTCCCTGAGTTCGTCGACTCACGGCGCCCGGCATTCTTTCATCCCCATGTTCGCCATCTGTGCGTGGAGGATCCGAGGATAGTCATTCCACTCCTCGCTGTATGCGATGCCACGACCAATTTTCAGCTATTTAACGGACACCCGAGTCTTCTACCACTCCTTGGAGCACTGCCGTTGCACCGACTCTCCACAGATTTACCGGATCTGTCCCCTCTGGCCCGGATTTCTCTCACCCTCTTTTGACTAATATCACGCATCTCGACGTTTACGACTTTCCACTCGATAGTAACTGGGACACCTGGTCCGGCCTCGCGCGGCAGCCTTGCCTGACTCATCTTTCATTCCTTCACCAGTTCGCCCAGCATTTCTTCCATGCTGTCCTCCTCCACTGCAAATCGCTCGAAGTTCTGGCTATATATCTCCTGGATGACTATTACTTGGGGACGCCAGTCCCCGACTGCGCAACTGTCGCGGTCAATCCACGATTTGTGCTTGTAGTGATGGATTCCCTATGGGATTGGGAGAATGGTGGGCGAGGTGGCGAGGATCATTGGGGCACAGCGGAGGATCTTGCGGGGAAACGGCGTTCAGGGCAGACGCAAAGTGAGTGATCCATGCTGCTGTGGAACGATGCCCTGATTATGACCCAGAATGTCTTTTCCATCGATGACGCTTGGGGCCATATATCACAGCACCACCGAACAACCGGATTTCTATGCCGCCAGATGTGTTTCAATTTGATGACGATTAGGATCACATAATTCATCGCAACATCAGTCGAAACACCCTGTCTACGGACATTTCCCGTTACTATGAGAGACTTCCAGATTCGCATTTGACCCATGTGCAGATCCAAGGGCCCTGGGTCTCACATATAGTGAAAGAGATATTTCTTCCTCATTCAAGCTGTTAACCGACAGGAAGATTACGGACGCAGGGCGCTTCCGTGTGCAGATTTATATGACGTGGGTTGAACCTCATGAAACATCGGAGGGACTCTATTCAGAGAACCGCCGTCCGTGTGGGATCGGACCACCTCGCGACGAGCCACGGCATACATAAAGAAAGAAATACATTTGTTCTAAGCCAACGCAGCCAGCACCTCCGTCGAGTTGGTCACCCATCCCAGCACTGAGCAATATCAGTTGGCGGTCAACCGGGAAGAGCGGTAAGCGGAAAACTCACGCTGCGAATTATATATGACCATCTCCGTGGCGGAGGGGGGGCTGACTGTCGCGGAGATATCGGTGACGAGCACTGTGTCGTAGCCCTTATAAGCGGAGTCCTGTGGAACTCCATTTCAACGATGTGCCTCAGAGCGCGACACGGGTGAGGCGTACTAGGAGAGTGCCATAGACGCATTGGTCGGTGTTCACTCCGCCGAAGAACAGAGTCGTTATGCCCTCGTCTTGCAGGAACATCTGCAGCGGCGTGCTCGTGTCCCACATCCCGCTCAACCGATCTTCGCGCGCATTCACCCTTAGTCAAATCCTAAGAAATTAGAGCAAGCGGTAACGCACTTTTGTTGAAGTGGAAGTCCGTCCCATTCGCGATTCCCGCCTGCTGCAGCGTGAAGAGCTCACCCCACGCCTGCGCGTTCCAGCTCCCGCGCACCAGCTTTGCGCCCATGTCGACGAGAGTGCCGTTATCGTTAATCTCCCCCATCTCGGTGCCGAGCGTCTTCTCGGAGTCCCCATTGCCGAAGGTGTAGAGGAGGTTGGGCGCCATGCTGAGGACGTCGTTGGCAGTAAGCCCCCACTGGACCCACAGTACCTTCATTCCGCTGGCACGGAAAGCCTCGACCATGGAGATTGTAGCGGGCACGATGTCGCGCCCGACGGAGGAAGCGGAGAGGTTCGGGTGGAGGAAGAAATCTGGGCGAGTTGTTATTGTTATATCGCCGACAGACGAAAGAAGGAAACACACTCTGCATGTCGATGATGACAAGCGCACTCTGATTCGGCGCGATAAGGATGGGACTAGGCTCGCTCGCCGTGATAGAAACGCCTCCGCCCAGTCCGCGCGTCAAATCAATCCCGGACGCCGTGCGCTCCCAGTAGTTGTACACATTCCCGAAAGTCCCGTTGGGCATGACCGGCAACACCGCGAAGGTATGGAGCGCGGAGAGCAATATTGGAAGAAAGGTAGCAAGACACATTGTTGAGTGGGTGTATCAAGCACAGTACGAAATACGATAGCGGGTCACGGTGATCTTGTCTGGGGTAAATACCTGAAGGGCTCCAAAGTAAGTTTAGCTCGAAGGAGAGGCTTGGAGCCCGGTGCATCCTTATCTGCGGCACTCCAGCGCGCACCCGACGGATGCCCGGGGCAAGAGAAGCAGAAGAAGCTTAAGTGGCATGGTTCGTCACTGGGCAAGCGGTGCCGTCAATCAAAGGCTCCTCACCTAAATATATATCGTCGAACCAACCACCTGAGTTTCACACCCTAGACGAGTGTTGATACGGGTTAGAGGGGCGCGAAGCTCATCCACTCTCAGGGGCGGAAGGAAGGGGGCACATTGGTGGGGAGCATTTTGGTGTTTGGAATGTTATGTTTATAACGTAGCTGCGTGCGCCTCCGAATGGATTCTGGACGCACTGTTCTCTCCGATTCAACAAATGTCGGATAGATGTGGATTGCGATGCGGAGACACAGAAAGACCGCGTTGCATATTGAAAAACAAGACCTGGCACTGTGCGGCTGATTTTTCGCTTGCCGAGAGAGCTAGAGGCATTGAGACCGGACAGCCGATGCTGCAGCAGAAGAACTAGGGAATAAAAAATCGCGGTTCTTCGAGGCTGCAGTAAAATGGTCTGTGGCTAATCGTCGTCGAATCCAAAGCGACACTCTGACTGATAATGAGGGCGTCGTTCTGCATCAGCGCGGATCACTCACCTTGCGTCGCCCCTGAGCACCGTTTACCGACAAGCTCGTCTGCTGTTACCCAACGATCCTCGCCGCCTCGCGCACCAATCTCCCAATCCCAGGGGAGATTCGCAACCGCCAGAATCATGAATCTCGGATCGATGGCGGCGGTTGCATAGTCGGGTAAACCCCGGTTAGCATTATGTTTTTGGACGCAAATGGCGAGAGTTTCGAGGGATTTACAGTGCATGAGAGCCTCATGGCAGAAGGCAGGGTCGACAGGGCTGTTATGGAACGATAGATGTGTCAGGCAAGGGAGTTGGGCGAGGCCAGACCAGGTGTTCCAATCACGACTGCCAGAATTGTAGAGGGCCAGATGTGTGATGTTCCTGAAGAGGGGGTGGGAGAAATCCCGACCAGAGGGGAACAGATGTGATAATCTGCGGACAGTCGGCGCAACGGCAGTGCGCCGAGAAGGGGTAAGAGATTGGGGCTTCCGCAAAAAAGCTGAAGATCGACCGTGGCGTCGCATACAGCGAGGAATCGCATGACGGCGTCCACATCACTGGAACCGACAAAGAGGCTTAGATGCCGGACATGGTCATGAAAGAACGACAGCGGCCGTGATTCGATTAAGCGAGGGATATACTGCACAGGGACCCGACTTTTCCCTGGGGTGTGTGCCGGATGAATACGGAACATTCGATACAATAGTGGCTCAATCCTGTTGGACGAAGATTCATCTGCTTTGCAAACGCGTCCAAAGCGAGTCCGACGGAGAGTCGGGGACATTACCATATTTTGGCGCGTTGGGCGACTAGTAGGAGGACTGGCATGCACGGTGGGTGGATGAAGGCCGCGATCTCAAATATATGCCTCTCCAGTTCGGGGGGAAGGTTAGGTGCTGGTTCCAATGAGGAATGCCCGCTGCGACGAGATGGTGAAAAGATAAGGCTGCGTCGCGTGACTGTCACTGTATCACATCTGATTGGCGCCTGCTGGGTGCTTGGGGACTGGTGGTTGAAAAAATGGCAGGATCGCAGAAACATGGCTCTTCATGTTTAACAAGGGAACAATGCAATAAATTGGTGCTCATGGGTAACGCACATGAAATGCGCGGATGCAATGCATTAATCCTAGTATGTAGCGATCTGCTTCCGCTTTTTATTCAACTGTCGCTGGGATCAACTATCGCAATGCACTATGCTGCTCATTCTCAGGCTCTGGGTATTCATTAGAGCTCAACTCACTGAGGAACCGACGTTGGGAATATTCTTAGCTGGACCATGCGAGCAACATGAAGCTCGAGCTCGTCGGACTCGTCGGATGCACGGACGAATTTCGGCATACCACATGAAGTTCCTCGCTAGTCGCTTTCATATGCAGTTCCTCGCATCAGATTCGGAGTCGACTCGCAAATCCCAACATATATCCTCATTCGACGCAGTTTGATATGGAGGCGATTACTTATTCATCGACTAGCAGGTAAGCTTTCGGTGGGCAATTCGAGCACCACAAATGATGCTCCGTGGGACGGGTCTCGCCTCCCCTCCTCTTCCGACTCTTGTCTTCTGTTTTCAGATACTAGAAGGCGTTTTCTCGGACCTTCCGGCCAGCTTGAGCTCGGATCTCTCATCAATGCGTTTAAATTGTAGCCTCGGGCCCAAATAAGCCTGGAAGAGCCGGTTGCGGAGATAGACAAGCACCTCGCGAGTGTGGGGTGAAATAGTTGATCCGAGGGTGGATCAAGAAAGTGGAGAAGGAACAAATTGGTTGATGTTATAATCTCGCCCTTGTTTTGAGTGTATGTTGAGTGTGTGTTCTCTAACGGCAAAGGTCTCGCTCGGGTTCAAGAACAGTAGAAAATTCTAATGCATGGCAGGAAATAAGTTTCAAGCGGAACAGGCAACTCTGAATCTCTCAATCATGTTTCCGACCAAATCCAATCGCATCCTTCTAGATCGCGATACTCTTAATCCCGTCTGCCTTCAATTGAACCCAGGTTGGCCGCGAAATGACGTCGTTCCACCATCTTATACCAACCAGAACGCGGTTAGCCCACGAAACTACAGAACTGAACCTCCTTCGCACCTAGTCACATTCGGGCGGTCTTCGCTCGTCATGATTTTGATGCCTCCCTCTGCCAGCAACGGTGCGTGATATAGGTGGAATATATCAGCGAGCGTGAAGTCCTATCCGGGACATAATTCAGGCGGCATTGCTTAGGATATTTCAGGATGGTAAACGCACATTTCCACCGATGAACTTCTGCTTCGCGAGAATGACTTCGTACACATCGAGCTTCTCAGAGAGCTCGGACACGGCTTGTGCGAGGGCGGCCTCGTCGACGGGGAGGTTGTGACGACTGTAACCCACGCACTCAGCATTCCACGCAGCCAATTTACCAACCGAAATACCCACTGTTTCCTAATGCTCTCCATGCCCACCTTCGTCACCGATGGCAAGAAGTTCGCGAATTCGACCGAGGCGGCCTGCTCGACCAGGGCCTTCTCTTTCAGCCCGGTAGGGATCAGCGCCGTCCCCTGCGCCGCGTACTTCTCCGCGAGATACCGGCAGATCGCGCGGCTCTCGTACAGTACGAAGCCGTCGTCGTCCTGCGAATCCCAAGGCTAAATTGAGTAACAAGAAATGTTAACAAGGCCGCGTACAATCACGGGGACCTGGCCGAAGGGGTGCTTCGCAATGTGTTCAGCAGTTTTGTGGTCTTTGTTGGGAAAGTCGATGACGATGAGTTCGAACGGGATCTGCTTCTCGGCGAGGACCATTGCGACAAGGCCGCAGCCGGCGGAGGCATATGGCACTGAGTACAGTTTAAGCACCATATTGGATTTGAATTGTTCAATGTGATGGCGGTTGATGTAGGGGGAAGTACGCAAGCGTCGCGTCTAAAGAGGAGGCTTCTTATATATACGGGATGATAGATTCCTGCAGGCCCTGCAGTGAGTCACAATTTGCTCATTTCCTTTGCGTAAGCCTCGCATCGCTTCCGGCTTCCCGCTACCTTTAGGTACTATGGGTAAAATCGGGATTGAATTTGGACTAGAGTTTGAACATCGCCCTCGCTTGGGCTCAGTTCTCAACGGATTGCCTCCGGATCTTCCGGGAATGAAACCGACACTTATTTTACACGAGGTCGGGAACAGATAAGAAACAGTGCTTGAATATAGGTGTCACAGTGTGTCACATCTTAGTTTGCCAGTCCAAAACACCGTTTCCTATCTGTTCCCGACCTCGTTTCAAATCTGGTTTTTTTGTGATACATTTCAATTGGTGCAGAGAATATGCGATCAAGTACCGAGAGCGATCGGACTAGAGAAACTCACACAATATGAGATTTTGTCCCAAAATGGCATCCAAATCACTTAGTGATGGACTCGGAATCTGCAGCTCAATTGTTTCTCTACCGATCTTCCTCACTTTTTTTACGTAGTCTAATGTAAAATAAGTGTCGGTTTCATTCCCGGGAGATCCGGAGGCAATCCGTTGAGAACTGAGCCCAAGCGAGGGCGATGTTCAAACTCGAGTCCAAATTCAATCCCGATGTTACCCATAGTACGGGTCTTATGAGCGCCCAAATCACAAATTCGTGCCTGTTCCCGTGCAGCTCAGGTAGGTCATGTAGAGGTATTTATAGGTAATACACAATGAGTGTTATAACTCTGTCTTTGTTTTGGGTGTGAGCTGGGATGAAAACAGTCGGGTTTGTGAGCAGACAGAGTCCACCCGAGCGAAGCAAGCTGCAGGCGTGTTGGAGGATGCGAACGACAGCCCATGGGCATCAGCCGAGCCTGCAGGACTAGTATGACGAGTTGAGGAGTTCTGCGTGAACCGGGGCGATTCTGTTGAGAGATCTCCAGTATTTGAGGAAGGAATCTGAAGACCACCTGCCCATAAGCCTGATGACATCGGGCGCCACACCGGCAAGCAGAAGTTCAGTAGTGCCGCCAATCCTGAAGCAGAAGTTCAGTAGTGCCGCCAATCCTGAAGCAGTGGCCAGTGGATTTCGGGAGGCCGTATAGTCCCCAGATAGAGTTGCAGTGCGCCAAGAATTTGCGCTTAGTGAGAGCCAAAAGACCGCCATTCTGTACTCGGTAGGAGAAGAGGGGGTCAGCTCCTGAGAGATTGCTGATGGAGATGTGTGCCTCGCCTGCACTGACGGGGTCAGAAGGTGCTCGTTGCCTGCCCATGAAGGTGTTCTCTCCCTTCTTGTGTTTAGTCTTTGAGCCTGCTTTACTGCATGGTTGGCCCAGGTTATGGACAGTGGGAACGAGCATGGGGTTGAAGGAACACTCAGTGTTGGAGAGAATTTCCCCTAGTCAGCACTGGCACCAGAACACTGTAGTCACGGCCGAGAAAACCGCGGTGTCGAAGCCATTTCTGTGATCGAGGTGTCGGTGCAGCATAAGCAACATGTCATCGGTGATTGGAGGACGAGGCGGCAGGGCGTCCGGTGCCAAGTTTTCTATCCCCTTGAGAACATAGTTGAGCCTGACACTTCCATTGTAGCGCTCGTCATTAACGATGTGCCATGCGCGGACAGCAGCCAGCTTCCCTTCAACCGTGGATACAGCCAGCAACCCAGCGTAGGATGCAGCAAACTGTTACATGCATGCGAAATGTGTGTAGTCATGCATATATAGTCCGGGAAGCCTATGACAGATTAACCTGTCATAGTGGCCTTTTGGCTCAGTTGGTAACAATGCTAGCTCCCGGGCACGCTACATAACACAAACAGACAAAGCAAGAATTCGGATGCAGGCAGGCGAAAGCGAGAGGGGACCGCCTCTGCATTGCAGAAGTCATGGAAATGTTGTAGTCCGTTACTGTATTTTTCCAAGGTCGAATTTGCCCAGGCCTTGCTTATAAAGCTGTAAGGCCGACAAGCGGCAGAGCCCGGTAACGAGTGAACCGACATATCAGACCAAAGCTTATCTTCGCAGCTGAAGAGAAGGAAATACTTACACACTTCATATTACTCACAAGGATCTCTACTCTGTGGACTGCACCGAGTACCGAGGAATTAAGCACATAAGCACAACAAGCAGAATTGCTCTGCAAAAGACTTACTCTCACCATAATCCACAGAGGATTCACTTCGAACCCTGATGCTACAATATCTTCAATGGAAGAAATCCATTTTGAATACACTTATACATCTGGGAACGTGAGTCAAGCAAGAAACATGGCTGGCAATTATCATGTTTCATCGTGCAGGAGGCAAATCCCATCCGAACTGTATTGAAGGTCAACATCATGGTTGCGAAGTGGCCCTGCAGGTCACCAATTCCGGCAGATGGGTCTGCATTCTTCCCGTAGCCTCCTTTGATTCTCTTCAGGCATGTGCTCTCTCGGGCATCTCGGGCAGCAGCATCCAATTGTTATTCCTTCAGAATAAGGTCTGTAGGTAGGTAGGTATTACACCGTGCAATCCAAATAATAAAGGCTGGTGTCAGGGATTATCCCAGTGTACAAAATAAGCTGAGTTATACATTCCTCTCGGGGCCTCCACTACCTCGGATGAGTCTGCAAATATCATGAAATTCATCCCTGCCCCGCTGTGGATCCTTGCCACCAGACAGAATCAATTAGTCCTCTCGCCAACATTACACCCCATATCCAATGAATTAAACCTGCTGTAATGGTACAGAGCATAAGATTTCAAGGATACTACGTGTATACTTTGCAACCAGGACGATTGTGCTAAGGATCACCGTCACAACTGTGTCAGGTTCGGTGGTACATAGCAATATCTTCATAAATGATTTGCGCAGTTCAATCACGGCTAGAGAACTTGCGCATTCTATGAGGTATGGTCAGGAGTTCCGAGAGTCCCACGACCCCACATTTGAATTTTCCCGGTGAGATGTCCGAACTCATAGAGGCATAATTCTGGTTTCGGTAGAAAGCGGTCTTTGAGTGCAAGTGGACATTCAGAATACTATTCATGTCTCTCTCGTCTTGACTGGTGCGGAGGTGGCTGGGATTTTCCTGTCTTTGTCTCCTTCCAAGCACCGTGACCTGCAAATCCTCCGATCTGCACATCCTCGCCGCTTGCCTGTCTGAGACGAGGTGGACTAGTGGTCCACAGGAAGAGATACAGGCTAAGTACAAGTCCGGATATCAACCGAGTGCGGTTACATGTCGGAGTGAAGGTCACTGGTTGAGCATTTCAATTTTTTCACCTTCTTTTTCAGTGAAAAATGTTGTTTATTTTTCAGACATTTTTCACTGAAAAAGAAGGTGAAAATTTTAAAACTTTTTCAGCACTTTCTCAATTCGAGGTGAAAAATTCAAAATAAAATAAGAAAGTGATGAAAATGTTTTGAAATTTTCACCTGCTTTTTCAGTGAAAAATGTGTGAAAAATAAACGACATTTTTCACTGAAAAAGAAGGTGAAAATTTTGAAATGTTCAACCAGTGGGTGGAGAGACAAAGGTCGAAAAATCAATGATTAAAAGGTGCGCCGACTACTGTCCTGTAAGGTTGGTGCACCAGCCTCATTCAACCAAACAGATGGCTGCTCTGAAAAGAGGTGTCCCATATCAGACCAGCTAATTTTCCGGGCAGTTCCTGGAGGGTAACAAATGTGGGACTACTAGTGCTATGTGTGCACACCTTGTCAAAGGCACTAAACTTGAATTTTCGAGATGGCACTGAGGTTAAGGCTGGGTTGAGGAGAGCGACACAATTGGACGATAGTCTAAGCATAATTATGAATGCAATCATTGGCCTACCTGCCGAACTCATCGAGCCGAGCATTTTTGGTAGGGAGAGATCAACAGATCACTGCTGACGCAAAAACTGCTGACGAAAATGTGATGCACGGCCAAAATCGAAAAATCATGCTCCCTAAGACCCAGTAACTTACGTTACCGGGAATCACCAAGTCTAGCATGTGTTACGCTTCATCAGAGATCATAAATGTGCGCAGCATGGGCAACCCAGTGGCTCTGGACGTCTCAGGAGTCCATAGTTGTGTGGCTTGTGTGCACATCGTGGTGCGAGGGTATGCCAAATGTCAGCCGCATCAAAATCCAGAGTAACTTTCCAATCACGCTGACACATCAAATTATTTATTGTCACTTGAAAACGGCCATGTATCGAGCATTACTACGTGAGGGGGGGGGGGTGCTAGAAACTAAGATCACAGAATGCCAAAGAGTGGTGCAAAAAAGGTCTAAGGTGAGGAGGGACTTTGGGTGGGAAGGCCAGGAGCATCTTACGTGACAGGAAAGACTCGAAATCCGGGCCATGTGAAGGTCCGTCAGCGGGATTTTCCTTCGAGTGGACATACTCTATAGTGAGCCAGATGGAATGATCGCGGAAGAGGTTGAGAATCTGACGCACAGTCATATTCTGGGTGGAGTTGTGCGACATGTCGTGGTGGAGGGCGCCAATTACGCCGGTGTTATCAGACCTCAGGATCACGTGGCAGTCCTTGAAGCCTGAGGCAACGAGAGTGTGCAGCACCATCTCAACTGCGATCATTTCGCCCCACCCGATGTCGCATCTGCCCGAATTCCAGCCGTCTTTCAGCTCCCATGCCAGCCATCTCCCATTGAGCACCAAACTGATGCCCCAGGAGGTTGAGGTGTGAACAAACAGGGTGGTAGTTTCCATGCGAGGCAGAAGAAAGGGCGGTCGTTGGGATGAGAAGGAATTTGGCGGAACACCGTGTCTACATTGAAGACCAACACCTGTGTGCCCAGGGGAGCCCGAGCTACCAACAAGAAACCGTCCGAGAAAGTGCCCCAAGAGCACTTGAACTTTGTGTGGTTGATGAGAGAGTTCACGGAGGCTATAAGTGGATTGTTGCGGGGGTATGAGTGATTCTGAACGAGTCGCTTCTTCCCTGACTCTTCCTTGACCATCACCGCGAGCGGTGATGTCGAGAAAGGTCTGATGAGAGCTTCGAGCTCATCAGGATCGTAAGGACATGAGTAACGACCCAAGGCAATGTCCATCTGTATGAGGTCGTCGATGAAGTCTGCATGAGTGCTGGCTGAAGGATGGTTGGGGAAAATGCAAGTCAAAGTGAGGGGAGCAGAGATGGTGCGTGAGAAGCCATGTACTATGCCAAGAAGAACATCAGAGAATTCGTCAAGAAGGTTTGTGGATTTCAAGAAATGATGCCATGCTTCGACTCGAAGTGGTGTTATGATTGGGAAGATCTCAAACCGAGCAAAACTGCATGGAATGTACTTGCCTGCACAGCATGCACGTATGTGAGAAGTTATATCCGCCGGAGCGTTTGGGACAACCCCTCAGGAGGTTGAAGCCAAAGCAGAAGTGGAGGCCCTCTGTTCCACACGCCTGCCTGGTCTTTGGAGAGGTAGACTGGAGTGTCATCGCAGTCCATCGGACGATGCCCTGACTTGCTGCAGAAAATGCACTTGCCTGAGGCAGCAAGGTGACACAGTGCAGTCGGGGCGTCGTCGCGGCGAGGTCGCGCGTCACATGTGTCGCGCCCGTCCCTGTTTTCGTGGGGGTGTGGTGGGGATCTATGAAAGGAATGGTCCAAGCACGGTCAGGCAGAAGATCTCCGAAAGGAATTATCCGAATGGGAGTGATGAGGTTGCGGGGAGCGACGGGGGGAACGACCGTGATCATGTGAGGCAGAGCGCCAGGCAGGATTGTCGAAACTTAATTGAGAAATGCTTGCATTATTCCAACCCATTACAATGTTGTCGAAGAGCCGCTGCTGGAAGTGACTGGGGTTGAAGTTCGCCCATGCCAACTGATAAAGCTGGTGAATACGCATATCATAGACAACGTAAGCAGCAAAATTAGTACGGAAGTCGAGTTTCCATGCCATGCCCTCATAGTGAGCTGCAAACATGTCACCGATCTCACGTGCAAGGGGCCTAGCTGCTGTGTCGCCATTCACGTGAAGGTGCCAGCGCAACATTTCCGGCAGGATGTGATACGCCTCGCTGAAGTAACCTGGGGAGATCGACTCCTGCTTGGACATGTCGAGCTCCAGTGTGCGGATTTCCAGGGCACTGGCAGCTGACAGTGACAGGGCTTGGTCGTCTATGGAGGAGGAACAAGCGGCTGCACTGCACTGGAGATAAGTTATGAGGTCCAGCAGGAAGAGGCAGTCCCAGCTGTTCTCCAGGATGCGCACGATGGCGCGAGGTGTTATATTCATGCAGCCTCCCTCCGTCGACTGATCTCCTTCCGGCCGTTCCGGCACCTCCAGTCATCTCTAGGCTCCAGTTATTGACCGGAGCCACCCGGTCATCTGGACGAATCGGGTTTTTACGCAATGAAGGATTACTGAGCGTTTCCCGTTTATCCGTCTTCTCGTCTTCTTTCTTATTGTCCTACGACTTCCCATCAGCCCACCTGACTTGTCTTATTGTCAAGAATCACCCTCCTTCCTATTTGGGAATACAATTAGCTACTTAGTATATATATCACTTTAATATGTCTTGTACATCAGATTGATAATTAACGTTGCTTGGCTTTTCTCCTCACACTGAGTCGCCCTCGCATTCTCTACTCCCCTCCAGTACTCTGACTCCTGTCCCCTCCTCGGATTACCTGCCGGTCAAGGTAGTCACTCACCCTTACCTTCCTGTGGTGTTGTGATTCCTCCGTATACAGCCCCAGACGATCCTCCGGTCCTCCGGTCCTCCGATCCTCTGGTCCTCCGGTCCCTCTGGTCCTGAGTTCCTCGGCTCGGTATATAACACGAGGTAAAACAAGCATGTTGGGGTCGATCTCTACGAACACTTGTGGGAGCACCTGCCTGGCCACTGTGCGATCTGGCGGGGCACCTGAGAGCACGATCCTACCCGAGGTGGTGCCTGCAGGGAAAGGTGTCAGCAAGGCTGTCACACGCCCAAGGAATCAGGGCACTGCCAGGGAAAGTCCACAGGTGGCTGGTGGCAAGGCCACAGGGAGGAGATGAACATGGCACCACCAGGGAAAGTCCCCAGCAGGCGAGTGGCAAGGCCACTGGGGAATAGACCCCATAAGATGTACCGCCTAAGCAGGCACCGGGTGCAAAGACCACGGGGGAAATAGGCCCCAAGGAGCTTGTGACTAGAATGGGCAGCGGGAGGCTTACCTGGGGGCGGAACAGCCGCAGGTGGATTGGTCTGCCAGTAGGAATCAAGCAGCGTGGCAAGATCCACCTCCTTCACAGAAACCCGGCCTTGCGACAGCTGTGTGGGGGGAGGTAATGGGGGCGTCAGAGGCAGCAACTGGCTGCGTGGGACCGAAGGCAGCATCACCAGAGTCTGCTGTAACGCGGCTACCTGCGCTGCAAGAGTGTGTGCTGATGAAGTCTGGGGAGCTGGTGGATCCCAGTTGGGTGGGAACACAGCTCTGCCTGAGGATCGAGCTGTGGCGATGGTGCAGCCACTGGTAACCACAGAAACAGGAGGTGCCCAAGCCGTTGGGGGGCCTGGGTGGGGAGGCACAGCTGGCCCCTGGGGCAGGTTGGAAAGGGAGCCCCAGCCAGGAGGAGGATGCCGTAGTCGGCAGCCCTTTAGCCAGTAAAGGAGGCCTACTGCCGTTTGGTGAGGGGGCGACCGACCCCGGGCCCTGCCGACCACACCGGGGGGCAGGAATCCGCCCACATTCGCCGAAGCTGGAGCGAGGACGTTGGAAGCCATGAGGGTGTACCGGAATGGCGGGTGGAAATCTGATGAGTTAAAGAAGGGCAGGGGCCTCGCCGACAGCGGGTGAAGGTCAAGCGACGCAGCAACGGGGTTGGCGGGGGTGCAGGCAGGAGCGGGGCGGGAGTGCAGCGGGTGGCCGGGTGCGACCGGTTCCCACATTGGGAGAGGTATGCGCATTGGGGCCAAGGCCGCATCAAAGCTGTCTGCGTCAAAGCCGTCTGCATCGAAGTCGAAGGCTGGCAGGGACCCGTTAACCACCGCACCTTACCCTTGTTACGCCTCTTGCCTGCAGGTGTGGGCATGGCAGGAGAGGTCCCAGGTTCTGCAGAGGGAGACGGGCACACTGTGGTCTCCCTGCCCCATCGACAGGTGACTGGGGGGGAGTATGTGTTGACCATAGGGGGAGCAGGTGGTGCGCGGCCGGCGGTCAAAGGGGACGATGGGGGGTCGATGACGACCCTGGCGGCGTCCCACTGTTGTTCGAGAGGCACCGTGGGGGGGGCAGTGTCCTTTAGGGCCTTCTTTGGAGCCATAGGTGAAGGAAAAACGTGTTTTGTGAGGCTAGAGACGAAGAGTTTATGAGTGAAGAGGAAATCTAGGGAGAGTGAATGAAGAAGTAACTGAGGATGTTCTTGTTTGGCTGGCCCTTCTGGGCACGAATCCCACTGCTCATTTCATACTTGTTCCTCGCATTTACGATCACTCCTCTTTGCTTATTTCCTTTACATAAGCTCGGATGCGAACCGGAGCACATTCACGCTGGCCACTGTACGCATGTTTACAAGTTTACAAAATTGATATCTATCTACGTCTAACGACTTAGGGTGTGGGCATCCTCAACAGACCAAAGTGAGAAGAAAAAGGGGATAAGCTCATTACAAAGGCATTACAACCACTTGTGGAACTTGGGGCGCTAGCAGTTTTTTTTTCCTTTTTGAGCTTTTTTTTGATCCTTTTGACCAGATTGCTCGTTGCAAGCTCAATTCCCAATGAATGTGCATAAAAACTATATGGAACGAACTGCGTTGTAAATACGGAGGGCTTGACGTCCTCAGAAATTCTACTCGGAGATTGTAGTAATTATAATATATTGTTTTGGATGTTTTACGGAGGTTGTCCATTGTGTGGGAATTTGAGAGTTCCCTGTATGGATGTCAGAGGACATAGATATATAAGGCCTAGCCCTCCGTATTTACAACGCGGTTCGGTCCATATAGTTTTATACACATTCATTGGGAATTGAGCTCGCAATGAGCAATCTGGTCAAAAGGATCAAAAAAAGCTTAAAAAGGAAAAAAAAATCTGCTCGCACCCTAAGTTCCGCAAGTGGCTGTAAAACCCCTAAGATGAAAACCCAGTGGGACAAAACATCATCGAGGGAAAAGCTTGTTCACACGGCGACAAACAGGTAGGGCATAATGCATGGGGGGAACCTTATTGGGAGCGGTTTGGATGGCCGAGATAGCCGTTACGATGTGATTCCATCTCTCTCTGAAAGGATCCGAATATGCAGCCTGCGACACGGATGCAGGCAGTATGCCCATCTGATGCGAGGTGGTGGATGAGCTTGTGGCCAGCAAGGAAATCTGTCTCATCGCTCAGGGCTGGGACCATCCTGTCCAGGTTCGGTAGTTGTCCTAAATAGTAACACAAGTTACCCAACGGCCAAATGCCAGAGTCATCTCGGAACAAGGACTTAGCTGTGTGAATGATCCTGTCCCAGGGTTCTGCTATGATCATCAGGAAAACCCTCTTTCCTGAATCCAGTCCAACTCGGCCAAATTGGCAGAATTTGGTTCAATTCTGCAAAATTTTGACAAAAATTGAATTCTCAGAATCCTATCGTGTATTTGCCAATTTTGCACTATTTGGGCAAAATTTGGGTCGATTTGCGGCCATTCACAGTAGGTCATCCTTCATTTAGATCCCACTTGATTCACAAAAGATGATAAGAGGCAACAAAAATCCATTAAATTCATCCGTGTACATACAATATAACAGCTATGAACAAGGTAACATACATTGCAGGCAATATCCGCACAGCACTGCGCACACCTCGTCACACTCTACCCTAGCAGCAAGACCTTCAAGTACCTAGGCCATACTAATGCATCTCTGCTAATCTGTCCAATGGAACAATTCCGCCCTGAGAATGACATAAGATCATAGGAATAAGTGGCAGCCAAAACAAAACTTACAAGGAAACCAGCTATTTGGGGATCATGGCAACACTGGGAATTGGTGAATCAGTAAGCAAAAGATTGATGAAACTAGCTGCGACGAAAACTTACCAGGTAAGAATATAGAAGCGTAGATGTTGAGTGGCCCTGCATAAAACATCAGTGAAGATGTAAATGATGATACAAGGCACACACCTATAAGTCTGCACCAGTTGATGGTGACAGAAATGTTAGTGACGGGAGGCTGGATGGGCAGGATGAGTGGCTCTGCACAGAGGCTGGGCCCAAGCGTGGGAAGGTTAGCACAAGGACTATTTTTGCGGAGCGCTGCTGTTGAAGGCGAGCAGGAGGAGGTGTGCGGTGCGCGCTGCACCAGAGAGGCCAGTGAACCAACCTGGCATGCGGGGAATGTCAGTCGCCGCACGGAGGAGTGGGGGCAGATGTGTGCACTCTGCCAGTACAGCGCTGTCGAGTGCAGCGGCATACACCACTACATGGCGCGGTCGGGGAGGGTGTTGCGGTGGGAACAACAACCGCCAGGACGGATAAGCGGGCAGAGTTGGCATTGCGGATCATCTTGGTCTTGATGCTATCTGGGGCAGGCAGTTAGCGCACATCAAGGGCAGAGAGGAACACTGCCACTCCATCGCGGCCTTGGGGGAGTCAAAGCCATTGGGGTGTGCGTTGAGGAGGTTGTGCATGTGCAGGAGCGTCTCCATTGCAGACCCTGGTGACAGTGGGTGAATGAGTGAAGAACGATGGGGAAAGATAGCGTGCCTTCGACGACATCCAGGACTGCGACACCCGATATCCAGAATTTATGCTCCAGGACATCAGGAAAAACCTCTTTCTTGAATCTGTGACAATTTGGTCAGATTCGACAAATCCAGCAAAATCCACCCGAAATTTGGTCCAAATAATACAAACCCTAAATTTACACTTTTGGCCAAACCCGATCGTGCAACCTAGATTTGGCAGAATTTGGGTCAATCCGTAAGCAATTTGGGAAGGGTTTGTGGCCATCCTGTTGTTCAATTCACATCACAATACACATAAAACAGCAAAAAAAGGATAGTATTGAGGCTTCATAGAGTACAAAGAGTAATACTGAAGGTAACAGCTGCCGGGATCAGTCTGACGCTCAGTCACACACATAATCAGACACACTCCTTGTCCTCTGCCTTTGCGCCTGTGAACCCCATCTCTGCAAACATCGCCGGCCTGCCGCCGCTCGCAGGAGAGCTGTTCACACGTGTTCGCGGTGCTCGCACGACACGCAGACAGCACGCCTGCAGTGAGCCCCCCTGGCCTGCCCGCTGCAGACGCCATGCTCCCCAGGTACAGCCCATTGTCGGACAGCGCATACCGCCCCTGCCCCTGCCCCTTCAGTGGCATGCTCCCCTCACGTGCTGGCGGCATGCTACACTGGCACCTGCGGCTGGTGCTGCCACGCGGGGGGCAGGGTGTTGTCGCGCGCTGGCAGCGGGCTCTGCATGCGCGGTAGGCTGTTGTCATGCCGGTGCTCCGCAATGAGCAGCCGTGTCGAGCAGAGTACGTTGCCACCAGCTCGCCAAGAAGATGCCATAGGTGCACGCAGGGTTGGGCAGCGCGTGCAGCATCAATTCGGTGCACGTGTCCTACGCTGTAAATGAGCAAGTGGGTGAGTGATTGAGTGGGCGACTGAGTGAGTGGGCAAGTGCGTGAGTGAATGAGTATGTGCGAGTAAGTGATGAGCGGTGGGGGCGCAAAGTACGCACCTGCTCGACTGCAAGGCCCCACTCGACGAGGGGCGCAGCACTCCAGTGAGAGGCGCCGGAGGTCACCCATGCCTGAGTGGAATGCAGGTGTGTGCACCATGCCTGGGCAGATGTGCATGAACACGAGCGTGGGGTGCTTTGCTGCAAACTACTGTACTGCATCAACACGCATGCGCATTAGGAGGGAAGAGGGAGGGGACACACGATGACCACGACGTCGTTCAACCCGGCGCTCATTGTCATTGCACGGAACACTGTGATGCACTGAGAGATCTCGAGTCAGGGAAGATGAGACGGTATGCACTTGCGGGGACAGATGTAGCACACCGGCAGCAACACCCCTGTTGAGGTCCTCCGTCAGTGGCGCGATGCTGAACCTCGCGCCAAGGACACTCATCACACACGTGTGTCCTGCCTGTGCACCATGGTGGCCTCAAGCGGTGGTGCGAGCTCCTGGATGTACACAACACACGAGTAGTATCTGCTCATGTGGTTGTCAGTAGGATGCTGCACAGGCACCAGCTGCAGGGCGGGGAGGTGCACGCACCGGAGGGACAGGTACCAGTCGAGCCCCTTGTACCGGGCAGTGTCAGTCTTGCCTTGATGATTATGAAGATGTAGGAGCCCATGTGAGGGCGATGGCAGGCTTGATGACGTGGCCAAGAGAATAACCCAGGTGCGACTGCTGAGGGTGTGCAAGAACAGGAAGGGATGAGAACTAGGTCAATGCTAGCGAGAGACCAGATATGCGCACCAGCAAGGACTACAGTATTGAAGGAGAACAGAAACCTCTTGATCAGCTCATGGCAGTTGGCATGGTTAGACAGTAAGTTCAGCAGATGAGGTTGCCAGGACGGTTGTGTATGGAGGGGGAAGAGAACGGAAAGAAGACGAATGCGTAGTGCGTTGACATGGCAGTGTTTGACAGATTGATGGTCGGAGTTTGAAAGGCTTCACGTCAAACGGTCAAGCGCACCCATAGCATATGAGCGGCGAGCGGCAAAAGCTGCCTTAGCAAGTTAAATGCTGCGTTGAGAGCACCACTGCATAAGCGAACACGGTGAACCAGACACCCACTGCAAATGTCCGTGGCAGTAAAAGTGGTGTTACAAGTATGTATCCCACGCCCCAAATTTGGTCACAGAACCAGAGTGTGGGAGTGTTTGTACACATTTCTATCGAATGTTGGCCACGTCACCTTCACCTCTGTCCCCTCCTCTGAGTCCTTGCCCTTGCCTACCCCTCTGGTCCGCATCACTGTGTTCATGAACCAGATCCCATCTCGCTCCATCCCATCCCGCCTGTCCATCTAGACCGATCTGAGTGCTGCCAACGGTCGCAGCTGGCCCAGGAGAGCCTGAGGGTGACAGCGAAAGCATCAGCGATTGGCGATGGTACTGGTACTAAGATAGTAGTTCCGTATGTAGTTATTATTAGATTTTGACATTTGCTTATGCTTAAGCTTGCATGCCGAATTTAATATTTGTACAAATGAACTGGAACAATGTGCAAACTTGCTCAAAAGATGGGAAAATTCTATGGCAGCACTTTCAGATTGACAGAATTCAGCTGTCATTTGGATTGTTTAGCATCATTTGTGTCGGCTAGCTTTGCTTAGTACCAGTTTGCCAAATTTGCACAATTCGGCCCAGATTCAGAAAGGAGGTTTTTCCTGATGAGGGAATGCAGAAGACTCTATGGATAGAGTAGGGGTCGACGACAGAACTGTGTCCAATGTGGACGATTGTTTGGTTCAACTGTATAGTTGTGACTTGATGGATTGATGATTTGTCACGTCGGACTTTGAAATGGACTTAGAAGCAATTCATTTCAACATTGCTCGCTCCCAAACTCTTTCTGCCTATTGCGACCTCACCTCATGGACGAAACCAGACTTGCTTGATCTTCCACAGCCAACACCCTCCTTGATGCCCCTGTGAGCAGGTTTGCCTCGAGTGGCAAATGTTGACACAGTTTGATGCTGGACAATGTGGCAGCATAGACGTGAAGGAAGTCGATGCACAGTGAGGCTCTTTGGGCATGATTAGGCATTGTGGTGCTGGCAAGGGTTCAGATTGGATCCCTGAGTTGTTGCTCCATGGTAGAGCTCATTCCATACTTGTATTGAAGCTTGAATAGCACTATGTGCAAACCTGCTCAAAAGATGGCAAAATTCTACAGCAGCACTTTCAAATGTGTTCAGATTGACAGAATTTAGCTGTCATTTGGATTTTTAGCATCATTTGTGTCAGCTAGTTTTGCTTAGTACCAGTTTGCCAAATTTGCGCAATTTGGGGGAGCAAGCACGAACGACGACCACACCACCCATACTGTGGCCAACTAACTGTCACACAAGTGTCAGTACGAGGCTTCAAGTGAGGTGACTTAGCCACAGACCAGCAATGTGGGGGCAGCTGCAGGATCAGGAAACATTACCGCAATCATTGTGCAGGCAGAATTAAGCTTGGGTGATAAACTGAGTCAGTAGTGCATGACAAGGAGATGGAAGAGGATTTAAACAATTTCAAAACTTAGCGCATGGAAATACAACTGCAGGGGACGTCGCTTTGAAGCCTGGGCCAGGGGGCCAGATCGGACTGCTTGGGCGCGGTCATGATACACTGTGGTGCAGGGGGACATCACAGACACAATGGATACATGAGTAAGAGCGGGGGGGAGGAGCTTGAAGGTGGCGGTTTGTGTCCAACGTGGATGTCTGTTTGCATCAGCTGTACAGCTGGCATATGATCCACTGATCTTTGATGTCGGACTTTGAATTGACTTGCGCCTTTCCGCGCTAAGCCAAGGCTTGGTGTCAATTCTTGTTGCACACTCCCACATGCTGCCTCAGGAACCCGCCGACACTCGATCACGCCCACATTGCACGCCTCCGACCGTTGCTATTCTCGAAACATGTGGCGAAGCAATACACACTCAACCTCGTCAACATGAGGATGTGTTTGGCATTGCTTAGCTAGGCAAGGGCTGGCACATGGGTGTCCTCTGGAATGCCGTGAGCCAGCATGTGCACACAGACATCGCAGATGGACGGGACGGTGACATGCACCACAGCTGCACGTGACAGAGGTAAGACCCGTATGCCACGTAGGCCTAATCTCGGCTCCAGATCTTTACAGGGTTCGGCAGACTTTGAAGTCGGAGGCAAAATTCATCAAAGATCCCACCACAGCCATCACCCCGTAAAGATCTGGTGCAGTTTGATCGTAAATGATGTGGTTGGTGACAAAGTCACAGGTGTCACAATCTGTATCTCGAACTGACTTGCGACATTAAGACATCTATGAGGTTTGAGAAAGAGCAGCAGAATTTTAAGAAGCTACAAAAAATGTAAGATAAGGCTATGGATAACAATTTTCAATGAAATAAACAAGACAGGAAGCAAAAAAGGCTGAATTCTCAGTAAAACCAGGTGTTAAGTGGCTAGATTATATACCTACAAGAAATAGACACGTTCTGAACCACATATAATAATATAGACGCTTGTGATGATCTATCAGAATGTGTTTCTTGCTTAAAGACATGTGAATAAGCTTGTAATAAAGGAACTACTGAATGCATACTCCACAAATATTTCTCAGAAAAGATAACCATGCATCTATGATAGCTCAGAATAATAAAATAAGTCTAACTATGAATTTAAGAGTTGAATGGACTCCATAATTCAAAAATAGAGGTGCAAGAGAGCATGAAGAACAATATAAAGGGAGTTAGAAATGTGGAGGGTGTCATTATGCAAAGGCTGTATGGGATCTAGAAATACGACCTCCAGGCTGATAATAGAGCTTAATAGAGCAAGTGTAGCAAATCTCAGGTTGATCTGAGTTGTTGTGGTGGAGAAAGACAAAATTCAGCAGCGGAGGCTGCAAGCGTGACTCAACCGCATGGTTGCCTGTCAAACTGCACCAGACGTTCTAGGGCAGTGATTCGCCATCAGATTTTCATCAATTTCTGCCTCAGATCATTCCGACCGGTCCGAAGGACCGCCACTGCTCTGCCTGTGAGCGCCAGCGAGCGACCGCCCTAGAACGTCTGGAAACGAGACTAACATAGGCCCTGCTGCAGCTCTTCGTCTACTGTTAATTCATAATCATTATTTCCTGTATGTATACACAGTAATGTAAGCAATGTGAATATATTCGTTTGATCATCTGTGGTGTGGGCCATACCAGCACACGTCCTGCCATAATTCTCACTCGTTTTTACATGGACCTTACACATCTTCTTCAATTCAGGCTAAATTCGGGGACAGTTGCTTGAATCCTCCCCAATTGGGAGAATTTAGTGACCATTTGGATCATTTGGATTGCTTAGCAGAATTTGGCAGAATTGGCCCAATTTGGCCAGATTCTGAAAAGAGGTTTTTCCTGATGATCTTCTGCTCATCCAGCTTTCGCACCATCTGGGTCTCGATATCTTGACTTGCAGCAACTCACCACTCCTCGAATCTTGGGCAGTCAACAAAGAGATGATGTGGACCTTCAATCTCGATGTATCCAAAGCAGCAGAGGTTGGAGGCCAAATTGGATCATTGGGCCATCAATTCAGCAGTGGGCAGTTGTCGAGACCTGGCGTAAATTTGTGTCAATGTTGAGTGGGCCGACACTGCATGGGTGTACGAGTATTCTGGTGGAGGGCGAGCATCGTGGATCCATGTCGCCATCTGGAAGTGGTGGCCAATGCCTAGATCCTGAACTAGGGCATGGAACGAGTCGGGGTTACCCATGAGTAATTGTGGGTAGACCCGTGGGAATACTTGTGGGAGACCTAGGGCACGGATCCGAGTATGGATTCTGGAAGATTTTTTTCCAAACCCGCAGGTATTTGAGTGGTTTTTGGCAGTATTGACAACTTCAAGATGTCTTGAAAGGGCTTGGGATCACTCTTCAGCAGTCAAACACTAATTATAAGAGGATTACAGCACTATATTTCTGGTATAACACCTCTTTTGGGTACTTTATATGCAAAATATGGCAGAAACTCACAGGTACTCACAAGTACTCGCAGGTTTTTTAAAACCCTCAAGTACCCGTTTGACCCATGGGTCAAATCACCATGGATCCGAGTTCATGTTTTGTGAATGCAGGTACCCGTGATCACAGGTCCGGGTCACCTGCAGGTGGACTCGTTCCATGCCCTATCCTGAACTGTGTTCCATGTCAGGAAGAAATCAATGACAGTTCTGATGTTGGCTTCAATCCATCCATTGTCCACATGATAATATGTGAACTCGTCCATGGAGAAGCTTGGAATGGGTGCAGATGGGATGAAATGCAGTAACTTTTGTGAGCGAGAGGCGTAGTGGTCAGCCTCGTTATTCAGGCATGCGGGTAACGATGACTCAGCTGAGTGACCAGGAGTGTAGTCGACAGTTGCCTGTTTCTGCTTCACCAGATCCAGAATCCACCTATAGTATGAGTGTCTGTTCATGTGCCGAAGTCAGGTGTCTTGCGAGACAGCTGTCATGTTGTCAGCGATGAGTCGCGTGAAGTTCTGGTGATCAGAGAAGAGCTGTGGACATAAATCGGCGAGGACGAGTGCAAAAATCAGACCCATAAGTTCCCCGTGAAGTATAGATGCTACACATTTGTCTAGTTTGAGAACCAAGGTCTTTGGACCCGTGGCTGCTGCTGTAACAGATCTCGTGTCGCCGAGTGTTGCACTTGCTGGTGTCATGGATCTGTCAGTTCCCCACTGCTGGTGTCGGTGATTGCCATGGGTCGGTGAGGGCTGGAAGGCTGATGTCCCAACAAGCTTGTGAATGCGTGTTTCAGAGCTGATGTGGCGGTCCTGTCGTGTAGTGAGGAGGTCAAGGGAGCCATTGAAGAGGCACATGATCTTCAGGTATTCCAAAGAATTCACAGTTCGCAGCCAGTTCACTTGCTGAGGGATGGTCCACCGTCGATTGTATGGTCCTGAGAATGGTGCGGGATTCGTCTGGAAGACTAGCTCACCGTTTTCGTTGCTTTGCCATGAGCCAATATCATGCAGTTGGAAGATGTGCTTGTTCTTCAAGACCCAGAGGGTATTCCTGTCTGTTTTGCTGGTGTTTTCTGGCAACGAGTGATTGCATAGGGTCAATGCATGGGAGAGTGAGACATCACCTGTCAAGATCGCGTGCTGATCAGTTCGCCTCAAGGAGATCTTGACCTCACTGAGAATGTGCTGTGCTGTTATCCATCTGGATGGTATCTTCCCTGAATAATGACTAAAACCTCTGCACAGACCTTTGCCGTCAAGAGGGTTAACACATTTATCCATGTCCATTTGGCTAGGGTGATTCGGGCCAAAGTGCGGTATGCCATGACCTGATGGTTAAGATCGCGCTGTAAGCCATCCACTGCAATCTCTGTGTTTATTCGCGCGACAGAGAGAACCCCAAAGCCGTAGTTTGCTACTGGCAGTGTCAGTATGAGGGGGTTCAGCATGTAGGGCATCTGTTATATCCATGCTTTCCCAGTCCTTGACCTTCCGGTTCATGTCCGGTACTGGAGCCCGGAACCGGATGGAATATCCTCGGATCCATTGCGGATCATCGGGTTTTTACGCAATGAAGGATTCCTGAGCGTTTCCCGTTTATCCGTCTTTATAATCCATGTTCTTATTGTCAATTTCTCTGACATCACTTCTCCATCCTCTTTGGGACTCGTATTATTGTTATGTCCGACAGGTCACCTGACTCGCACCTTTTTAGGAATACAATTAGGACTTAGCTATATAAACCCCTAACATATGCCATGTACTTCAGTTTGATAATTAATGTTGCTTTGCACTCCGCTTTGCACTGAGTCGTCCTCCGGTTAATTCCCCGGTCCTCCTTCCCTCACCGGCCTCGGTCGTACGCACATCCTACTGTCCTGTGGTGCTTGCGTTATCTCCCCATATACTTTCCAGAAGTTCTGATCCTCCAGTTCCCAGTTCCGGTTCCGGAGTCTCTCATCTTGTCCTTCCTTCGGCTCGGTATATAACAGTATTATCAAACTCACCTATCCTGGCTGGTTATGTCACACCTACCCTCTAATCCTGTGGCACCCGATATTTCTGAGGGTCATCGCAAATCTCGTCTCTACTCGCAGATTGTTCCTTTGTCTTCACCCTCTCATTCCATGTCGACTTTAACACAGTGCGGCTGAGGTGAGTCTCGTATTTTACTTACATCGACTGGTACTCATTTATTGTAGACGCATACTTGCAACACATACTCCTCTGAAAGGAATTACCACTTCAGGCTGCAAAAACACAAGACCAAACAAGTTGATCTTGCTTTCCGCTACCACCATGTCCTCAGCCTCAATGGCCCACTGTGCCCCCCCTGTTGCACCGCGACCCCAGCCACAATATGAGCCTCCCGAAGGGCCTCTGGCTTGTCACAAATCAGCTTGCTCGTGCTCCAGGCCCCGGTGCATACACTTCCTGGTAAGTCACCTCACCTTCTTTTCTTTTGGCAAAATCCACTAATGTTCTTTAGGGAGAGCTGCAACGCTGCGACTACGGGCATCTCGGTCGGTGGTGGAGTTGCCAGCTGTGAGCACAGCGACCACAAGCACACCCCGGACAAGCACAGCTCAAGCACATGCAGCACATAGACCCCCCACCGCAGACATGGCCCCAGCTTCCGTGAGCGCTGCACGGCCACCACAGCAACCCCAAAAGCACTGACATCAAGCTATCTCTGTGGTACTGCAGTCTCGCCATCACCGCTGCCACTGGTCTGGATGGAGAGCGACAGTGACGATGGGGACAATGCCTCCAACCCCAAGGCTGCCCCCCCCTGCATACCCAGTCCCTGCTGCCCTCTCCGAAGAGCAGCTCGCGCAGGCATACAGCTTCGAAACACTGTTCGCAGCATGCGCCCTCCATGCCAGCTGCAACCAAGACATGAGCAACATTGCCCACCGCTTCGAGGATTGGATGGCAGGCACCGGTGGCAACACTGGGGGCAGCACATGTGGCACAAAATGCACGGAGGCCACCATGCAAGTGATGGCTGGGTGGCACAGGGCAGTGCTCAACAGCTCTGTGCACCACAGCTAGCAGCCATACCCTCGCTCACCCGCTTGCTTTCGCTCCTCCCTCGCCGTCCTGCCATCCCATTTGCCCTTGCTCCCCCCCCTCACCATCCTGTGCCAGCGCTGCCTCCCTCGTCATCCCCTGCCCTCATAGTCCGCTACCCTGCTCCCCTGCGCTCTCGTGCTTGCATGCCCTTGGTTTTCATTGCAATGCCCGCATTTTTTAAAATTGTTGCGCACCAGTTTTCTTTACATATTTGCATGCTAGCTTGTTGCTTTCAACCCTGCTGGTTCTAAGTTACTTAGCTATGTACTTTTCCTGTGAAATCTGAATCTGCGATTTAACTCTGAGCAAAATTTCAATGTGAAAAAAATTAAATCTGAATAAAATTGAGAATTACTTACAGGTGGTAACAATAGAAATTGAAACAGACTTTGGAGTTGGCAGCACAGCTAGCGCATACTGGCACTTGCAGCTGTGCACATGGTCACCGTTTGTGGTGACAAGTGTGACAAGTTTTTTTTGGTGCTAGCACGAGCACCCACACACATTTCTCCTGGCAAGTGGGTGTTATATACCGAGCCAACACAGGGGGGAGCAGAGCTAGGTCTGAAGGGACCGGAGCAGAGATCGGGGATCGGAGGTCCAGAGAAGACCAGAGTGTCGGTAAGTATTGTGCAACACCACAGGAGGTAAGGGTGTGCATACTACCGCGGCTAGCGACAAAGATGAAGGAGGTCCAGAGGACCGGAGGACGACTCAGAGCAAAGCGGAGAGCAAAGCAACATTAATAATCAAACCAAAGTACAGGGGTGTTACTAACTTGTATTTAAACTAATCATAAACTGGGATAAGTAACGTGATAGGAGGACGTAACAATAAGTAGGTATCCATATATGGACATGGATGAGTAAGTCGTGAGCGAGACAAAAAGAAAGAAGTTAAGAAGAACGGATAAACGGGAAACACTCAGTAATCCTTCATTGCATAAAAACCTGTTTATCCCATGGAGCCCGAGAAGTCCGACGGACTCCAGAGGTTCAGAGCCCAGAGTGACTGGAGGACCGGAGCTCTTCGGAGGGGCTGGATGCACGGATATAACAGGTTACTACATAGTGCTATGTAGTATTCGACTACTACATAGTGCCATGTAGCATTTGACTACTACATAGTACTACCGTAGTACTACAGTAGCACTATGTAGTTTGTGGATTCCTACAGGCACTACAGGCACTACAACAAAAATCAGGTTTTGCTGATGTAATACAGGATCTGCGACCGGTCGTGATCCACTGTTGATGACACCACTAGTGCACGTCGACTGCTGCGCAACGCCCTACGGCTTGCAATTGGGTGCATGCATGGGCACAGTGCATAAGGGTATATGATTTCAGTGATCACCCAAGGCCCAAGGCCTTAAAACTCCAAGGCCTTGGCGATTTTCGGCCGGAAGTTCCACCCTTGGCCAAGCCTTAGAGCATCACGTGTATATCATTATGTCATTTTATTTTCCCATCTTTTCTTCTCCATTGACGATGGCATCCAGTCTCCGACTCGGACCATGGTGGAAAACCCGCTATGGGATTATTTTTGGCGCGGGGCCAAACAAAACTCATCTATGTACATGTCCTACTGCAAGGGATGTATTGCCGTGGAATTGGAGAAGACCGGTGCAACAGCCAATACTCTCATGCAAGACACAGCAGCCTTTAAAGCAGGTGAGATTTCTGCGAAGGGAAAGTATCCAAAAACTGATTATTTGAAAGCTTGTCAAGCTGTGGGGAATACCCACGAAGAAAAGCACGCTTGGATTGCCCATATACTTGAGGGCAAGACTCTGTGTCCATATGCTTCGGCAGAAGCCACGGCAGAGGCAACACTTCAGAAAACGGGATCCGGCTCTTTGCAGAAGCGGCAATGGACCGAATCTAACTCTACACCTGCTGATGTCTCGGAACCCCCGCCGAAGAAGAAACAAACACAGTCGACGTTGGCAGGTCTGATGTTCCGTAGAAACGACATGCCTTTCGGGGCAGAAGAGAAGGCCGCATTCCAGAAGCAGGCTCTATGTGCCATTGTGTCGTCGGGCGCACCATTACAGCTTTTCGAGGATCCGGAGATGAAAATTCTCTTTGGGATGTTACAGACAACAGCTCCTGGCGTCATTCCGACCGCAAAGGTTGTCGGGGGACGGTTACTCAATGTGGAGGCAGCAGAGGTTGAGGAGAAGATTAAGAAAGTGATGAAGGGGAAGGTTTCAGGGCTGTCGTACGTTCGTTCACCTGCTCCATCCATGATCTGACTTTTTTCTTTTGCTTCAGTACAGATGGCTGGACAGGGAATAACCGGGAGTCGATCAACGGTCTATGTGCGAATGTGGACTTTAAGGTGTGTTCTTTCTCTGTCGAAAATAACTACCTCATGGTTATGCTGCAGGCGCACCTGCTTGAGCTCATCAACATCACCGCCGAGAACAAAGATGGTCCATCCCAATGCGACCATTTTGCGGAGATGATCGACCGTGTTGAGCTCAAGTACGGATGTTTTGTGATATATTTCATGACCGACGCAGATGGCGGCAGTAAAATGGGCAGGATTCTTCTTGGGAAGAAGCGGCCCTGGTTAATCCTACCCTCATGTTGGGCTCATCAGGTCAGTCATGCCTTCTAAACCATAATCTTTAATTAACGTCGAAAACAGTTTCAGTTGATCCTCGGCAACTACTTCAAGGTCAACGACGCCGCCGCTGTAATTGCCGAAGATGCCACCAGACTCATCACATGGCTCAATAATCACAGCAAGGTTCGAGTGATCTTCAATGAAGCGCAGTGTACCATCCAAGTCAGCAGTGGTGCCATGAAGATAATTATTCTGGCTTACCTGGTCGCTATCCTTACTCGTTGGACCACCCACTTCGTCGCATTTATGCGGCTCTTCCTCCTGCGGGAGGCCCTTGAGTTTGCCGTCCACCAAAATCGGCCTGCAATTATTGCGGCTCAGGTCGGTGCAGCGATGTCAACCGAGGCGGCGCGTCTCAAAGAGGATGCTGAGAGGTTTTGTGCCCTGATTCGAGACCAAGCTTTCTGGGAGGGCCTCGAGACGGTCCTGGGTGATCTAGAGCCCATTTGCTTGGGCACAAATATTAACCAGAAGGACCCAACACGTCTTGATCAAGTTTTACTTACGATTGCCGGGATTTACTTACGTTTTGCGGAACATCCCGAAGAAGAAGTCAGAGTTTCCATGCTCAAACACCTCGAGAAACACTGGAAGGACTGTGACCAGTCGGTATTTCTTTTGGCGCTAATACTCAATCCCTTCGAAAAGCTTTCCTGCTTCGGCCCGAATGCGAACCTGAACCAGATTAAATGCCACAATATGCTATTTATGGTGAGTGACTCATTGATCTTGAGAGTCTATGTTCAATTGTCAAAAATAGGTCTACCGTCATGTGAGATCTCGTCCGGATAATAAAGACACACCGGCCGAGCGAGATGTGAAGGAGAAGGCAGTCTCAAAAGCCTTCATGCAATATCTTGCCGGGACAGGTGATTTCGTCGATATCAATGACTGGGAAGAGATGGCGGTATGTTTTAGTGGATATTTCCTGGTGAACCGAACTGAATATGCAAAGGGAAACACCGACCCCATTCAAGTGTGGGAAGTGTTGGTAGACTCTGGCCATCTTGCTGAGCTCGCCAGATTCGCTGTTGAAATACTTATGATCGTTGCGAATCAAGCCGGCTGCGAGCACACATTCTCAAGAACAAAAATTGAGCAATCTGATCGCCGTAACCGACTGGGGCTAGCTAAGATAGACAAGTGAACCAAGGTCAGTGACCATCCTTGTCAAAGTGAATAGTGCTGAATTTTGTTTCCCAGATTCGCGCCGACCTTCGCACCGGACATGCGTGGCAAGGCCTCGTCAAGTCCCACGAGGGCCGGAAGAACCATAAATCCACCGCCACATTGTTAAGTGTCCCTCATTATCGTGATCTTCTTGAAGACCAGGATGACGAGGACCCGACTGAGCGGGGTCGCGGGCTTGTTTCCAGTACGGAGGGCTGGAGAACACGGATGGCAACATGGATTGCTGATGCCAAAGCTGCGGAGGCAGCCGAGCAGGCAGAGGCAGCAGAACGGGTAGCATGGAATGTGGAGCGGCTCACGCGGGGTGAGTTAAACCCAGAATCTGACTCGGATGACGACTCGGACACTCCTCGAATCCCGAAGAAGCCAACGTGGAAGCCCATAACTCTCATGCTATTGTTCGGCGGGGCAGAGAAACCGTGTGCACGCAAGCCATCTGCACAGGTCATGGAAGAGGAAGAGATCTTGATGCAGGCACTGGCAGACGAAGAGGAGGATGCATGTCCCGACGACAGTGCCATTGAGATTGACTCGGATGAGGAATATCAGTAGATTTAAAGCTTAAATTTATTGTTTTTGATACTGCCTGGATGCGTGGGGAAAATCAGCCAAGGCCTTGGAGGTGCCCTTGGCCAAGGCCTTGGAGATCCTGAGACCTCCACCCAAGGCCTTATGGGTGGTCACTGTATAATGATTTCCAGCAGGGTCAAATACATGGCACAAATGTCTGGGTTGCTGCCATGCGCGGCCATTTCAACCGAGTGTTCAGTCACGGGTCACAGGCTGGGCTGAACTGAACTGAAACAATAGATGTCACAGGTCACTGGCCTTCTGGATCGAGGTTTTCGTGTCAAATGGGTCGGAAAATGCCGAAAAATCTCCCAATATGGGAATTTCCCACGAAATGAACACTTCAAAAGTGAACACTTATGGTCACAGGTCACAGTGGCTGAACACTTGGTCGAAATGGTACAGTACTGGAACGGTCGAGTTGGGCCTGGGCAGCTTGAAGGGCGGGGGAGGGCAGTTGATCGGGGTCGCCCTGAAGGTGCACCGAGCAGCGCGGCTAGTGATGTTCTTGGCTTGGCTTGACCCAGAAGCCATGGCTTTGGCTTGGCTTGACCTGGCTTTGGCTTGAGATTTCTGAAGCCAAAGCCAAAGCCATGGAGTCTGGCTTGGCTTGGCCTGGCTTTGGCTTAAGCCATGGCTTGAACAGTGATTTTCAAAACTCAATTACTGGTGATCTATGGGTGCTGTATCTATGAGCTGTTTTTTTTGGTGTTAGCCATCCCATTTATTCCATGATATTTATTTTTCAAACCTAATTGCATGTTGAAACTTTGTGCCAAAAGGAGATGCAAGTTGAAATTTCAGCAACCCATCATCTGAGCATCTTAAATGGAATATATCGTAAATTGGTGAGCAGGGGACCAATCTGATGGTCACTCACTCAGAAATTGTCAGGGAATATAGCTGAAACAAGGCTTGAATACCATGGGTCCCAAGCCCTGGCTTGCTGGCTTGGCTTTGGCTTCTGATATCTGAAGCCAAAGCCAAAGCCATACTCAACCCAATATTTTGGCTTGGCTGGGCTTTGCAAAGCCATGGCTTGGCTTGCTGGCTTTTTGTCTTCAAGCCAAGCCAAGCACATCACTAAGCGCGGTGAATTTGTGGCGAAGCGGAGCGCAGGTAGGGATCGTCACCATAACCGTATAATACGGCTTACGGTTACGGGTCATACGGCAACCCGTACCGTCCCGTAAGGCCTTGTTGTGTGCCTCGTACGGTTACGGGTACGTTACGGCCTTTTCAAAACGTGGCGAGGAGACCACCATGGTGGAATCGGAGGGTCGAGACATACACTAGGATGTAAGAACGAGCTGGATTTAGTGTTTTCAAGACCCCGCGCGCTCATCCGGTTCTAGCCACCCGTATACGGCTTTTTACGGTATCCCGACCCGTACCGTAACCGTCCCGTACAGCCAGGATTTGGGACCCGTACATGCCGTATTCTTTACGCCCGTAACCGTATACGGTACGGTGCCGATCCCGTCGCTGCGCAGGGGGCGTTTTGACGAGTCCGAGTCCGGCGCGCTTTAGAGCGCTGACTAGTCTGCAACGTGGGCGACGGGACTTTGTTGGGCGGAGCGTGAGCAATCGTATTTACATGGCCTGTTCGGGGTTGGCCGTCGGGGGTGAACGGGACAGGCAACTTTGGACCATTGTTTGGATAAAAGTGGTGTGTAAGCAGAATGACATCGATGGAATCGCCTGCCTGCAAGAGTCGCTGCTGAAGCTACACGTGACTCACACGTAGACTCGCGCTGACGCCAATAGATTGTGCTACTTAAAGGAAACACGAATGACAAGCTAATCGTGCGTATAAACAATATAACTGCCTGTTATTCTCCCCAGTGCTAACACATATACTAGGGACAGTCAGAGTAGCGGGTTATGCCAGTTATGAGGCCGGTTATGAGGCCGGTTTTCAAGTCGGTTATGGAAAATGTTTCCCATCATAACTGTGTGATAACCGTCGAAAACCGACCGCAATTCTGACTGACCCACTTTGAGATCCGGTTATGACCTCGGTTTTCGTTTCGAATAACCGCCCTCATACATTATTAATTTTCTATCTATCTTGTGGCTATGCTCCTCCCAACGCGCGCAAAAGCTTTTGAAAGGAGGCTGCGATTTTGGCAGCAGCTTTGGCCTGCTTCGAGGTAGCGGCAGCCCGCGGAGTCTTTGCGGTAGGCCCTGCCATGGTGCGACGATTAAGGGCAGGCAGAAAATTGCGGAAAATGAAATGTATTAGTCATCAGGATATTCGCCCTAACATAGTCACAAGCGGAATCGTAGTGCAGATAAGAACGTAGACCATAACCGATAACCGGCGAGAAAACCGATGTAAAACCTCCTTGGGAGCTGGTTTTACATATCGAAGCCGGTTATGGGTTTTGTCGGTTTTCCCCACGCTTTTAAATTCCATAACCGACTTGAAAACCGGCCTCATAACCGGCCTCATAACTGGCATAACCCGCTACTCTGACTGTCCCTACTGTAATTGTTTGTTAGTGATCCTCATACCGTATCAGTGGAATGCCAGTCAGAACTTGCGGTCCTCAACCTCAACAAGGTCAAGGGGCTCCAGGACGTATCCGAGCCGCACTTGGTTGGTGGACTCGGTTTTGTTGATCTGTCAGACACCCCGGTCAACTCAGCGCATTCGAAAGGAAAGGGACGGGATGGGATGCCAGTGGAAGACGCACATATAACTCGACACCGACGATATGGACGAGGATCGCGATCCAGTGCGCCATGCCCTGCACCGCGCGCACGGCCGAGGCGAACTGGAGCTTCCCGCCGCGCGTCGAAGCGTGTACCGCGACCCACACCGTGCTGGGGTTGACATTAGCGCCGACGCACTGCGGGTACGCCTGTGCGTCGGGCATCACGAAGAGCAGCTCGTCACAGCGCCATATCTGCGTGTGATTGAGGTTCGGGCCATATGCTAGTGAACATGAAGCACGGCACCGACCGAATAGTAGGTTCCGATAATAGTGATGATCTCGCGTGCGGCGAGCATAATCAGGCGCGCGGTGATCGCAGCCGCGAAATACACCACCATGCCTGTATATGTATATTGTTAATTAGAGGACAGAGGTTCGATGGGTGGGCGTACGGAGCATCCATTTTCTGTGATGCCGAGTGTCCTTCTTGACGTAGTAATAGCCCTGGAGACCGGAGAAGACGACCATGATGCCGAGAATGTAATATGCTGATTGGACGTTGAGTTCGCCACCGAACGACCGACGGGCGATGATTGATCCGCCTATGTTTCCAACGATGAGTGTCCCCAAGACACCGTACCCTTTGCGGCAGCATAGTGAGTTACGCCCGAAGTCGGTTTCGGGTAGAATTACCGTTTATACGGTGGAGCGCCACTCTCGTCTGTAGAGGAAACATCAGGTATCTGAATCAACTCGATTCGCAAGTGGCAGCTCACCCTACGAATTGCTGGAATGAATTGAAGTATGGCACCGATGCCGCCGACTACGGGTCTCGTTAGTCAGAACGTGGAAGCGGTTGAAATACAGACATACTCGTAGTCAGATATACATGGATGAAGAAATTCGCTTTGTACATCGGTTGACTGAACCAGAACCATTCCCCTGCAACCAAGCGTCGGTCTAAGTGAGTTATTTCGCAAGGCAGAGTATACCTGGAACAAGCAGTTTCGGCGTGTGCGAAGGATTCATGGTTATACTTCTCGCGAGGCAGAACCCGACTAATGCCCCTCCAAAGATGAAGCCTGCGACGCGATTCTCAATCCAAGCAGCAGTGACGTTCGGCCGAATTGCTCACAGTTTACGAGGCTGTACTTCTCCTTGAATCCGAGAATCCAGCTGATGGAGCGGTAGACAGAACTTTGCGGCTGGCGTCGATCAGGATAATCTTTAGGCCGGGAGGGAGCAAAATTGTGACCCTGTGCGTCCAAGTCCACGTCCTTGTCTTCGGCCAAGGTGTACGGGCTGAACGAGTCCGGAGCATCGAGGGTACTGGCAACTCTGGCGCTAGTAGTAAGCGTGCTAGGTGGGTGCGGCGACATGGTGTAAAGCTAAGGGCGCGAGAAGGAGCATCGAGATCCTTAGTTATGCTCAGGACATTCAAAAGCGGCTGTGGATCGGAAGTTCCAATTTGGGACGTTCGATAAACACGGTTGGGCGTCAAACACGGCATCAACCGGGTTGAGCCAGCAACAGGCTGTCATACATGAAATATAAAGTGTGTGCTGAGGCGGACAGGAGGCCGGAGGTGGGACACACAGAGTACATGCGATGTGCCCTGATGACAAGATCGTCCACCAGGTTAGCACAGACCCCAGGTAGCATGACAAGACAGAACTCACAATGCTCTGAGCCACAAGTGTGACCTTGAGTAAGGAAGGATGAAAGGTGTGACACGAGTACGATGCAATTTGCAATAGATAGTATTGATACTACAGGTATTTGTGACAGATAGAGAAACAGTTAGTTTGAGGATATATGGAGCATGCGTGAGTTAGACGTAACGAAAACCTTGTGATGATGCGCCACGAACAGGGTTCCTGTCGTTTACCTAATGTTCAAGATCTCAACATTCAGGAGGAGCTAGCACTTTGTGCCACTTACTTTCGCATTGAAAAATTGGCGGCCAATCAACTCAAGTACGAGAGTACCAGAATACTGCTGGCGGCGAACATTTTTTGAAGAGGCCCATGTCCGAATTAGGCCGTCCCTCGGGCGGCTGGGCTCCGGCAGAAATCGGGGCTTCTACACTTATACAGGCGCGCTATTTTCAGGGCGCACAATAGAAGCTGCAGGCGCTGGATTTACAGCACGGCTGGAGGAGACAGATTTGACGGTTTGAATGGTGACGCTGATGGCGGCGCGGCGGCGGCTGACCGCACGGTTGACAGATGCCCTAAAAATCGGTCATTCAAATTTCAAGGGTTTCATTCTGTTCTATTCCACCGGGGTTCAACTGTCAACCGATTCCGTTTTAATCGGTCGTGCCATCAAAATCTGTGTCCCTCGAAGGCGGAGTTGCCCGCTTTAACTACCACATAGGTCATAGCTACCGTAATTACGGCACCACTGGCGTGCCACAGCTAATGAAATATGTCAGCTTGCGAAGCTCAGAAAACACGAGTACGTACGTAGGCGAGAATGGTCGCGGACTTCGTTTTATCGGTACTCGTTAGCGGCGATGTACAACGAGATACCGGCGCCCATACCTCCGGTGCACTGAGTGCACGAAATCCAGCATGAACCACCAAGTCAGAGAGTTCAAAATTCCGCCCTACAATATTAACACGCCACCACAATGATGAAACTCCTCTTTTGATGGCCAAAATGCGGTAGCGTAGTTGGGCGAGTAGGGCGATGAAGAATCCACTGATTGGGGTATAGAATCGAGATTGGCAGATGTCGCTGAAACCGGTACCATACCGATATCGGACTCAGAGGTCAACTGAGACTTGTCTGAGGGATACACCGGAAGAGAAGCTCAAGTAGCTGCGAGATTACTTCCATGCGCGTTCGCTCATCCACCTCGACTTGATCCTCCACCATTATGAAGGATCAGAAAGCATCCACCGGCATTTGACACAGCATATGTACGGAAGACGGTTGTTGGGGTCAGACTCGTTCATATAGTGAGCTGTATCCTGAGCGAAGAAATGAGTGTCTACCGTAAGATGAGCTCGCGTGACACCACGCCATCACGCAGCTCGAGATCAAGCTGCGGGATTCGGGAGCATCATCCAAGCGGCGGGAGCGCGTAGCGCGGCTCGTCGAAGGACGATGACGCACGGCTGCGGCGCCGGATCGCCCGCAGGGACGACGTGAACCCCTCGACAAACAACTCGCTGCCACCCGCGCCCGAGGCGTACAGCTCAACCTCCTTGCACAACTGGAGCTTCACGCCGCTGAATGAGGGCGAGCCACCTCCAGCGCGTCAATAGCGCACCGCGTGCGAGCAAGCCGTTCACGGGGCAGAGCACCAGTACAGTTCCGGCAATCGCGAGTGGCACGGCGGGGGCGCGTCCGCACACCGGCATCCGCGCGGGGGCATGCACCCACCGCGCGCAGAGGAAGGCTGGAGACTAGGAGGTTGACCAATAGTAGCAAACTATTCGGATTCGCGGATGGTGTGCGAGGGTGTGGACACTTATTTACATGGTCCGTGCGTGAGATTCATGGCACCTCCTGCCGACAACCGGTCAGGCTCGTTGGCACAGTTGCTTGCCGAGCTCGTGAGACGCGTCTGGTGCCATCATAGACGGCGATCTGACCCCTGCGATTTTCTTTCTGCTCGACGTGGCCAGGCGCCGGGCATCTTGGAGTGCCTCTAGCGGAGTGCCTCTAGCGGAGTGCCTCTAGCAGGAGGGCACGATGCACGTTCCCGTGTGCGATTTCCGCGACATGGCCCCCGGTGGTAACGTGGGTGAGCGCGTCGTTTCGTTGCGTCCTCTTTCTTTGATTTGGGGACCTGACCGCCACGTTCTGACGGTTCAAGTTCGCGATTTGTGTTCTTGTGTGGAGGACGTCGACTTGCGAGTCGCTTGATATTGCTGGAGGAGCAGCGTGACCCCTTTTCGTTTCTTTCATTCGCCTTTCTTTTTCCTCGATCACATACTGAGTAGTCGAATTATGGGGATGGAACTGGTGTCACTCGATCAGCCAATGGCAGAATAGCACTCACTACTTGGCGAGTCTCGCTCACACTGGATTTCACTGCCTTCGATCTGGTCCTACCGCACTATCGCGGGCGACCGGAGGCGCGGGGCGTTGCATCTTGTTTACCTGCGATCTAGATCCTACGATTAACCTCACTGCCTCTTGCTGGTTGCTTTGACCAGCATTCCAAGTTTGCACGTTGGAACAAAGCCATCATATTCTTATCGACAGTTATTGTGAGTTCTCGCTGAATCTTCTCTTATGTTTACACTACTCTATCATTTCAGGTCACTATTGCGATGCCAGATGGACGCTAAGAGATGGAACTCTTCGCGACCATGTGTGCCGATCCGTTTCTGACGCCCAATATACAACAACCTTCCCCGCGTTGAATTCCACGTGGGTGTCGTCTTCATGTTTTCGTTACCTCTTGCTTCGTTACTCACGTCCACGATTCACCACTCAGTTGAAATGCTGACTTGTTTGTTCATTCATCAGAAGCGTCGCCCGCCCACAATCGACATGGAACCGCCGCAAGGAATGGGTCTCTGCACAAATTCTTCTGAAATCTGCCCACCTTTAGGAGTGGCGCGTAGCACATTGAGCGTATGCGGATCCGAATGAGCAGTGTAAGCCCATCATCACGAGTTGAATCTTCCTGCCCGAAAGAGGTCATTCATGCGTGCCTTTCTGCACTACGATTGCGATGGAAACAATATTTCAATTTGTTCGAACAGCTAGTTTTCCTGAAGGAGCACCATGGAAATGGATTTTCATGCTATTCAACTAAAGTCGCAGGCGGCACGGTTCAGATCGACATCCGGTCAGTTGAAAGCTCAGCTCTGTTCTAATGCCGTCGCGGGACAATTGGATGGTGATAAATAAATGGATGCCGTAGCACGCGTACCAAGAAGCGATCGGACAATGCACATGTATGTCTTACAAGTTGCGGAGGGCACGAGGAAGCGATATTGGATTGTTCCACTGCGCACAGCACGTTCGAATGTGAGGCGTGAGTTGGAAAATGGACTGAAAGAGGAGACGCTGAATATGAGCAGGCAGGTGTAGAATGATATGAAATTTCGGTTTGTTGAACCAATTAAATGTGAGTTGGCAAGTGCAATCCAGAAAGCGATCAATCGCTTTCTCAAGATCTGCCTGTAAAATATATTAGCATAGTATATAGGACCATAGAGGCAAACTTACGATGTATTTGTTCAAGTCATTGATGTGTGGCTGCCAAACGAGAGTGACGACAGCACGGAGAGCTGCCCAAGCCCGAAGGTTTGCTTCCGGAAGTAACCGCTGTAGATCGAATGGAGCGGCTTGGACAATTGCACGAAAATCACGGCCTGCCAAGGAGTCCGAGTAGGTAACCAGTGTAGGGCCAGACAGAGCAGATATCCCGAGTCCAGAGACATTGAATGATGAAAACCTGGCAATCAAGATATCTGTATCGGAATTTTTTATCCGAGCAACAGCATCCCGCCAGAAGTACTTGACAAAAGCAAGCAGGCCGATATGCAGGATTTCAACTGGGGTATCCTGATGAGGGTCAAAATCTTGACGACTCAAGGGTACAATTCAAATAAACTACACTCGAATCAGGCTACAGAACTACTACAAAAACCGGTCATCTTGTTGATTGCGCGATCCCATCCCTCGCCGACTCAGGCAGTGATCGGGATGCAGTTGATCGCGATGAGTCCGTCTGTTGAAGATTGATTGAGCCTTCAGCAGATACGACAAATCTTCAAAATACTCACTCCACTCCTGCTGGGGCGCGTCACAAACGACGGTGGTCGAGCCGCTACATTGCGTGTCCATGAATAACAACAAAATACGGTGTGATAAAAATGCGTACCAGTTGTTTCCGACAACGGTGATGGGGGAGCAGCTCAACCCGATAGGGACATTGAGGCTGGAGACGTCGAGCCCGAGGAGGGCTGCGACGATGGATGCGGCGCTGCTGCTGGAGGGCACGACGCTGTTGCAGCACTGGGGGGAGGTGGGCGTGGTCACCGGCGGCGTGGTGTTGCGGCGCGCGGGGGTGGCGGCAGCAAGGGTCTGCGAAGAGTCAGGTGATTTTCAGAGTACCGGGGAAAGGGCATACAACGAGAACAGAAGTGACAATGACGGAGAGCTTGGAGAACATCTTTGAGGCTTGTGAGAGAGCTTGAACTACGGGGAGGTGTTCGAGTGAGGATTGAGAGCGAGATTGCACCTTTTATACATTTCGCGGCTCCGTTTCTTCCTGAATTAGAAGCGATTGGGCTATGTGTTGGGGTCCGGAGCATGCAGGCTATACGCCATGAAATGTGGAGCGGTGGAGCCCTTCGGCATGCTGTACAGCGGGGAGTAACGAAGAATATCCAGTTGGCGGGCAGAAACTGAATAGCAGGACATTTTGCACTCTCATTTCAGGCGAGAAATGACCATGGAGAATATCACGAACAGTGGGGCGGTGGGGCCTTGAGCATCTCTTGGAGTGAACGTCCGACATGGTCAATTATAACTGTCTGCAATCGATCAAGCCCGATGAAATCACAGGGCACTCACAGTGCGCCGTTTAGCCACCGGAAATATTTGAGCAGGAAGAAAAAGTCACACTGATTCTGACGCTGGTCCCTGAAGAGAATGCTTGGTGTGGCCATACGCGACAAGCTTTCAAACCAGCATCGAAGATTGATGTCGAATATTGAATACTTTGCGCCGGAGTTCGTGCGAGGGCCAGACGTCAGTGATACCGATTTGCGGGGTCAATGTCGTCAGATGATTTTCTGTCGAATATCTGTCAGACGTGTTCGGCGCTGGAATTGACAGCAATTGAATCAGAACGTTCAGCTTCGAAAGTCCAAAATTATTACCAGCCTCCATTCACGAGCACATGACGAACACAAAGCGTCAAGGGTTCTGCGGACTCAGATGAGTTCCGTGATGGCTCGCTGTTCCATGGGAACAAGTAGAGATATTTGGAACAATGTCCGCAATAGAATCGCGCTCTGGGCCAGATCTATGACGAGGGTCATGTCAATGCCAATTTTGTAGCGACGTCAAAACTCGCCTGAAACATGAGGCTGCCCCCGCAAGTGTGGTGTTCATCTTGGGAGCCGATTGTCCACTACGTAGGGCGGCGATTTGTAGGCGCGGGGGTGCCTGTCATCCCTCTTCCCCCTCTTCCTGTTGGAATAACCCCAGCAAGGCTATACTTGGCAAGCATAAGAGAAAAGATACGAGCAACAAAGTATTGAATACGTTTGTCCTTACAGGTAACTTACGTAGACCGACGTACGGTAGGTTCGGAACAAGCCACTCTCCGGGCCGGCGAGATTTGTTTGACTGAGTTTGACGCCCGCATCAACAAACAATGAACGGCAGGCTTGATCCGAGCCTAGACGTGCGGACAATAGCAAACTGATGGTATAAAAGGACAGTTTACGTAAAACTGTCCAACGATGACCGCGAGCTTCATGCTGCTCGCCACCTATTCCGGTCCAGCCCGGAATAATTCCAACACTTCCCTCTTCCCCCTTTTTCTGTTTTGGAAAATACGGCTAACCGTCCCCTAGTTCATGCAGCGAAGGCCATTCGACAGGGTGCGAAGCACGTACTCACCGCCCGCGCACTGGCACTAGCTCCCGTGGCAAGAAGGGGAGATCGCCCGCCTCCCCGCAGAGCAGTTCGAGGCCAACCTCCCGTCTCGCCGCGGCCAACTTGGCGAGTCACCGGCCCCGCGTCGTGCGCCCGAGGGCTGCATGCATCACCCCCCTCGCATGCAAGGATGGACGTGCATGGGGCGGCCGTCAGATATGCGCGCACGACACCCTCTCCTCGTAGTTTCCGCGGCCTCGCGAGTCCAACGCCGCCCGCACGCTTAGAAGGAGCCACCCCCCGCCCCCTCGCGCCGGCGTCCTGCAGAACGCCCGCCTGCCAGCGAGCGATGCATGCCTCGCTACTCCTCTCCCCGCTCTGCCTCCTCGAGGCCGCACACCTCCACGGCGACTATACTCTGCTTCGCGGACGTACATGATGGGCCGTGCAGACTGCGACCGGACTGCACACGCGTCAGTCGTTGTCGCGTCTCCCGCTTCGCGCCCCGCTTACCGCGAGGCGTGTACTCGGGTGCTGCCCGAGTGTTGGCGACATCGCTTTTTAGTGTCGGAGAGGCGTAAGTAGGACGAATTCATCGCAAGGCCAGAGGTCGCTCATCGCGATAGCCCCGCGCACCCCTTCGGCGGAGCTCCATGATACAGTAGTCGATCCGTGGAGAATTTACTCGCTCCCTGCCCGCCACGGTATGTTTTCATCCGAGCTGGCTAACTATCAGATCTTGAACAACGTTTCCCTCGCCGCCCATCGCTTGAAGAAAACTGACATTGGTCGTGATTGGCTTCTGGGGCTTTATCTAGGGAGGATTCTCGATTAGGTTAGTGGATGTGATGCCCTGGCTGACTACTTGTACATAGAGGGCATGCGAAACAAATTACGCCAGACTTGTGTTTCAGTTGCGGCAATCCTCATTAATTGGCGGTGGTAAGAGCGGTGGCGCGAATAAGTTCCGTGGCGTCTTGAGATCGTGGCCGGATAGCGCACTTGAAGGGAGGGGGGATTTACCAGATCACGGTGAGCGGTATCCCACGATGATCGCACTTGATGTTTCGAGATCTTATGAGCCCCGAACGATATTCACAGGATGGTTCGATGGATCATTGGCGGTCTGATCGAGCGCTCATAACCACCGGATGACCGCGGAGGAAAATCTCTCCGAATTATGTATCTCTCGACATACTGAATTAGGCAAGACGTATTCTAGCGTCTTTACGACACTTTTGGAACGATAAAGGTTTCGGAGCTCGAATACAACTGGTCGTATCAGCGTAACCGACTAGTACTACATATGTGCATCCAGGTACCGATGGGCTTCAGCGGTCTAGAAATATAAAGTAGGTAAGCAGAAGTTTTTGAGACGGAACTTGAAGACGTACTGTGTAAGCACACTCACTATACTTCTTCTCAACGGCCTTCCATTGCGCTACAAGTTTCTTGGCCGTCCATTCAGACGATACATTTTCTAGCCAATCGGTACTGTAGTCCTTCAAGCTCTCAAGTTGATCAAGAGTCTGGGACCAGTAGTGGATCTGCCCAGCAGTAGCGCTCTGTGCTTGCTTGACAACACTTAGGACGCCATTCGAATCATCGGAGAAGGCCAGCCAGGGTTTGATGGCATTAAGCCCTACAGGTGAATCTCGAAGCAATTGAGATAAATGTGACCCATACCATCTATAACGTTCTGATGGTGTGCACCTGACTCGATGGCCATCCCACCCGCTACAACAAGAGCAGGAGGGAAAACAAGACCCAGTACGCCGCAAAATACCCCCAAAACTGCGTAGTTCTCGCGACGATCCCTCTCTTCATCAATTTCATGTTGGGCTTCTGCAATGGCGTTATCGATCTGCCGCCTGGTCTTTTCTGTTTTCATTTCAAGCTTCAAAGATGAAAGAAACGGTTGGTCAATGACAAGGCAAGGTAATGAACAGGATCATTTTCGATCAAGACATACCTTCTCGAGATCTGTTTGGACTGCTCCAAAATACGCATGCATTTCCTTGGCATTGGCTAGCAGCTCCGTGACGCGTTTGATAAGACTGCGAGCGATATCGGGAACATCTTTGGTGTGGAGTCCTCCAACGATGAATTGGTCCAGGGCATAAATAAAGTCTTTCGCCACCTTGACCCCCGACCGGGAGTATGCTTCGCCCGTTTTGACGCCAAAACGAAATTTAACACCGATATCTAAGAGCGTATCGATGAGATCCAAACGCATCGTCTCAATCTTGGGGTCGGGGGATAAACTAGCATAACAGGGAGAAGCGAGACCTTGTATCAATGCGCCCGTGCTAGCAGGGCAGACTTACTTGTCCCTGATGGCCAATGTCTTTGATGCGATGGTGGTAGCTATGCTGAAGCCACTGCAGACATCATTGAGTGCATCTGAATTGGGAGGTTTCATGCTTATGGCGCTGGTGACGAGTACCCCTAAAAATGGCCAAAACAAGCGCATTGCGACCGGATCCAATAGTTGTTAATGAGGTGAGTTGGAGGATACTGGTACGAAGATGCTAGGGAGTGTGATTCATCGTGTGCTTAAGTATCTACGGAGGCGTGTTGTGGGAGGCCTCTGTGAACTACGTGGACCAGGTGAGGCTTGGGAAATTAATGGAAGCAATTATGATGAACGAGCACCCCACCCATAAATATCGACGTGTGCGGGCAGTGCATATCCTGAACACCTTTAGATCTAGAATGGAAAAGAAGCGTAAATAGGCGAACAATCTCGAATATGCCGGAGTTTGGGCGGAATTTAAGGGCCTCACAGGGTGCCCGGCTTTGCCCAGCATGCTGATTCCGCGCCAGTGCCGGGTGCGCGCCTAGCGCGCCAATTTTACTAACGGCGAACAGCCCTATAAATTACCAGGCCTGGCAAAGCTGGGTTTCGGATGAATCAGCGGTCAGGGAAAGTTAAACATAGTGCTACTACTTACACGTGGCTTACACGGGGACCACACAAAAGACATCATTTCGCCTTCCGAAATGAAATGAACACAAAGAATCGCAGCCAAGTCGCACGACAGTATCAGAGTCTCGGTTAAATGAACGAAAACAATCGAGCAAAGAGAATGAAGATTCTGCTGGAGAGAGTTAATCCGCGGCCACCGCCCACACCGAATTCAAGTGTTCGACCCTACTTGATCCATGTCGGAGCCTGGCGATCGCTGATTACATACAAAAAGAATCGGCGGAGAATCTCGTTATACCGTGTTAGAGGAGCCTACATCAACGGCTTTGGAGCGCGGGGATTTTTTAGAGGAGAAGATGCTTTATGTTACGGCGGGAGGGGGGCAGGAATGACCCTGGAAAATATCACGAACAGTGGGGAGGTGGGGCCCTGAGCATCGCTTGAAGAGAACGTCCGACATGGTCAATTATACCTTTTCTGCAATCGACCAAACCCTAGGAAATTACAGAGCGCTCACAGTGCGCCGTTTAGCCACCGGAACTATTGAGCAGGAAGAAAAAGTCCCGCTGATTGAGATGCTGGTCCGTAAAGAGAATGCTTGGTGTGGCCATACGCGACAAGCTTTCAAACCAACATTGAAGATTGATGTTGAATATTGAATACTTTGCGAGGGCCAGACGTCAGTAATACCGATTTGCGGGGCCAATGCATGACGAACACAAAGCGTCAAGGGTTCTGCGGACTCACATGAGTTCCGTGATGGCTCGCTGTTCCATGGGAACAAGTAGAGATATCTGGAACAATGTCCGCATTAGAATCGAGCTGTTGGCCTGATCTATGACGAGGGTCATGTCAATGCCAATTTTGTAACGACGTCTATGACGAGGGTAATGTCAATGCCAATTTTGTAGCGACGTCACAACTCACCTGAAACACGAGGCTGCCCCCGCAAGTATGAATATCGCATGTGTGGTGTTCATCTTAGGAGCCGATTGTCCACTAGTACGTTACACGTAGGACAGCGATTATCTGTTCAACAATCTACACGATAGGGTGCCGTTGCACATCGTTCACTGAAGCGCGAACTGCTTGCCAAACAACCCACATCATCGCCGCGAGCCATCATAAGACACTGTGCGCGCCTTCGCCGCCTCCTGCTGCGCCCCACGGACTGTGGCGAAGGCGAAGGCAACGCTGAAAAAGAAGGTGGCGTCGGGGTGCCTGCCATTCCTCTTTCCCCTCTTCTTGTTAGAATAATCCCAGCGAGGCCATATTTGGCAAGCACAAGGGAGAAGATATGAGCAACAAAGTATTGAATACGTTGGTACGTACGGAGGCAAACTCATGGCGTCCACAATGGCACTATAGAATATCAAAGGAAAGCTTACGTAAGATGGTCCGTGCTCTCCAACGCGAGCCTCGCCACCTATTCCGGTCCGGCCCGGAATAATTCCAGCACTTCTCTTTTGAAAAATACGGCTAACCGTCCCCAGATCATCCAGCAAAGGACGTTTGACACGGTGCGAAGCACGTACTCTCTGCCCGAGCACTAGTTCCCGTGGCAAGAAGGGGAGATCGCCGCCCGCCACCCCGCAGAGCAGTTCGAGGCCAATCCCGTCTCGCCGCGGCCAACTTGGCAAGTCGCTGGCCCCGCGTCATGCGCCCGAGGTCTGCATACATCACCCGCCTCGCACGCAAGGATGGACGTGCATGGGGCGGCCGTCAGATATCTGAGACTTTGCGGAAAGTGCACGGTCATGACTCAAGTGCAAGGAGATGTCGGCCCGAAATGCCGATACAAACAAAACACAACGCAGCCAAGCTTAATCCTGGCTCCTGCTGCTTGCGACGTGCCCTAGTCCCCAGCCGCCGAGCGCAACTCTTACTACGCCATCTTGGCCTCATTCTATCCCTCAGCGCTATTCAAGCCTGCTCTGTCCTTTGTGGCTCAGGACACATCATGTATTTTCGCGAGAGCGTGGCACGCCCGACGAGTAGCAAAGATGACCAACTCGCCGACCAAGGCTCCGCTGGAATGCATATTCGGTCAGTGCCCACCTCACCTATCTACACCCTTCTAATGCAGTGTAATGCTGATTTTCGATGCTATCCTCCGATGCTATCCCCCTTGTAAATAATATACCAAAACCAAATAAGAAATGAGTTATTGTTTTCATTGTTATATTTATCTTAAAAGTAGGACTACGTATGCTCTTATATTACAAAAGGTTATACTTCATAAATTTAACAACAAGCGACGGTGCTTCCAACTGGCTGTCGTATTGAGTACGCCCTTGTGCAGGCCCTGGGTCGAGTTCGCCATGCCTGTAAGTAGAGCTAGTGCGGCAGTGTGCAGCGCGCGGGGCCGGGGCAAGTATTGAGGATGGCAGCGCGCATGCGTACGACGACTTCATGGTGGACAGCGAGGGGCGGGCATTGGTTGCGGCGCTGATGTTGTTTTATTATTGACAGCCTCGGAATCGGCTGGCGATACGGGGGGCAGCTCCGTGGGATCCGGTGCTGGAGGAGCCTACATCGGCGGCTTTGGGGTGCAGGGATTTTTTAGAGAAGATGCTTTGTGTTACGACGGGAGGGGGCAGGTTGTACGGGTGGATACGAGAGTACGTTGAGCTCCGAGAAGGAGAACGTAGTGGGCCATAATTATAGTTTACTGTACCATTTCGACCGTACATTCATCAATTTTTATCCGAGACGCCTGAGAAATTTTCTTTCGATTTAAGGTGATTTTTGCACACATCAAAAAAAATCTGGTGTGACCTGTGACTGAACTTACAGTCGAAATGGTACAGTGAATCACAGACAATGTGAACTTTGCACACTGGCGAGTACAGTAGGCTCGAGGAAAATGCACTGATGTCTAGTATTGTTTCTCAGTCAACCACATAGTCATCAGAAGAGTCCACCCTCGTTGTTGCTTGTAATTTGTAACCTGTGCTGGTCCTGCAGTGTCATGGACTCATGGCGGGGACATGGAAAAACAAACGCCGTCTAGGCACCGTAGTTTTTCTGTTTGCAATTAGCACTAGGCGGCCACACACTATAAGCCCTAGTGGCATTGGACGGAAAAATTGTGGATGTCCACCTTGTAATAGGGATCGAAATGAACTTGGTTGCGAACACCCAGGCAAATGCATTGACACTGCGCAGATATTGATAGACTGTATTATGCCAAAGTGGAATCCACTCGCTCCTATGACTGACCTTTGCAATGATATCAAACTGACAGCAGTGGAATTGGATGCAAATCTGCGACAAGTTGAAATTGATGAACCAATGACCTACAATCCGAACTTCAGAGTGTCTAGTGCCGAAAATGGCTTCCGCATCTTTGCTGGGGATGATTCAATGCATGAGATTGCTGCAAGACGACAAGGCCAACTTGAACCACCCCTGAATTTAACAACCGCTTTTGTGCATATCAAGGTCATGCGGGCTGGTCAGTATGACCCTCAAATTATGGCAAGATTCAAAATTGTTTCAGATGACTTTGAGGAAGACACAACTGTACATCTAACATTTGACAACCCAACGATAAAAATGAACTTTAAATCCGGAATATTGGGAGCTGCACTCTCCTTGTTCCAGAAAATTCCAAATAATGCCCCGTTACTACTATGTTCCCCATCTGACTTTTTGCTCAAAACACTGATTAAGGAGCGAACAAAATCTGAAAACAACATGTTAGACCCTAATTTTCCCCTCTTTAAAGCGGTTTTTGCAGCGCTGAACGAGCGGGTTGCACGAACACAGTTCAAGCAAACAACAGACACTTTTCCTGTCACCTTAAATTTGGACACTGATCTATGCCCTCCACTCGAGGTTGATACCCAAATCGATTTAATGTTCAGCTGTCCTGGAATTCTAATCTCACAAGGCTCACAACGGATCTTTACAAAAATTATCAAAGGCAACCACTCTGAACCTTTTAGAAAGGCAACTTTCATCAACCTAGCCGCATCCGATGCTCCGTATATGAAATTTCTGAGTACACTCCAACAGACGAAATGATTTGGAACTCTATACGTTGCACAAATTTGAGACGAACCCACCGTGAATTATTCTGGAAGCACTGGTTGAGCATTTCAATTTTTTCACCTTCTTTTTCAGTGAAAAATGTTGTTTATTTTTCAGACATTTTTCACTGAAAAAGAAGGTGAAAATTTTAAAACTTTTTCAGCCCTTTCTCGATTCAAGGTGAAAAATTCGAAATAAAATAAGAAAGTGATGAAAATGTTTTGAAAATTTCACCTGCTTTTTCAGTGAAAAATGTGTGAAAAATAAACGACATTTTTCACTGAAAAAGAAGGTGAAAAAATTGAAACGTTCAACCAGCGAAGTCGATTCACAACATTTTCAGAGTCGGGGACTTTTGGACACACATGAATAATCTTGAAGAATTTTCTGTTTGTCACACATGTGGCGTCCCCGAAAACCTTGAGCACATAGCAATGGAGTGTGATGCCTCGGGCACAAAATTAATTTGGGGACTGACCAAGAAACTCTGGGCCACGAAATACCCCGTGTGGCCCTCCCTCAGCTGGGGCCTCATCCTTGGTTGTAACCTTGTTAAATTCAAACACTCAAATGGGAAAATTATCCCTGCTATGGGACGATTATTTGCCATTCTGGTATCTACGGCCTGGCACACAATCTGGAACATCCGGAATGATAAGGTTCTGAAGAACCCACACCGTAACATTACAGACATTGAGATTCACAACAGATGGCTGAAATCCATGAATTCAGCACTGGGACGAGATTGAATCCTCACCAATAAAATGAAATTTGGTAATCTTGCGCTGAAAAAGATCTTGTCCTAAGAACATGGAGTGGTCTACTAATGAACGAAGACACTCTGCCGGATGATTGGACCTACACAGTGGGGGTTTTAGTGGGTATACAGCCATTGAAATTGAATGACTCAAGAAATGGGATAGGATAAATTTACTAGGCTGGAGTCCCACACTCTGGTAATTGTGCGTAATGGCATTTCCTCCCTGGACAACTTTCCCGGCATTAACTAGAACTTCCTAGTAGACCCAGCGGATGACTTTTGGAATGCTTCTGCAGACTGAATTTCATTATCCCAAACACTCCAAAAAAAAAACAAAAAAAAAAGGAAAAACAAACGCCGTGACAGAGATACAAATTGAAAGGCTGTGCTCCAGCGTCTATCGCATCCTTCAAACCATGATGGCAGCCAACCTCCACGACATTGCAGAGACCACTCTGGCTGCCGTTTCAGCGGGAAAGGTTGTTTAGGGATCCCCACCGTACCGTATACAGTTTACACCCGTATAAAAAACCGTATTTGATCATATCCTGACCAAACTTGGAAATTATGATCCGGATTCTGTCTCAATCTATGCATCAGCGTTATTTCCCCCGATTCTGCCCTTTTGTGGAAGGACTTTCGCGCAGGTGCTGACATAGATTATACATTTCTGAGCAAAATACCTCGATTTGGAAAGCCGTATTGATCACCGTACAGTCAAACCGTATTTCCCTCAATTGCACCGTAATGCAACTTTCCTACCCAAAACACCTTTGACCCAAGGAATAGCAAATAGAAAGCTAATGTATCAAGCATTTCTTGGCCGTGCGGCACGAGAAACCATGTGTAAAATGGCAAATCATTGTTTTGACCCATATTTACGGTGGGGATCCCTAAGGTTGTTGTAGGTGGTCTCCTGTATGATTTTAGAGGCAAATTGGCTGAATCGACACTCTGAACTGCTTACTATGCCCCCGACTCCTTGCTTTCTGCCTGGCACTCTTTCAGTCCAGCGCAGACACCTCCTCTAGCACTGCAACCATGATAGAAATTCTGTAAACAACAACTCTTGCTGCAGCTCGTAATGCAGGCTCAAAGGGTTATAAACGCCGAATAGGCGTCCTCAACTTCGCGTCAGCAGAGCAGCCTGGGGGTGGCTTCACAAATGGGGCAAGTGCCCAGGAAGAGTCTATTGCCTGCAGCTCGGTGCTATATACATCCCTCATGACACCAACTGCGCAGCAGTTCTACACCTTGCACTCCACCCACGGCGAAGGAGGCTTTTATAGCCATGTGATGGTGTACTCCCCGCATGTTGTAGTCTTCCGCACTGACGACAGGGCTTGGGAACCCAATGTGATGTCTTTCGCTCTCGGAATGCTAAGCTAGATAAGATGCCATCAATAAACTCGACAACAAAGGTGGGGAGGTGTGAGGGGGGAAGGAGAATAAAATAAAATTCACCAATGTTCAATTTCTTTAGTTTACAACTTTCCCCCCGGGTGGAACAGCCTCGAATACAGCGATCACCTCATAGATGAAGCGCTCTTCGCCATGCTCAGGGAGCAGCCAGGACTTCTCATCACACACGCAAAACCTCTTCACCTTTTGCATGAACCGCCCGAACTCCTTGGCCTGCTCGTACTCAATCGTCCTGTTATGTTCTACCGTCTCTCGAAGAGCGAAGTTGAAACATACCATTCAAGTCTGTGTAACTTAAATGGAATCGAATGAGGCACTGGCTTACCCAACTTTGGAGGACTGCGATTGCAGCTTTGATCTGTGCGTGGTAGTTCGAAATCACAATGTCCTCTTCCATACCCTCTATGGCCTCCTCTGTTGTGATCCCTTCCTCGACAACCATTTTCTTCGACATGTCCTTCGCAAAGAGAGCCATCAAGAAGGCAATGGTTGCACACAATAAAATGGCTTTGAAATCCATAAACCCGCTATACGAGTAGCAGGTGTCAGCCAATGGCTCAGAGGTATTGTCACAGTCAAGACCTTAAGCGTCCACTCTCGGTATGATGAGAGGGATTGGGTGGTGCTCGTGGTAGATCTCGAAAGATGATGGAATAAAAGGTTAACTACGACAGCGTAATAGCTACTCTACTTATACTGTCTAGGGAACCGTGTGAACTAGTCTATATATACTACAACTACCCTTAACCACATGTTCTCAGTGTCCTTGCTGTGTCCTCATGTCCTGACGTCATCTCTGACATCATCGTGATGTCATCCCTTGGGTCGGGCCGATCTTAGTCATAACCTCTTTGTCATCCAGCGCTTAGATCTCTGGCGCTTAGATAGGCGTTGGAACGATAGATCTTATCTAATCATGACAGGTATCGTCTGCTCCGGGACCATAGGCATTCAGCGAGCTGCCCATGTTTCAATGAGTGGGAGGTGGTCGATAAGTAAAGGGGTTTCCTCTTTTTTCAACCCCCACTGCGCTGACTGCCCTGGCATACATTCCCACAGCTGTACTCATAATCATTGGCAAAAGCAAAACTAAATTGCCATACACTCCACATTCCACAAAGAACGTCCAAACTCAATGTCTACTGTATAATTCTGACTCCTGAGGACCACCGACAGCACTCGATACGAAATTCGGCTCACCGCTGCATCGGGAACTAAACTGGCAGACGATCAGCCCAATTAGAAGACTTCAAGTGTTGCCCAACCGAAAAAATTAGCATCCTTCTCTCATCTCATTCTGCCGACACAGCACTGTTGTGAGCCAGAAACGAAGCCCCCGACTTTCAGAATGGCTGTTGGTTGACTTTTGGATCCACAACCCATCCAGGTGTCAAGAAGAGTTTTGACTGTTTTTATATAGACATGATTGAATTGACGTTGAGGCTCGCGTGTAATTATATGGGATCGGGTACCCCTGAGCCTATAATGTATTCTGAATTTGTTTGTAATTCATTCCCCGCGCGTGGGAGATCGCAAGGATCATGGCTTCTTGACGCATCGCTACAGCGTCGATTCGATTCCGTCTGCAAAATCTAAATCTGAAAGGTGCGCTGCAGTAAACCCTGGCATGGACACATTACTTATCGACACGGTTTTATCGCGCACAAGCCTCCTCTGCCAAGTGTTTGCAATTAAGAGTTAAACCTTGGCCATCTGGGGCATCAAGGGTTATTAAGGTTTAAGGGTTAATCTTAAGGGCAGAGTTAAGGCCTTAAATCCATTTTAGGAAATATTTTCATACAGTCAATTTTGCTGCTGTAACACATCGTATACCACACAAACAGAGAGAATAAGTAATTCCAAGGCTGTTGCTCATCTCCGGAGCCTCCAATTGCTCTGGAATCCGGCCTTCCATCCTCCACCAAATCTTCCAAGGCCCTAAGTTCCACCTCATGATCGATGTCTGCTTGAATAAATTTAGTGCCAGGTTTTTCGCCACACTGCCGAGAAGAATTGCCAGCGTGGTCTTTGCCCATTTCTTAATTGTAAATTTTCGTTGGGATCGGGGATCCCCGGTGGTCCATGCCGATATCGGCCCGGACCCTTAAGCCTTAACATCTCTGAGCCCCACCATTAAGCCTTATGTTAAGGCCTTAATAACCGTTAACAAGATTAAGGCCTTAAAGCTTAGGCCAACACAGCCTCTGCCCACATGTCTCCTGCAGACGGCCCTAGGATACTCCAAGAAGTTGAACCGCCTGAGTAGAGAAGACGGCCCTCCGTTTGACAGGTGATGCAGCAGCACATACTCAGGCTACTTTGGACGATATCGATGTTGGTTGGATGGTAAGCTAAGTCAGGCCTTTCTCACATTAACCTAAATCAACGGTGCTTCACCGCGGACACCAATCACGCGTTCAATGAGAAAGACGGTCCATATTCGATCGGCTGGAACATCAACAACGGCACAAGAAGTTGTGTCTTCGTGCGCACCTCTGTCTCTTTTTCTCTTTCTGTTGCATTTTCTCATTCGATGCCGCTATTCCTCTGGACTTTAGTAATTTGCGGTCACGGAATCTGCAAAGAATTACTGCGCCAATGACATTGAGCGTATGCAGATCCGAATGAGCAGTGTAAGCCCATCATCACGAGTTGGATCTGACTGCCCGAAAGAGGTCATTCATGCGTGCTTTTCTGCACTACGATTGCGATGAAAACAAGATTTCAAATTGTTCGAACAGCTAGTTTTCATGAAGCCCACCATAGAAATGTATTTTCATGCTATTCGACTACAGTCGCCGGCGGCACGGTTCAGATTGACATCCGGTCAGTTGAAAGCTCAGCTCTGTCCTAATGCCGTCGCGGGACAATTGGAAGGTGATGAATAGATGGATGCCGTGGCACGCGTACCAAGAAGCCATCGGACAATGCACATGTATGTCTTACAAGTCGCGGAGGGCACAAGGAGGCGATATTGGAATGTTCCACTGCGCTCAGCATGTTCGAATGTGAGGCGTGAGTTGGAAAATGGACTGAAAGAGGAGACGCCGAATATGAGCAGGCAGGTGTAGAATGATATGAAATTTCGGTTTGTTGAACCAATTCAATGTGAGTTGGCAAGTGCAATCCAGAAAGTGATCAATCGCTTTCTAAAGATCTGCGTGTAAAATATATTAGCATAGTATATAGGACCATAGAGGTAAACTTACGATGTATTTGTTCAAGTCATTGATGTGTGGCTGCCATACGAGAGTGAAGACAGCACTGAGAGCTGCAAAAGCTCGAATGTTTGCTTCCGGAAGTAATCCCTGTAGAACAAACGGACCCGCTTCCACAATTGCACGAAAATCACGACCTGTCAAGGAGCCCGACTAGGTAACCGGTGTATGGCCAGACAGAGCAGATATCCCGAGTCCAGAGACATTGAATGATGAAAGCCTGGCAATCAAGATACCTGTATCGGATTTTCTAACCGCGCAACAGCATCCCGCCAAAAGTACTTGACATCCTGCATGTCGTCCTGCATGGTTTTGTCATACATCAACGTTCATGGGTACAATTTAAACAAACTACACTCGAAACATCGGACTACGAACTAGAACAAAAAACAAACGTTCATCTTGTTGATTGCGCCATCCCATCCCTCGCCGACTCAGGCAGTGATCGGGATGCAGTTGATCGCGATGAGTCCGCCTGTTGAAGATTGATTGAGCCTTCAGCAGATACGACAAATCCTGCTTCAAAATACTCACTCCACTCCTGCTGGGGCGCGTCACAAACGACGGTGGTCGAGCCGCTACATTGCGTGTCCATGAATAACAACAAAATACGGTGTGATAAAAATGCGTACCAGTTGTTTCCGACAACGGTGATGGGGGAGCAGCTCAACCCGATAGGGACATTGAGGCTGGAGACGTCGAGCCCGAGGAGGGCTGCGACGATGGATGCGGCGCTGCTGCTGGAGGGCACGACGCTGTTGCAGCACTGGGGGGAGGTGGGCGTGGTCACCGGCGGGGTGGTGTTGCGGCGCGCGGGGTGGCGGCAGCAAGGGTCTGCGAAGAGTCAGGTGATGTTCAGGGTACCGGGGAAAGGGCATACAACGAGAACAGAAGTGACAATGACGGAGAGCTTGGAGAACATCTTTGAGGCTTGTGAGAGAGCTTGAACTACGGGGAGGTGTTCGAGTGAGGATTGAGAGCGAGACTGCACCTTTTATACATTTCGCGGCTCCGTTTCTTCCTGAATTAGAAGCGATTGGGCTATGTGTTGGGGTCCGGAGCATGCAGGCTATACGCCATGAAATGTGGAGCGGTGGAGCCCTTCGGCATGCTGTACAGCGGGGAGTAACGAAGAACATCCAGTTGGCGGGCAGAAACTGAATAGCAGGACATTTTGCACTCTCATTTTAGGCGAGAAATGACCATGGAGAATATCACGAACAGTGGGGCGGTGGGGCCTTGAGCATCGCTTGGAGTGAACGTCCGACATGGTCAATTATAACTGTCTGCAATCGATCAAGCCCGATGAAATCACAGGGCACTCACAGTGCGCCGTTTAGCCACCGGAAATATTTGAGCAGGAAGAAAAAGTCACACTGATTCTGACGCTGGTCCCTGAAGAGAATGCTTGGTGTGGCCATACGCGACAAGATTTCAAACCAGCATCGAAGATTGATGTCGAATATTGAATACTTTGCGCCGGAGTTCGTGCGAGGGCCAGACGTCAGTGATACCGATTTGCGGGGTCAATGTCGTCAGATGATTTTCTGTCGAATATCTGTCAGACGTGTTCGGCGCTGGAATTGACAGCAATTGAATCAGAACGTTCAGCTTCGAAAGTCCAAAATTATTACCAGCCTCCATTCACGAGCACATGACGAACACAAAGCGTCAAGGGTTCTGCAGACTCAGATGAGTTCCGTGATGGCTCGCTGTTCCATGGGAACAAGCAGAGATATTTGGAACAATGTCCGGATAGAATCGCGCTCTGGGCCAGATCTATGACGAGGGTCATGTCAATGCCAATTTTGTAGCGACGTCAAAACTCGCCTGAAACATGAGGCTGCCCCCGCAAGTGTGGTGTTCATCTTGGGAGCCGATTGTCCACTACGTAGGACGGCGATTTGTAGGCGCGGGGGTGCCTGTCATCCCTCTTCCCCCTCTTCCTGTTGGAATAACCCCAGCAAGGCTATACTTGGCAAGCATAAGAGAAAAGATACGAGCAACAAAGTATTGAATACGTTTGTCCTTACAGGTAACTTACGTAGACCGACGTACGGTAGGTTCGGAACAAGCCACTCTCCGGGCCGGCGAGATTTGTTTGACTGAGTTTGACGCCCGCATCAACAAACAATGAACGGCAGGCTTGATCCGAGCCTAGACGTGCGGAGGCAAACGGCTGGCGTCCATAATAGCAAACTGATGGAATATAAAAGGACAGTTTACGTAAAACCGTCTAACGATGACCGCGAGCTTCATGCTGCTCGCCACCTATTCCGGTCCAGCCCGGAATAATTCCAACACTTCCCTCTTCCCCCTTTTTCTGTTTTGAAAAATACGGCTAACCGCCCTAGTTCATGCAGCGAAGGCCATTCGACAGGGTGCGAAGCACGTACTCACCGCCCGCGCACTGGCACTAGCTCCCGTGGCAAAAGGGGAGATCGCCCGCCTCCCCGCAGAGCAGTTCGAGGCCAACCTCCCGTCTCGCCGCGGCCAACTTGGCGAGTCACCGGCCCCGCGTCGTGCGCCCGAGGGCTGCATGCATCACCCCCCTCGCATGCAAAGATGGACGTGCATGGGGCGGCCGTCAGATATGCGCGCACGACTCCCTCTCCTCGTAGTTTCCGCGGCCTCGCGAGTCCAACGCCGCCCGCACGCTTAGAAGGAGCCACCCCCCGCCCCCTCGCGCCGGCGTCCTGCAGAACGCCGCCTGCCAGCGAGCGATGCATGCCTCGCTACTCCTCTCCCCGCTCTGCCTCCTCGAGGCCGCGCACCTCCACGGCGACTATACTCTGCTTCGCGGACGTACATGATGGGCCGTGCAGACTGCGACCGGACTGCACACGCGTCAGTCGTTGTCGCGTCTCCCGCTTCGCGCCCTGCTTACCGCGAGGCGTGTACTCGGGTGCTGCCCGAGTGTTGGCGACATCGCTTTTTAGTGTCGGAGAGGCGTAAGTAGGACGAATTCATCGCAAGGCCAGAGGTCGCTCATCGCGATAGCCCCGCGCACCCCTTCGGCGGAGCTCCATGATACAGTAGTCGATCCGTGGAGAATTTACTCGCTCCCTGCCCGCCACGGTATGTTTTCATCCGAGCTGGCTAACTATCAGATCTTGAACAACGTTTCTCTCGCCGCCCATCGCTTGAAGAAAACTGACATCGGTCGTGATTGGCTTCTGGGGCTTTATCTAGGGAGGATTCTCGATTAGGTTAGTGGATGTGATGCCCTGGCTGACTACTTGTACATAGAGGGCATGCGAAACAAATTACGCCAGACTTGTGTTTCAGTTGCGGCAATCCTCATTAATTGGCGGTGGTAAGAGCGGTGGCGCGAATAAGTTCCGTGGCGTCTTAAGATCGTGGCCGGATAGCGCACTTGAAGGGAGGGGGAATTTACCAGATCACGGTGAGCGGTATCCCACGATGATCGCACTTGATGTTTCGAGATCTTATGAGCCCCGAACGATATTCACAGGATGGTTCGATGAATCATTGGCGGTCTGATCGAGCGCTCATAACCACCGGATGACCGCGGAGGAAAATCTCTCCGAATTATGTATCTCTCGACATACTGACACAGGAAGGATATCTCAATAACACTTCGTGAACTATGCTAAATATATCCAAGAACTAATAACATTAAGTCTTGCATATGTCACTGCTAAACTAGCTTGAAAGTTTTTAAAATGTTTTCATCCTAAATTCTAGAATGTTATGGATGATACATAATGAATATGTACAGCATGTATACATCATGTCTTTCACAATATCTTTCAAATGCCTCTTGAGCATGTTTAACGAGGAAAGCATGAACATATTCAAAATGTGTACAGCATATATTCTTGCCAGATACACAGAAAATATTGTGATCTTGTCACACAATGTGTTTCAGTTGTCTTTTGCAAAACAATCAACATATCTTTAGGGAAACTGGGTGGGAATTATGCAATGGTAATTTGAAATGTCCAAAATGACATTCACCATTTGTTTAGTTACTTTTAGTAATGTTTTAATCATGACTTGCAGATAAAGAATGTTGCATGTTGTGAAAGACATCTAAAAGATATTTAAAATGTTGTAGTTGAATACTTTGGATGAATTCAAAAAAACATTGTAGGAATTATTTAAAATAGTTCTGCATGAAATCTTGGGGAAGATATTGTGAATGTATTTGCAAGGTATTTTACCTGCCAACTTCAACATGTTTAGGATAAACATTAGACAAATGTGGGGTCAGAAAAGGAGAAAGGAAGATGAAAGAGATTCAAGTAGCATTAAATATGACTTACTGAAAAGTGGTCAATAGATTCGTGAAATGTATTTGAAATGGTTCAGCAGAGGACATTCAAAATATATTTCATATTTACACCCAGGAAGAAATCCATAAGAGACATTTTTATGTCATCTTCTGCAGTATAAGCAGATATAAGTGAGAGGACACAGAGAACAGATTAAAAATGTCAATCATAATAATTTCACGACAGTCATGGGTAAGATGGTGCAACACAGATAAGAGTCAGTTGAAATATATTTTCTGTATAAGGGTTGGACAAGAGTCAAGAGAAAGTGACAACAAGCCTTGAAGAAACATATTTAAAAAGTATTTGACATCTATTTGATAAGAATGGCACAAAATGGAACAGTTGACATGTGGAATACTGAGTACCTTGTGTGAGAGACATGTAGAAAGAATTTGAGATAGATCTCACAATAATACAATTAACTTTTAGAGTAAATACGGAGGAAAATATCTGGCACAGAGGAAACTTGACATCTTGGGCAGAAATCTCAGGCCACAGAGCAAAACTGGCATCTTTGGTGGAAATCTCAGGTCACAGAGAAAATTTGACATCTTCGGTGGGGAGATATGGCCACAGAGAAAACTTGACATTTTTGGTGGAAATCAGGTCGCAGAGCAAACTTGACATCTTGGGCAGAAATGTCAGGCCACAGAGCAAAACTGGCATCTTTGGTGGAAATCTCAGGTCACAGAGAAAATTTGGCATCTTTTGTGGAGAGATGCGGCCACGAAGCAAACTTGACATCTTTTGTGGAGAGATGCGGCCACAGAGCGAACTTGACATCTTTAGCGGAAATCTCTGGTCGCAGAGCAAACTTGGCATCTTTTGTGGAGAGATGCGGCCACAAAGCAAACTTGACATCTTTGGTGGAAATCTCTGGTCGCAGAGCAAACTTGGCATCTTTTGTGGAGAGATGCGGCCACAAAGCAAACTTGACATCTTTGGTGGAAATCTCTGCTGGCAGTGCAAACTTGGCATCTTTTGTGGAGAGATGCGGCCACAAAGCAAACTTGACATCTTTTGTGGAGAGATGCGGCGACAAAGCAAACTTGACATCTTTGGTGGAAATCTCTGGTCGCAGAGCAAACTTGACATCTTTGGTGGAAATCTCTGGTCGCAGAGCAAACTTGGCATCTTTGGTGGAAATCTCTGGTCGCAGAGCAAACTTGGCATCTTTTGTGGAGAGATGCGGCGACAAAGCAAACTTGACATCTTTGGTGGAAATCTCTGGTCGCAGAGCAAACTTGGCATCTTTGTGGAGAGATGCGGCGACAAAGCAAACTTGACATCTTTGGTGGAAATCTCTGGTCGAAGAGCAAACTTGGCATCTTTTGTGGAGAGATGCGGCCACAAAGCAAACTTGACATCTTTGGTGGAAATCTCTGGTCGCAGAGCAAACTTGGCATCTTTTGTGGAGAGATGCAGCCACAAAGCAAACTTGACATCTTTTGTGGAGAGATGCGGCGACAAAGCAAACTTGACATCTTTGGTGGAAATCTCTGGTCGCAGAGCAAACTTGGCATCTTTTGTGGAGAGATGCGGCCACAAAGCAAACTTGGCATCTTTGGTGAAAATCTCTGGTCGCAGAGCAAACTTGGCATCTGTGGTGGAAATCTCTGGTCGCAGAGCAAACTTGGCATCTTTGGTGGAAATCTCTGGTCGCAGAGCAAACTTGGCATCTTTGGTGGAAATCTCTGGTCGCAGAGCAAACTTGGCATCTTTGGTGGAAATCTCTGGTCGCAGTGCAAACTTGGCATCTTTTGTGGAGAGATGCGGCGACAAAGCAAACTTGACATCTTTGGTGGAGAGATGCGGCGACAAAGCAAACTTGACATCTTTGGTGGAAATCTCTGGTCGCAGAGCAAACTTGGCATCTTTTGTGGAGAGATGCGGCCACAAAGCAAACTTGGCATCTTTGGTGAAAATCTCTGGTCGCAGAGCAAACTTGGCATCTGTGGTGGAAATCTCTGGTCGCAGAGCAAACTTGGCATCTTTGGTGGAAATCTCTGGTCGCAGAGCAAACTTGGCATCTTTGGTGGAAATCTCTGGTCGCAGAGCAAACTTGGCATCTTTGGTGGAAATCTCTGGTCGCAGTGCAAACTTGGCATCTTTTGTGGAGAGATGCGGCGACAAAGCAAACTTGACATCTTTGGTGGAAATCTCTGGTCGCAGAGCAAACTTGGCATCTTTGGTGGAGAGATGCGGCCACAAAGCAAACTTGGCATCTTTGGTGGAAATCTCTGGTCGCAGTGCAAACTTGGCATCTTTTGTGGAGAGATGCGGCGACAAAGCAAACTTGACATCTTTGGTGGAAATCTCTGGTCGCAGAGCAAACTTGGCATCTTTGGTGGAAATCTCTGGTCGCAGTGCAAACTTGGCATCTTTTGTGGAAAGATGCGGCCACAAAGCAAACTTGACATCTTTTGTGGAGAGATGCGGCGACAAAGCAAACTTGACATCTTTGGTGGAAATCTCTGGTCGCAGAGCAAACTTGGCATCTTTTGTGGAGAGATGCAGCCACAGAGCAAACTTGACATCTTTGGTGGAAATCTCTGGTCGCAGAGCAAACTTGGCATCTTTTGTGGGGAGATGCGGCCACAAAGCAAACTTGACATCTTTTGTGGAGAGATGCAGCCACAGAGCAAACTTGACATCTTTGGTGGAAATCTCTGGTCGCAGAGCAAACTTGGCATCTTTGGTGGAAATCTCTGGTCGCAGAGCAAACTTGGCATCTTTGGTGGAAATCTCTGGTCGCATACCAAACTTGGCATCTTTGGTGGAAATCTCTGGTCGCAGAGCAAACTTGACATCTTTGGTGGAAATCTCTGGTCGCAGAGCAAACTTGGCATCTTTGGTGGAAATCTCTGGTCGCAGTGCAAACTCGGCATCTTTTGTGGAGAGATGCGGTGACAAAGCAAACTTGACATCTTTGGTGGAAATCTCTGGTCGCAGAGCAAACTTGGCATCTTTGGTGGAAATCTCTGGTCGCAGTGCAAACTTGGCATCTTTGGCGGAGAGATGCGGCGACAGAGCAAACTTCGCATCTTTTGTGGAGAGATATGGCCACAGAGCAAACTTGACATCTGTTATATACTGAGCCGAAGGAAGGACAAGATAAGAGACTCCGGAACCGGAACCGGGAACTGGAGGATCGGAACTTCCAGAAAGTATATGGGGGGATAACACAAGCACCACAGGACAGTAGGATGTGCGTACTACCAAGGCCAGTGAGGAAAAGAAGACCGGGGAATTAACCAGAGGACGACTCAGGGCAAAGCGGAGAGCAAAGCAACATTAATTATCAAACTGAAGTACATGGCATATGTTAAGGGTTTATATAGCTAAGTCCTAATTGTATTCCTAAAAAGGTGCGAGTCAGGTGACCTGTCAGACATAACAATAATACGAGTCCCAAAGAGGATGGAGAAGTGATGTGGGAGAAATTGACAATAAGAACATGGATTATAAAGATGGATAAACAGGAAACACTCAGTAATCCTTCATTGCGTAAAAACCTGATGATCCGCAATGGGTCCGAGGATGTTCCATCCAGTTCCGGGCTCCAGTACTGGACATGGACCGGAAGGTCAAGGACCGGGAAAGCATGGATATAACAACATCTTTGGCAGAAATATCAGGCTGCAGAGCAAACTTGGCATCTGTGGCGGAGAGATATGGCCACAGAGCAAACTTGGCATCTTTTGTGGAGAGATGTGGGCACAGAGCAAACTTGACATCTTTGGTGGAAATCTCAGGTCACAGAGCAAACTTGACATCTTTGGTGGAAATATCAGGCTGCAGAGCAAACTTGACATCTTTGGCGAAGAGATATGGCCACAGAGCAAACTTGACATCTTTGGTGGAAATATATGGTGCTATTTCCGCCAAAGATGTCAAGTTTGCTCTCTGGCCATATCTCTCCACCAAAGATGCCAAGTTTGCTCTGTGGCCATATCTCTTCGCCAAAGATGTCAAGTTTGCTCTGCAGCCTGAGATTTCCACCAAAGATGTCAAGTTTGCCCTGTGGCCTGATATTTCCACCAAAGATGTCAAGTTTGCTCTGGCCATATATCTCCGCCAAAGATGTCAAGTTTGCTCTGTGGCCGCATCTCTCCACCAAAGATATCAAGTTTGCACTGCGACCAGAGATTTCCACCAAAGATGTCAAGTTTGCTTTGTGGCCGCATCTCTCCACAAAAGATGCCAAGTTTGCTCTGCGACCAGAGATTTCCACCAAAGATGTCAAGTTTGCTTTGTCGCCGCATCTCTCCACAAAAGATGTCAAGTTTGCTTTGTGGCCGCATCTTTCCACAAAAGATGCCAAGTTTGCACTGCGACCAGAGATTTCCACCAAAGATGCCAAGTTTGCTCTGCGACCAGAGATTTCCACCAAAGATGTCAAGTTTGCTTTGTCGCCGCATCTCTCCACAAAAGATGCCAAGTTTGCACTGCGACCAGAGATTTCCACCAAAGATGCCAAGTTTGCTCTGCGACCAGAGATTTCCACCAAAGATGTCAAGTTTGCTTTGTGGCCGCATCTCTCCACAAAAGATGCCAAGTTTGCTCTGCGACCAGAGATTTCCGCTAAAGATGTCAAGTTCGCTCTGTGGCCGCATCTCTCCACAAAAGATGTCAAGTTTGCTTTGTGGCCGCATCTCTCCACAAAAGATGTCAAGTTTGCTTTGTGGCCGCATCTCTCCACAAAAGATGCCAAGTTTGCTCTGCCAGCAGAGATTTCCACCAAAGATGTCAAGTTTGCTTTGTGGCCGCATCTCTCCACAAAAGATGCTGTTATATACCGACCGATGAACTTCAGTCCGGAGAGACCGGAGGATCGGAGGACCGGAAGATCGGGGGACCGGAAGATCTCCGGGGCTGTATACGAAGGGATCACAACACCACAGGAAGGTAAGGGTGAGTGACTACCTTGACCGGCAGGTAATCCGAGGAGGGGACCGGAGTCGGAGTACCGGAGGGGAGTAGCGAATGCAAGGGTGACTCAGTGCAAGGAGAAAAGCCAAGCAACGTTAATTATCAATCTGATGTACAA
>JARGXW010000233.1:0-204039 GCA_029204085.1 Mycena sp. CBHHK59/15
AAATCCACCCATAACCTTGTCAGTTGCGTGCGCGACGCGTTCGAAGGTATTTGACCTCCGGACCATTTCTCGCTGAATTTTGTATTGATCGTTTTTTTTTTCTCAGCCCACCACATCGCATACACGGTTGCGAAAGTGGACCACCGAGATATTTCGGTGGGAACATCCTTGCTGTCGAGAAACAAGGCAATTATCATGGCCTTCTGATCGACTGGGAGTTGGCCCGATTCCAAGGGGATCAAATCTCCAGAGCATATGAGAGAACGGTACGTGTCAACTTCATTACTTGAAAAAAAAGTGTTCTGACCATGTATTCAGGGCACACGACAATTCATGGCTGCGCGATTGTTTGACAATCCAGCTCCGACACGTAACGTGGGCGATGATATCGAATCATTTGTTCTTCTTCTTTTCTGGATTGCTGTTCGGTATGCTCCGAACAACTCGTCCGAAAAGCAGCGGACGAGCTTCTTGAATCAATTCGAGGACCCTGAAGCAAAGAGGAATCTAATCTTAGGTTATCGACAAAGCGCACAACGCCTTCAACTCGAATCTTCACAATTCCGCACCTTTCTTGTTCACATTGCACTGCAATACACGTATCGGTACGATCAACCGATCTCGCTGGACGACCGAGCAGAAGTAGAAGAATTGGCAGCAAAGCAGCTCGCTTTGGAAAAACATGACTGGCTGCTCGACATCTTCAAGACCGACTTGAACGACGAGGCTTGGAAGGCGATCAAAGACCCTGCTCGGGACAATGCCATCGAGCGTGTGGAGGCCGTGAAGAAACGGAAGGCAGACGCTGGCACCGAGTACGCAATTGTGGATAAGAACAAGAGACGGCGCGGCGGGGAGCGTGGGCCAGAGGTGGTAGACAACGCAAGTTCGTCTGAGTTATCTGAGGTGCCGGACCCATCAGACTGAGTTGATTGTATGTACACGAGATGTAAACTTCGTCTGAATGGATCCCAGGGTCTTCCAAGTGGTCCGGGTGTCTGACTGACTCGATCGTACATAGAAGAGGTAAAAGATTGTTTGGTATTGAAATCTATTTGGAAAGCAGGCCCAACAGCTCCCCGTCTGCGATTCGCCGCCCTTGCGGGATAGGTCCGGGTTCGATGCAAGTCGCAGAGGACGCGGGAGCCAGATCGAAGCGACTACGGCGACGGTGAAAGATCGCCTTCGGAAGCGCACCCTGGCCGCTCCCGGATCCGTCGACAACAATCGCCAGTGAATATACGCGCGGTCCCGCAGATCCAGGCTGTCGCAGGCGTTCAAAGAGAGCTTGACTACCGTGGTGAGCGTTTGTAGCTGCAGTACGACTCCTCGATGAACGAGTCGACAAAGACGCCCAACAGTTCGGCGGCGTTGTCGATCTTCTCCGCGTGCTCGCCGATGATCCAGATGAGCGAAGCTTTGACCTCGGGCTCGTCTAGCTCGTCGAGGTTGGCGCACAATGTGGGGATCACACTTTCGTGAGTTCCAGTTCAGTCTTAGTTGCAATAGCCTTCACCTCAAAGAAAAAAATATCCAGATTTCTGCACTGCGTCCGTTTTTGAAGCCTGGTTGGACGGCGGTGGATACTTCGAACTCGGCAGACCCGAATCCGAATGTTTTCATGGGGCATTCCATTAAACCTGATATCACTATCTACTCCGACCAGCCCCCATCCAACAACAACCCATGCCGCGCTTCCGATATGGAATCTTTCCTCGAGGTCAAAGCGTTGCGCATGTACGAGCCTTTCGGCAACGCAATCGACGAATTAGAGAAATCATCGGGTTATGCACGCGATACCCGTGGCCAACTTGCTACGTACTTTGCTGCTATGCATGCAGCCCAGCATCGCACGCATAGCTTCGGTGTCATTGTAGTTGACGACACTTGCCGTCTCCTTCGGCACACCCGCAGTGGGACGACAATCACCGAGTCCTCCAGATACACGGACACTACACACTTACAAACATTTTTCTGGCGCTTGTCGCACGCGGAGGCCAAGGAGCGCGGGACTGACGTGACGTTCACCCGCGTGGCCGCAGGAGGCTTGGAGGGTGTGCGCGCTATCCTGAAAGCGCAGAACGACCCTATCTACCGGGTGACCGTTGGTCCCCACGAATACTTCGTGCCTGACGCATTCACTCGCAATCACCTTTATCCTGTTGGTCGCGGGACGCGCTGCTTTGTCGCCGTCCGCAGCGACACCCTTCAAAAGTGCTTGCTAAAAGATACTTGGCGGCTGGCTGGGTATCATGCCGAGCACGAGGTCTACGAGAAACTACATCAGCCTGGAGTTCCCAACATCCTGGTTGCGCTCGACTCGGGGGACGTAGGTCACATGTGCGGCTACCCCCCCAAGGAGGTTGGAGCGTACCTGCGAATGCCACAATCCGAGAACATATCCATTACAGAATCGTGTTCGACGTTGTCGGCGAACCTCTCAGCTCCTTCAAATCCACCCATAACCTTGTCAGTTGCGTGCGCGACGCGTTCCAAGGTGTGTGTGTACCTTCTGAATCATTTCTAGTTGCATTTTGTGTTGATCGATTTGCCAGCACACCACATCGCATACACGGTTGCGAAGGTGGAACACAGAGATATTTCCATCGGAAACATCCTCGCGGTCAAGATAGCGGGCATTTATCACGGCCTTTTGATCGACTGGGAGTTAGCGCGATTTGAAGAAGACCAAATTTCGAGAGCATATGAGAGGACAGTACGTGGACAAGTTCATGACCTTGAAAAGTGTCCCGACTGTGTTTCTAGGGCACATGACAATTTATGGCCGCCCGATTGTTCCACAAGTCGCTCCCGACACGCAGCCGTGTGAGCCGAGCCGCAAAATAGCCGAGCCGAGCTCATGATCAAAACTTGAATGTCGGAGGGATGGAGTGAAATTTCGTTCTGATGTCTTGGGATCTTGGTTTTGCTTCCTTCTAAGTTCGTGCTTTCTCCCATCTTCACGAGCTGATTTCTATGCGTTTTTGCTCCGAGTCGGAGGATAGAATGGTTCCCAACGTGGGCGATGACATCGAGTCGTTTGTCCTTCTCCTTTTCTGGATTGCTGTTCGCTGGAGGGCCGGAAAAAATCAAGTTTTTCAAGTTGCAAAAAAAAAAACGACGAGAAAAAAGGGGGAAAGAGAGAGGGATTAAACGGACTTTACATAAGCAAATGCCTCGTTGGCGGTGTCATCAGGAAAAACCTCCCTTTGATAATTTAGGGGAAATTTGGTTCCCCCTCGCCGAATTGGGGAAATTTGGCCAAATTATCCTAATCTACGGCGCCGGACGGTGTGGCGTGTCCGTAGAATCGTCAAGAGGACTCGTTTCCCAAGCTGCTCGCTTTATCTCGGCGTCCTCGAACAGCGGTGCACCAACCAGATTTGACTGAGTGATTTCGGGTTCAGCCGGTTGGGGATCAGCTGGGACGTCAACTGTCTCCACCGATGGAATCTGCGCTGTGTGTTCCTGGAAGTCGAGGAACTGATCTGGAGTCCTGTGTTCTCGCATGCGCATGCGTAATCTGCGTCTTCGAATGCGGATCAAGCAGTGTTGCAGTTAAGGGTTAAGGCTTAATTAAGACTAAGCCTTAATAACCCCTTAATATTAAGCCTTAACCAACTCGCTCAGGATCCAACGGCCTTAACTAAGATTAGACCATCACGTGATGGTTCACGCGAATATCGGTGCACGGGAGCTTATGCTAATAGTTCTAAAGTCAGCTGAACTGAGGACATCACAGGAGGCTATGGTTCTCAATCACCAACAAGGTATAGAAAGCTGTTTCTGGGGCTATTATATTTATTTGTTCAGAGATCAACAAAAGCCAATTAAAAAAACTATATTGTTGCACCTAGTCCTGAGCCTTTGGCAGTAAGGAAATGTGAGGAGACCAATGAGACGTCAATGGTGATTTCTGTGGGTGCAGAGGCAATTATGAGAGCTCAGATAACTCACTGAACTAGGCCTTCCGTTTTAGGAAATTTTTTATTAAGACGTATTTAAGACCTACCCTTATTAACCCCGTATTAAGGTCCTAAGGCCTTAACAAACATCCCAGGGGTTAATAACCCCTTAAGACGCAACACTGGGATCAAGATGAATGCGAGGGAGAACACAACGACGGCGGCTGCGACAGAAGCCGCTATAGCTGCTGTCTCCGAACGAACTAATTTCTTTCATGAGCAGACCCGTGGTGCTTACGTCTGAGGCGGAAACTCGACAAGTCATTGCCACAGGAACTCGCGTCAGATCCGGAATTCGCGGGCTCTTGACGGTTTCCGTGATCAGCGCACTGTTCATCATCGCCTTCTTCCGAGATCCAGGCCGGTCAAATAAGCGCCCGACAAGTGCTCCTTCCGCGTTACAGTACACCGACTTTGAACCAGCAACACTGCGCACGATCTAGCATAACGCCCTCCACCCATTGCGGCGCAGCCTCTCCTACATATCTGGCCGCTGCCTCCAAAAAATCTCGATTTTAAGCAGGAACGCTGTAGCACTGTGAGTACTGCCCCGATTTGGTTAATTTTTGAAGATGTTATACGTCTGAAGCACTTCTAATCCGCTGGGCCAGAATTACTTTGAAAAAAGCTCGGTGCCATAGAATAGCAGCCACTGGAAGACCTACTGCAAAGCCTGTGTCCAGCACCATGTCAATCGCTAGTACAATTCAATCTGTTTACCTTCCCCGAGCACCAATTTCGAAATAAGTAATTGGACTGTACCACTGCGCGTAAATGCGTGGGAAATTTAGCCCTAAGGCCTTAAACAGAGGCCTTAGTGGTAAGGCTTAGGCCTTACTAACCCTTAGAACTTTTCAAACCTGCTATTAAGGCCTTATGGAACATCACTGTTGTCTTCTCGTCTCCCGCGGTCCAGGCCGCATAGGCGGGGTTCGCTATCTCAGCGGCGACAGTACTCGTGGCTGGTGATTTGGCTGGCTGCTGGACGATGATCGTCCGCGCAAGGATGGGTCCCGAATTTGTTCTTTGCTTTGAATGAAAATGGTTTCCAGTTTTTGTTGTCGAGTAAATTGAAAAGGTAGCGCGTTGAGCCAGCAGAAACGTTCGGGGTTCCCATAACCTGTTTTAGGTCAAGAGTTCAGGGTATGCTAACACTGAAACCGTTCTCTTCAGACTGAAGAGATCGGCTGCAGGCTCTCGGCGATACACGACCCGCGGAGATCAAACGCGTCCCTGTAAACGACTCGTTCCCTTCGGGACTGGACGCGAGGTCTAAACTCCAACAATTAAGACCAACGAAGGTTAATATTAAGGGCATTTTAACCTTTAACTTAAGTTAAGGGCTAAGCCTTAAGTCCAACACTGGGTTGTTTGCGCACATTGTACGCATCGGGAGATAAGTATGCCTTCGCATGCCTCGCCATGGCCCACTACCCGTCGCTCGCGTGGCTTGTAAAACATGGCATTGAGCCAGGTTCACGGGACGTCCGAGTCCTCGAGGACTTCGCGCGCGTTCGCCGCAACATGCAGGCACACATCGAGACCTCTCGAATGGCAAGTGGGAAGATGGGCCGCGCAACGCGAGCGCTGCCGATGACTGCGGAGAAAATGCCGGCCTGCAAGGACCTACATCCCGCCCCACAGCCCGCGGCTATTCCCGTCGCATCCACATTCACACAGCCCACGGCCGGACCCGCTCCCATGCAGGATGTTACTATTACCTCAAGCGTTCAACTCATGCCCTCGGGCATCATAATAATCGAGAAACCAGTTAATCTGGCTCCTCCACCTCCGACATCCGCGTAAGCGCGACCCGCCTGCGGCAATAGGCTGCGTCGAGCGACGTCTACGAACGAGCGTGCAATAAGTGTGCTCGTTCGGCGGCGTCGCAAGGAGGATGTACCAAATGCAACGCACACGGCACCTGCCAAGTTCGGCACATGGCGCACAGATACGGCACATGTGCCGTAACCAATGGGAAGTGTGGCACCCAGTCGAAAATGGGAATAGGTGCGCTCAAAGTAGACTTTCCGCGCGCGGCCGCCGCCGCGGAAGGTCATGTGCAGTGACTGGCAGTCACCCTTGGTAGCTGTTTACTAGGGCTGCCCACCGTCCCGTAAACGGGTACGGCCGTCAATCCTAGACGCCGAGACGGGTACGGGCCGCTGCCGTCCCTGCCGTCTTTTCCATTTTTCAACCCCCGAGACGGGACGGGACGGCAAAAAAGACGGCCGTAAGCGGATAGACGGCAAGTGAGATATTCAAAAAAACAGTCTGGGCTGATAAATTAAGCAAGAAATATATTGGAGTGCAATATAAGTACGATAATGAAGTCCTACGCGTCCAGAAGTTCGTCGATGGCCTTGCGCGCCATTTTCAGGTGCTGCTTGACGATCATGAGGGTCCGGATCGTCTCTGCAGATAGACTCGCACGCCGGAGGGATATAGTATCACGGCCCCCAGAGAAAATGCGCTCGACGGCGACCGCAGAACCTTAAATTGAGTGAGAAAATAATGTGATTGAAATTTGAGGAGCTCCATACCGGGGATAGCCAAGACATCTCGCGCAAAGCGATACAGGCGAGGAAAGAGCGAGCGGCGGGCAAACCACCATTGGATTGGGTCGCAAGTTTCGAAATCCTCCGGTGGAAGCTTGAAGAACGAGTCCAGTTCGTCTAGAACCTGGCGTTTGTCCTGCTGATAGCGTTTGGTAAAGTTCGGCTTCTGCGGGGACGTCCGCTTTGAAGTGGAGGGACGAGGGGTGGGTTCTGGTGCCGCTGGTGCTGGGGAGTCGCTGTCGCGCCGCGGATACTGCGCGTCGAAGTGCCGACGCATCTTGGCCACGGATTCGGCCAAGTGATCAAGCAGCTCGGGCTCCTCTGCAAAGTCGTGTTTAAGACCTGCGTAGGAGATCCGAGGGTCCAGAACTTCGAAATTGGTCAGTAATGTTATACAGATGGAAAGGTCAATCACGTACGGGCAGCCCAAGTATAATACGGGGACTCGTCCGATTTATAGTAATAATCACTTAGCTTCCGATGCGCCTCCAGGAGCCCACGCTTGAGGCGAGAGGGCACAGAGCTCGGCAGGTTGCGCAGGATATTACGCAAATGCTCCTGGAGCCCGCGGAATATGGCGTGGGTGCTAGATAGCATCGGCTTCTTGGTGCGGGACATCTCGGTGGTGGCGGCGCGGAAAACTTTAAGCCAGTCCGTAACCAACTCGATCGCCTTCCAGTCAGCATCCGACAACTCAAGATCTCGGAGTTCCCTGTTGTGGTACACGAAATCGTCGATGGCCTTTCTATAGTCCAAAGCACGACCTGTCAAATGCTCAGTGTCTTTGAGTGTTTCGAACGTATGGGTGCACGTACGCAACATTTGGTGAGTGGAGGACCAACGAGTGCGAACATCCAATATAAGCATACGCCCGACCTCATTTAATGCGGCTTCGGTCTGACCCAACGAGACCTTGACCTCCTCGTACCAGAGCTTTCGACGCTGAGGGCTGGAGCGAACAGCGCGGACAATACGACGAAGCTGAGTCCATAATGAGTGGATCACAATTGAAACGATTGAATATGTTCACTCGCCTTAGACACTGATTCAAGATCCTTGTCGCTGATGTCCATCTGGTCCTCCCCATCATCCTCGCCGATAGCCGCCTCGTCATCATGTTCTCGGCCAATGGGTGCAGTCACACTGTCCTGGTAGGCCCCTTCCGCATCGCGTTGTTTCGGATCCGCCTTCGGAATAGCTCCGATCCCTTCGAGAAGCTGAAGCGAATCAGAGAGGTTGATTGAAGCGATTTTCAATGAACGTACTTTGAGTGCAGCAAGATGAGTGGTGTGTGGAAGGCACCGAATCCGAGCCTCCGTCGCGTTGAACCACGAGATGCCCGCTTCGTTAGCTCTGGACTCGATGCCGTCCATCAGGGTGTCATTATTCGTGGCGTTGTCCATAACGAATGCAATAACCTAGTGCTTCACTCGTCAGCCAATGATAACGACCAATGTATTAGACAGAGGTGAGATACAATAGTAAACTAGTAATGAAGCAAGTTATCGCGACGTACCCGTCCTTCGATGCCGTAGGTGCTGAGGGTTGACCACACTGCCTCCGCCATATTCTCCCCAGAATGTTCTCCGACGAGCTCGCGGAAATCGATGAGCATCTCTTCTATAGTGTAGAAACCCGTCAGAAGTGTAGGCTAAATGAAAAGAAGAACAAATACCGAGCTTCCCGTCGTTCGTGACATAGTGAGCCACAATCGCGAGAAAAGCATAGCCATTACTTGAGGTCCATGCATCCAGAGAAATTGATATCCGGGCGTGCAGCTCCTACAACGACGTTCAAATCGCCCCGGCGTTTACGGCCACAAAATAAATACCCACCGAGAAAAATCTACCAATACTCGCCGTGGTCTCTTCACCCAACTTCATGATGCGCCGCTTCACCGTTGTGCGACCGGGGATTTTCAAGTCGTCCGATGAGAGTGTGTCTGTCGGGTGATGGGTGTACTGAAGGAGGGCTTTGAACTCACGACCCTCGACTACGTCGAAAGCCTGATCCGTGCTCACGATCCACTCCAAAAGGAGCCGCTCGAACACCGCTTGGTCCCACTGAGACTATTCATCGCTCGTTAAAAGTGCGGCATTGAAGAAAGAATAACATACCTGATCAGCCTGTTGTTTACGGAAAGCCGTTATAATGCTGTTCGACGCCGCCTCCAGTTTCCCGAGATATTGTGTGGCCGTCGCGGAGTCGAGTCGTTGCTTTCCAGATGCAATCAAAATTTCGACCTCGGTGGGTGGAGTTTTGCGATCTTTGAGAATTTCGTAGAGGCGATACATGGGGGGTACTTTACGAGACAGATGGCCGACGAGTCCTGCAGTGGGATTAGTCAAGTAGAATGATTCCACGCAGCAGATTCATACCGTTAACGCTATATTTTTGAGACTTCTTCACCGTGATGACTTTTCCCGAGCCGTGAAGGCACTTGAAATGTTTGTCCCCGGTGTCGCCAGGTACCCCATATCGATTGAGATCCGTCGGCTCGTAGAAGAGGTAAACAGGATTTCGGCTGCGGTCGGAGCGCTTGACAGTCTAAAGATGCATTCAGGTCTTAATAACATGTGAAGGCGGCAGAGAAAAAACTCGCCTCATGACCATCTCCATTGTCGGTCACTGTCTCGAGAGTCGTCGTCCGAGACACTTTTGCGGCTGCAGGTGAGTCGGATAGCGTGCCGTCCGGGGACATAGAGCGTTGCTTGCGCTTTCCGAGAGCACGAGCCGATTTCTTATCTTTCCGGCGAAGCTGAGGGCGGGCTCCTGCGCGGCCAGAGCGCTCCGGGACAGTCTTTGAGGGCAGCATGTCGGAGACCTAACTGGACTTCAGCCTCAAGTCTTCTAATGAAATTGTTCATACCTCTGCCATGGAGATGATCTCTTCGACCTCCGATGTTTCCACACCCGAAGAGTCAGCTTCAAAATCGACGTCCTCAGGATCATCAACGTCAAGAGGATCAAAAGAATTTTTGGACGCAGCGGAAGGACCAGATTTGGGCCGCGGGGCCGCAGCGCGAGGACGTCTTGATTTGACTTCGATGTAGTTCCCATCGTCGTCCTCGTGCTCCATGCGAAGAGATTGGAGCAGCTTTTTGGTGTCTTTTTTACGATGCCCACGCCCTGAAAATAATTATGACAGCTTCCAAATCGCGAACGAAAAGTGCCTACCTTCCTTCGCAGGACTCGGAATGGGAGGGAGGGGAGATTTGTCGTCCGGATCGTTGTACCAGGGAATGCGAGAGGGGGAAAGAAGTTGTCCGTCGGGGCCGACAGCGCACTGATCAGAGGAACTCATGATGGGCACTGAAGGGCAGCGAATTTTGCATTCACCTTTTTGTAGTGGCCATTGCTCTTCCCGCGGTTGCGACCCAATTTCTGGGATCCTAATTGTTGAAATGGTTAGATAACTCGGTCCTGAAGACTGATAGCCCCCTCGATGTCTTTGAAATCGTCGCTAAAACCCTACTTTTGGACTAGTCTCAGCGCCCGCTTGGAAAAATCTTGACCAAAGTGAGAATATTCCGACGAAGCGCGTGAAGTCGGTGTCGGCTACACCCTGAAACGTGCGCACAAGGGATGAGCGCCAGGGCGGACTGGCCCTTTCGCCAAAAGGACCAGAGGCTTTTGGAGACCACATGTCCAAGAACACTGTTCTTCCCGTGGTCTCCACCCAGTTGTTGAGTTCAGATTGTTAAAATGCATAGATAAATCGGCGCTAGACGCTTTTGAGTGTCTTGAATGATTGTGAAATCCTCGCTAACGGCTTATTTCTCAAGCCAGATATCCAACGGGCAGCTCGGGCAGACGGGAGTGTGAGAGAAAAGCATGTTATCGGCCTGCGGGATGTGTGGTTGCCCCGCTGCGCCTGCCGTGAGCACTGAGCACTGAGGCCCGAGCTGCAGTAACTGGTCAGGTGGATGACGCGGCGACGCGTACAGTCACATCACCCTGTGACATCAGTCGGCTCAATAAATACCTTACAGCTTTTGTCGACCAGCAGCTCCCCGACCCTCTTCCGCCATGACAGAAGTCTGGCTGGATACTTCACGTTCACCTCAGTTCCGGCAGCTTATTTCAGTCCTCACCAATAACAGTGTACGTCCTAGGCTCTGTGCCGCGTATTCCGCTTTTGACAGATTTTGCAGGCAAATTTTTCTCGGGCTGGTTCATCGACGCGATTTTTCCCTCGCCCTCTTCCGCTCCGACGTTGGGATCTTCTTGCGAGAGACCCTACGTATTTCTTCCTAGTGGAATTGACCGAGCTGATCCCCCGTGTCGAACCGGCGATGTTGGACGATATCTATTTCGTCCGACTGGGCCCTTACCCATTCGTATTCACGGGGACAAATATCTGGACAGTTGAGGTGCGTATATGCTGTCTGACTCGATATAATTGAACTGAACAGCTCATTTGTGCAGGATCTCATCACATCTCTCCGGCACCGCTTGACTCAGATGGCGGCAGTCGAGGCCGCGGCGATTGGACGTTTGATTTATCTCAATGGTGGGACTGTCCATCTCACTTGTGCAGGTTGGGGCGAGGAGGATGCAGGGTGGGACTCTGACGAGCTTCCGGATCTCATAGACGCTTGGGAATTATAGCTGGATTAATTGCTCGAGAGTCATAAAAATAGTCTAACATGTCACACATCATATCCGACACCCGTAGAGGGAGATACAGCTCAAAAGACACAATATTTGAACGAAATATAAAAGCCGTAAGCGGCCGTAAACGGCCGTGTATGGACGGTTACGGGCGGCTATTTTGCCGCCCGTACCCGTCCCGTCAATTTCAAGCAGGCAGCTTGAGACGGGCCGGGACGGCTACCCGTAAACGGCACCCGTCTCACCCGTAAAGACGGGGACGGTGGGCAGCCCTACTGTTTACTTGTGTATACTAGAGGCCTCTACTCCGGTGCCAAAATTACCTGTCTTTCCTCTCGTCGCCGCCACACGAGATACCCACTCATTTGGACTCGGACTTTAATGTATTATCTTAATAACATCTCCCTTATGCTTGCCGAACCAAAATTGGCCACGCTCCCGTGGTCAGCCGACAATGGCGCGCTCACTTGGACTCTCCTCGAGCATCTTCAGAAGAAGGAGAATTTCGTCGTTCTCTTTGGAAAGCAGGACCCAAATGCTGTCGTCGTCGTCGATAGAGGGAAGGAGGATGTCGCGGAGAGCCATGTGCTTTAGATAGGAGTTAGTTATTTGGGAGCGCATGGTCTCTCGACCCATTGCTGAAGTTGGGGGTAAGAGGCGATGATACGGAGCATGCAAATGTATTGATTGATTTTATCGCGCAGTGCGCACACTCTTATCGATGGAAAGTACGGACAATTGGCCCAAAATGGACGCGGGACAAATAGTGTGACTACCAGTCACTGCACATGACCTTCCGCAGCCGCGGCCGTGCGCGGAAAGTCTACTTTGAGCGCACCTAATGTGCCGAAGATGGTCTCACTGGCACGTGTATGATCAACAAACCGTCGCCAAATATTTACGCGCCTCTCTTCCCTCAACCACCACCTACCCTACGCATTCCACGCACCTTAAAGCGCCGTCTCCAACGCCTTTCAAACACGGCGTGGCGCAGTGGTCCCAAAACACGTCGACAAGGTGCCGCCGAAGGCCGGAGTGACGGGTATTCGACGCAAGGTACGTGTTCCGCCTCTTGCAGTCGCTCCTAGTGCTGAAGAACTCGGGCTTTGACCCCTACCACGCGCCCCTCCCCGCTGCGTCCTCGCGATGGCCGCCGCCGCGAACCTCCCCGCCGTCGCGACCCTCGCCTCGTCACAGACGTCTTCGCCGCTCCCGTCTTCCTGCCCCAAAGCCAGGTCTATCACATCTATGTGGAGCGCCTTCAGGTCCTCGACAAGGGCTCGGGGAACGTCTGGAGTCCACCAGTCCCTTCGCTCCTCGCTGCATCCGCTCCTTCCACTCCGAGGAAGCGCACTAGAGAAGAGCCCGAGGCCGACGGCGCCGTCGACGACGCCTTCGATAGCTTCAAGGGCATCTCTCCGAAAAAGAAGACCAGGGCCTCCGCGTGATTTGGTGGTGGTAGTCCTATAAGTTTGCTTTACGCACTCGCGAGTCATAACATACAAATCATATTTTAATGTTTTCACAACCACCACTGGTAGCGGGCCATGCCGCTTGTCGGCCCTACCCGCTTTATTTGTGCAACCAGCATTCTCCGGCTCTGCCGCATCCTATTCACAGGCCCTGCTTTATTTTGTATGCTGAGCATTTTCTGGCTGCTGCATCCCATTCTTGGGCTCTGCTATATTTTGAGCAACCGGCGGGTATCGGGTTCCGCTATATTTTGTACTTCCCACATTCTCTGGCTCTGCCTTATTCCTTGCATCCCACATTCTCGGGCTCTGCTATATATTTTGTGCACCCAGCATTCTCCGGCTTTGCCTTCAACATCTGGAAAAAACTTACTGCCTATTGAGCCGTATGTAGTCACCATAGCCGAGGTAGTCCCATAGGTAACCCCCTATTATATAGGACACCATAGCTTAAGGCTAACAATCTATAGTGCTATACAAGATAATCCTCCGCTCCGCTCCGGCAATGTTGGGAGGATGTTTTATTAAAATCATGGAGCTGTGAATGGTTCAGGACTACATATGTATGTCGCAGGTACTGCTGCATTCAGGACAATTAATAAGGATCTCATATTGCCCTTGAACACGAACCAAATTGATACTGCATGGTGTCTGGGGTCTACCCGGCACTCCGAGTCTGGTGCGGCGAGTCGACACAGCCCTGCGGGGGACGATAGCGGCGGAGACTTGGTTTGGGGGGAGATTAGCGGGATGGACGAGTGCTGTGGGCTCTCTGATGTACTTGGCTATCCAAACTCGTCCAGATATCTCCTATGCAGTGGGTGTTCTTGCACGCTTCAACAGCAATCCTGGTGAAGCCCATTACAGCGCTCTGAAGCATTTGTTCCGCTACATCAAAGGCACTCTTGATTACCGCATCACATACTCTAAATCTCCTTCTCCTTACAAGTTTACCACCTACGTCGACCCTGACGAGTCGTTCTTCACGTACACTGATGCTGATCATGGTGGTGATAAAGACACCATGAAAAGCACCAGTGGCTTTATTGTGATGATGGCTGGTGGACCAGTGAGCTGGAGAAGCAAACTGCAGACGACTGTGTCTCTTTCCACTACAGAGGCAGAGTACGTTGCAGGAGTTGATGCTGGCAAGGAGATTGTATGGATGCGACATTTGCTTCAAGAGCTAGAGTATGGTTTGACCGGTGCATCGTCTCTTCTCATGGACAATCAGTCTGCCATTGTTGTTGCTCGGAATCCAGAGCACCATGGTCGCATGCATCACCTTGACCTTGCACACCATTGGCTTCGTGGACAGGTTGAAGCTGGTGTGATTGATGTAAAGTATGTTCCGACTGAGGATCAACTTGCAGATATCATGACCAAAGCACTGCCCAAGCCAGCGGTGGAACGACTTCGAGACATGATGGGATTAAGGGGGAGACAATGAGACTGCTCTCAGTCAGGGGGAGTGTTGAAGTGTGGGACTTCCAGCATTCTCATTGGTCTTGTTGTGTTTCATGGACACTTAGTTTAGACATGTGAAACACCAGTATCCTGATGGATCTGATGGTTTCCATGGTGTCTGATTGTAGTATCCATCAGTATCCTGATGGACCTGATGGTTTCCATGGTGTCTGATTGTTGCTATGCCATTGTGTATATAAGTAGCCTAGTGTAGAGCCTGAGTCCCCAGTTTCTCACTGTTGACTCAGGTTAGTTGTCTTGTCTCTCTCTTCAATTCGAGTTTCTCACTGTTGACTCAGACCACTGTGCTTGCCTGATTCTAACAATCGCAGTGAGCCTCGATACGGCAGCAGCCATAGCGCGGATATAGACGGTGATGTCCTTAGAAGGATCATGCCGAACGGCGTTGAGCTCCGCACGAGCAACAACACGGTTGGTCATGTTCGACTTCTCGAAGTGACCCTTGAGTGCTTTCCAAGCCCCAGTAGCAGAGACCTGGTCTTCGACTAGATGCTGAAAGTCATCGCTGACCTTTCCATACAGGTACGGAACAAGCATGCGATCAAGGGTGATGTTGTCTGCATCTGTGCCAGGCCCAGTGCCATCCTGGACCCAAAGAGCATCTAGTCCCAGCAAGAAGACTTTCACATTCTTCCCAAACTTCACCCAGTTGGATGAGTCGAGAGTGACAGTGAGCACAGACGTAAGAGCAGAGGTGATGTAGGGAGGGGACATGTGATCTGTGACGTGTGATGTGTGACGTGACAGAAAAGCGCAAGAGGAGGTTATCCAGAAGGTAAAGGATGAATCCACCCAAAGACAGACAGATTCTTGAAAGAAAAGAGGCAGAGGAAGATGATATGAGGTATAGAAGACTCTGAGACAGGGCCCGTAACCTGTTGCAATGAGATCACCAGATGGAAGGCGAAAAGTGTTGAAGTGTGGGACTTCCAGCATTCTCATTGGTCTTGTTGTGTTTCATGGACACTTAGTTTAGACATGTGAAACACCAGTATCCTGATGGATCTGATGGTTTCCATGGTGTCTGATTGTAGTATCCATCAGTATCCTGATGGACCTGATGGTTTCCATGGTGTCTGATTGTTGCTATGCCATTGTGTATATAAGTAGCCTAGTGTAGAGCCTGAGTCCCCAGTTTCTCACTGTTGACTCAGGTTAGTTGTCTTGTCTCTCTCTTCAATAAGAGTTTCTCACTGTTGACTCAGACCACGGTGCTTGCCTGATTCTAACAGGTTATGAGCCCCGGTGGCACAATCACTTGGAGGTCCCAGGTTCAAATCCTGGTTCAGCCATTATTCCAACATGGTAGCATCAACTCACAGATGTAAGACAGAGACTTCGTTTGAGACTTCTGCATTCTGGAGTGCTTAAGGAAAAATGGTGCCCCCCTTTGTGAGTTCCCAAGAGCCAATAGTGCTTGGGCACTGGGGGAGTGTTGAAGTAGGAATATTGTTCCCTTCACACTATCGGCAGAATAGCTCAGTTGGTTAGAGCACCAGTGGCGCAATCACTTGGAGGTCCCAGGTTCAAATCCTGGTTCAGCCATTATTCCAACAACGACTCACCCGTCGTCTCGACTCTCGACTTGGGCCTTGAATCACATTAAACCTGTCACTACCGCTGCCGTACTGACCGCGCTCGTAGTTATCTCCTGTCACGGTGGTGCGATGGCACCTGCATCCCGTACGCCTGCGGCGACAGTGCCCATTGCCCATTGCCGTAGGTGGGTGCCCAACCTTCATGAACTTTGGGTCATCTGCAGATGGAGAGTAAGAGAGACATTCCCGGGCCATTTTTTGGACCACACCAAGAATTCCGACATGACACTGGTTGAATATTTCAAGTTTTTTGGTGAAAAAACTAGTGAAAAATGTTTTGAATTTTACAGCAATTTTTCAGTGAAAAACCAAGTGAAAAACTTGTAACTTCTTCATGAATTTTTTAAACTTCAAAACTTTTTCAGCACTTTTTCAGAAATTTTTCACAAGGTTCAAAAAGGTCACCAAAATGTTTCAAGTTTTTCACCTACTTTTTTGGCGAAAAATTACTGTAAAATTCAAAACATTTTTCACCAAAATTTTCAGTGCAAAACTTGAAATGTTCAACCAGTGTGAGTGCACACGAATGATGTGGGAGAAATTGTGTTGGTGTAAGCGTGAAGCGTCAAAAGTGGGCAGTCCAATGGAAAGACACCAAGAAAGGGAGATCTATATGTCCAAGGTTAACCAAGAAAGAAGAATGTAGACCTAGGGAAGCAATCCTGCGGATTTTGTGAGTATCGAATGAGGAGACACAGAAGGAGTGAAAATTCACCGTGTGTGTTCTGGTAGCAATCAAAAAACGAAATAGTACGAGGTTGAGAAGGGGATAAAATGTGAGGGCTTAGGACATCGTATTGAGTGAATATAGAGACCAGGGAAGCAGTGGGGCCGATAATCAGACGTGGAATTTCTTCAGAAATAGATAAACGTCTGTATGGGAAAACAAAAGATAGTGCGAGGACGGGACTACAAACACTACAGAGAATACAAAGTCGGTGATCTGGGGCAGAAATCTGGAGCAGGGCAGCGGAACGGTGCAGCACCTAATCTACAGCATAGCAGACAGGAGCGAGCATTAGTGAGCGATTGGATGGAGGGAGGGGTAGCGAGGGTAACACAGGCGACAATCGGGTTACCCGCAAGTCAGCGCGGGGAGCAAGAGGAAAGCCGTGGCTCGAAGCTGGAAATGGCGTACAGAGGAGCAGGACGATATGAGCCGGAGAGAACAAGGCGCCGGAGAACGAGGGTTGCATTGTGGAACCTGAATGCCGTGCGGGGTGGCGAGAATCGCCGAGGAGTGCAAGGCTGGGGTGTCCAGCTCAAGCAACACCCGCATTGTCAATCGTGAGATTTGCGACATGAGACAGATTATGTGGTGCGATGTCAGTAGCAGATGTTCCCCCACGTCGGGGAACATCTTGGGAACGTCTTGGGTGCATACGCAGCAGCAGTGAGGGTACAGGGCGGGGCCGTCAAGCGTGGAAGCCTCAGTCTGCGAGGTCGCGGGTGCCAACTTCGTGATGTTGACGGTGAACACAGCAGTCTCGGCCAAGGGACAGGCGGCTGCGGCAGCAAGTGCAGCAGGAGCTGCCAGATGCATTATAGATATGGCAGCACCTTCCCAGTGACATAGCGCCGAAACGGCGGTGATGGTGGTGCTGACGGGTGGTTGTAGGTGACAGACAGTGTGGTGCACAGCTCTGACGGAGTGCGCTAGCGCTTGACGCGGGTGGAGGGTCAATGGCGCGACATTATAGGTGCGTGGTGGCATGATAGGAGTGCATCGTCCTGCTCGTTCCACCGTGCCCACAGCACCCGGCTGTGGTCGGAGCTGGATTAATGGACTTGAAGGCTAGAGGGGGGTGTTATATCCATGCTTTCTCGGTCCATGACTTTCCGGTCATGTCCGGAACCGGACGGAATATTCTCGGACTCATCACGGATCACCAGGTTTTTACGCAATGAAGGATTACTGAGTGTTTCCCGTTTATCCGTCTTTATAATCCTTCTTCTTATTGTCCATTTCTCCGACATCACTTCTTCATCCTCTTTGGGACTCGTATTATTGTTATGTCTGACAGGTCACCTGACCCGCACCTTTTTAAGAATACAATTAGGACTTAGCTATATAAACCCGTAACATATGCCATGTACTTCAGTTTGATAATTAACATTGCTTTGCTCTACGCTCTGCACTGAGTCGTCCTCCGGTTAATTCCTCCGGTCCTCATTCCTTCACCGGCCACGGTAGTGCACACATCCTACTGTCCTGTGGTGCTTGCGTTATCCCCCCATATACTTTCCGGAAGTTCCGATCCTCCGGTCCCCGGTTCCGGTTCTGGACTTGTTCATCTTGTTCTTCCTTCGGCTCGGTATATAACATCTGAGCAAGGCTCGCATCTATACAAAACTTGATCTCTGACATGCTTACCACCTTCTCCGAATTAAAGAAGGCGATGAGCCCAAAACTGCTTTTCGCACTCGCTATGGGTCTTATGACTGGAGAGTGGTTCCTGAAGGCCTCACTAATGCCCCTGCAGCATTTCAACGTTTTCTCAATACCATCTTCTCGGACCTCCTTGACGTCTGCATCGTAGTCTACTTGGATGACATCCTCGTATACTCCGAAGACGAGTCAAAACATACCGAGCATGTCCGAGAAGTACTTCGGAGACTCCGAGTGTCCAGTGTGGTGTGGACTGCGGTTCTACTAGATGCAGGGTAGTATTTTCAAGTAGAGTAGTGTTTGTCCTCTAGAGGGAATAGAGTTTACAGCTTTCAGTTGTGATGGAGGGCTTCGGTTTTGTGCTTGTTAAAATTTCCTGTGTGGATTAAAGTTAGTTGGTTAGTGTAATAGTTATGATCTGTCCAATGGGGTCTGGATTCTCCAATCATATTTGTTTCGCACTACTGGTACATGGCGGAATTGTCTCCACTCGCGTAGGAAGCACTAGGTTGCCCCTTTTCCAGACCTGTATCCTTCACCGGATATGTTGATACAAATCTGGGGCCTTGGAGGATAGACAGTGAATTCTGTTTTACAGGCAGAGCTGTTAAAAAGCCTTTGTCGTGATGCGGGTTCACTTTGTAAGCCTCCAAGGATGTGTCGTTTTCTAAGGGTTTCTTTTAATGGAATGAACACTGTCCGCTTTTGGAAGCAAACGGAAAAATGATGTCCATAGGTCTCCGATCACGCTCCACAGTACCGCGAATGATTAAACGTAGAAGGCGGATGCTTCAACAGACTACGTGAAGGATGTGGATGGCTCCTCGGAGAGTCCGCACACTTCGAAATGCTAATATTGTTGGCAGGATCTGAAGCGGAGAATGGATCTGGGTAATTGATTTGTTTCCGCGCAGTTGTTCGGGGTCAGATTGGATCTGTACCAAGAACTGGCGCCATACCGAGGCTCTTTTGGAGCTTCACGGTATAAAATCTGTTGGTGGACAGTGCCTCTCAGGACCTGGAGGTGACTGAAGAGTTTTTGTGAAGGGCCTAAAGGACAACACTTCTGGGGATTATTCTTGTTCAGAATGGAGGATGAGTAAAGAAGAGAGCCCCTGGTGACCAGTGAACTCTATAGATTGGCAGGTTCCTACTTTTCTGCTCTAGTCTAGGACAGTAGCAGAAAGCAGGGGAGTTCGGAGATGCTTTCTCCAGATACAGTGAGATTTATACTGTTTCTAAAGACCATGTGATTTTCCCTTATTCTGATGATTCCATTCATCGTTCTGATGATCGGGAACAGGTCCCCCTCTTCCCGCTCTCCCTCCCAGCTGTGCAGAATCATTGTATGAGCCTGCGGACTGATTTCCTAGTGTGCAGAACCATAGCCAGCGGACTGCATATGTCTTCGTCCGACATGTCGGAAACATTCGTGGTGTGTTTCTTGTAGGTGGAGTGACTCTGGAGTCGGCGGACGATGCAAACTTGGTCGAAGGTGATCGCAGAGTGTGGCGAAATGATCCTGGGGCCAGCGGACGATGCAAACTTGGTTGTAGACGATTGCAGAGCATGGCGGAATGATCCTGGTGCCAGCGGACGGTGTAATTGCTCATCGGACACGGTCGTAGTCAGACTCTGGGGCCGGCAGACGATGCAAACTAGGTTGTAGACGATCACAGAGTGTGGCGGAATGATCCTGGCACAAGCGGTGTAATTGCTCATCGGACACGGTCGTAGTCAGACTCTGGGGCCGGCAGACGATGCAAACTTGGTTGTAGACAATCACAGAGCGTGGTAGAATGATCCTGGTCGCTGGTCGGACTACACCGCGGATTATGTCGCAACGGTGGGCAAACATAGTGCAGCCTCACTGTTATATCCATGCTTTCCCAGTCCTTGACTTTCCGGTCCATGTCCGGTACTGGAGCCCGGAACTGGATGGACTATCTTCGGACCCAGTGCAGATCATTGGGTTTTTACGCAATGAAGAATTACTGAGCGTTTCCCGTTTATCCGTCATTATAATTCATGTTCTTATTGTCAATTTCTCCGACATCACTTCTCCATCCTCTTTGGGACTCGTATTATTGTTTGTTGAAGTAGGAATATTGTTCCCTTCACATTATTGGCAGAATAGCTCAGTTGGTTAGAGCACCAGTGGTGCAATCACTTGGAGGTCCTGGGTTCAAATCCTGGTTCAGCCATTTTTCCAACATTGTTATTTCTGACAGGTCACCTGACTTGCACCTTTTTAGGATTACAATTAGGACTTAGCTATATAAGCCCCTTACATATGCCATGTACTTCAGTTTGATAATTAATGTTGCTTTGCTCTCCGCTTTGCACTGAGTCGTCCTCCGGTTAATTCCCTGGTCTTCCTCCCTTTACCGGCCTCGGTAGTACGCACATCATACTATCCTGTGGTGCTTGTATTATTTCCCCATATACTTTCCGGAAGTTCTGATCCTCCGGTTCCCGGTTCCGGCTCCGGAGTCTCTCATCTAGTCCTTCCCTCGGCTTGGTATATAACACTCACACTGGAGATGAACAACACCTCTAATCCATTCACCACCCCTCATCCTCATCCAGAAACTCCGATAATTGAGGAAACTGCTGAACAGGAACCGTCTATTGCAGAAGAGGAGGTTGTTGATGAGGTGTTATATCCATGCTTTCTCGGTCCTTGACTTTCCAGTCCATGTCCAGTACCGGAGCCCGGAACCAGACGGATCATCTTTGGACCCATTGCGGATCATCGGGTTTTTACGCAATGAAGGATTACTGAGCATTTCCTGTTTATCCGTCTTTATAATCCATGTTCTTATTGTCAATTTCTCCGACATCACTTCTTCATCCTCTTTGGGACTCGTATTATTGTTATGTCCGACAGGTCACCTGACTCACACCTTTTTAGGAATACAATTAGGACTTAGCTATATAAACCCTTAGCATGTGCCATGTACTTCAGTTTGATAATTAACGTTGCTTTGCTCTCCGCTTTGCACTGAGTCGTCCTCCAGTTAATTCCCCGGTCTTCCTTTCCTCGCCGGCCTCGGTAGTACGCACATCCTACTGTCCTGTGGTGCTTGCGTTATCTCCCCATATACTTTCCGGAAGTTCTGATCCTCTGGTTCCCGGTTCTGGTTCCGGAGTCTTTCATCTTGTCCTTCCTTCGGCTCGGTATATAACATGAGGAGACAAGATTTGGCCGACAAATACTGACCAATATTGGAGACCTCACGGAGGTCCTTCAGAGTTTGAAGGGTCCACAGTCTGGACCTAAGAGCTCTCGCTCTAACCTTCGAAACCCCGACATTTTTGATGGTTCTGATCCTCAGAAACTCTGCCTATTCCTCACTCAGTGCTATCTGCACTTTGCTGAATGTGACCAGGACTTCACCACGGATGATGAAAAAATCATTTATCTTATGTCGTATCTCCGAGGCACCGCCTTAGATTGGTTTGAACCCCAGCTCTTCGACCCTGTTATATCCTGAGCCAGAATGAAGATGACCAGCCCTGCGGAGCTCTGGAACCGGAAATTGATCCGGAACCGGAGATTGATCCGGATAACCGGAACAGGACCGGAGTCAAGAAGTCGGCTTTCTCGCAAGCACCACAGCTCAGAAGGGTGTGCGACTGTCTGGGGAGGAGCCGAAATGAGAGAAGGACCAGAATGGCGAAGAAGAGAAATCGGTGGTCGACCGGAAATCCGGGGGTCAACCAGAGGTGGACCGGAGATGAACCGGAAGACCGGTAATGGACCGGAAATGAACCGGAAGTATGGTAGTGGACCGGAAGGAAGATCGAATGAAGAAGAAGACATCCGAGGGTACTGAGTTTACCCCGGAGTCGAGTCGCAGATGAGACGAGAAGTTTAAGACTCAGTCCATGAAAGGAAACACGGAAACAACGTTAATTTTCCAGATGAAGTACTGGAAGTATCTAAGACATATTTATACTACCAAACTAATTGTTGATACTAAAAAGGAATGAGAGGAGAAAAGACAATAATGGTGGGAAGAATTGGTAAGTCAGGAATAAAGGACAATAAGGGATTCATGCAACTGGAGTCAGATGATGTCGGAAGAAGTGATGGTTATGTAATCAACCATGAGAAGAGAAGTCCAAGACAATAAGTCAGAAGAACAGAAGTACAGATAAACGGGAAAACACTTAGTAAAGTGTTGTAGCGTCATAGGCCCGATGGTCCGAGATGATCCGAATCATTCCAAGATACTCCGGTTTACCGGAAACCGGAGTGTGACCGGATTGTGACCGGAGTGTGACCGGAAACAAGATGCACAGATATAACAGACCCTGACCCAAACTCTGTACCTGCTTGGGACAATAATTTTCCTCAGTTCCTTCAAGAGCTGCAGGACAATTTTGGGCCACATCATCCTGTCAGAGATGCCGAGGACCAGCTTCGGAATCTCTGAATGATGTCCATGGACCATATCACCACCTACACCGTCGAGTTCAATAATCTCTCAGCTTATACCGGTTGGGGAATGACTGCCCTTCATTTCCAATACTACGAAGGATTGCCAAAGAGAATTAAGGTTCTGCTTGTCAATATGGAGTATCCGAATACTCTTGTCGGTCTTTGGGCTGTGGCTCAACGGGTTGATACTCGCTATTGGAAGCGAGAGTCTGAGAAAAAACACGAGCAGACCAGTACTCACGGAAATCCCGAGTTTTCTTCGACTTCCACCTCTTTCAACCAGAAGGGTGGTAATACGAAGAAGACACATACACCTCAGCATCCTTCCACTTCTACCGCATCACAGTCTTCGGGAACTCCGAAAACTCCAAAACCCTATGCCGACAAATTGGATAAAACTGGATAGCTCAAGGAAGCTGAGTGTTATATCCTGAGCCGGAATGAAGATGACCAGCCCGGCGGAGCTCTGGAACCGGAAAATGATCCAGGTAACCGGAACAGGACCGGAGTCAAGAAGTCGGCTTTTCTCGCAAGCACCACAGCTCAGAAGGGTGTGCGACTGTCTGGGGAGGAGCCAAAATGAGAGAAGGGCCAGAATGGCGAAGAAGAGCAACCGGCGGTCGACCGGAAGTCCGGGGGTCAACCAGAGGTGGACCGGAGATGAACCGGAAGACCGGTAATGGACCGGAAGTCCGAGGGACAACCGGAGGTGGACCGGAAGTGGACCGGAAGGAAGATCGAATGAAGAAGAAGACATCCGAGGGTACTGAGTTTACCCCGGAGTCGAGTCACAGACGAGACGAGAAGTTAAGACTCAGTCCATGAAAGGAAACACGGAAACAACATTAATTTTCCAGATGAAGTACTGGAAGTATCTAAGACATATTTATACTACCAAACTAATTGTTGATACTAAAAAGGAATGAGAGGAGAAAAGACAATAATGGTGGGAAGGATTGGTAAATCAGGAATAAAGGACAATAAGGGATTCATGGACCGGAGTCAGATGGTGTCGGAAGAAGTGATGGTTATGTAATCAACCATGAGAAGAGAAGTCCAAGACGATAAGTCAGAAGAACAGAAGTACGGATAAACGGGAAAACACTTAGTAAAGTGTTGTAGCGTCAAAGGCCCGATGGTCCGAGATGATCCGAAGCATTCCGAGATACTCCGGTTTACCGGAAACCGGAGTGTGACCGGAGTGTGACCGGAGTGTGACCGGAATCAAGATGCACAGATATAACACTGAGAGGGAGCATCACAAGAAGTTCAACCTCTGCATGTATTGTGGAGGCAGCGGGCATACCGCTGCAGAGTGTAATAAAAAGAAGCCCAATGCTTTGGGCAAGGCTTCTAAAGTGGAAACTCTGAAGAACTCCAACGCTGCTACCACAGAGTCAAAAAAATAGTCAGCAGCTCTGAAACCTCCACACACGATCAGAGCTGTGTTGACTTTAGTGTGCTCCCCAAGGTCTTCCTCAACACGTCCTCTCTTTCATCTAATGCTGTATACCTCGACCTTTACGCTGCACCCCCTGACTCACTCAGAGATTCCTTCAGAAACTCTGAAATGTATGCAACTACGAACTTTACGATTCCTTCATCCCTCGCTGCGAGGTTCAATATCTGCCTTTGGACACTCATTGATTCCGGATCTTCACATTGTTTCATACCTCTTAATATTTGTGAAATGAATGGTTTTGCGCCTTACTCAATATCTCCAATAAGGCTCCGATACCTCGACGGCACATCCTCTATTATTAATTGGCAAATCCGCCTTCCAATCCGATTTTCCACTGAAGACGTCCAAATATTGGAATTTTATGTCACCCATCTGGATGCCCATAGTGACCTGGTTCTTGGATTCAACTGGCTCTACCGCTTCGATCTGTTGATTGACTGGTTGGCAGGCCTAGTATCTTTCCGTTCCTCTGACACCATGTTATATACCGAGCCGAGGAACTCAGGACCGGAGGGACTGGAGTGACCGGAGGATCGGAGGACCGGAAGATCTCCGGGGCTGTATACGGAGGGATCACAACACCACAGGAAGGTAAGGGTGAGTGACTACCTTGACCGGCAGGTAATCCGAGGAGGGGACAGGAGTCGGAGTACCGGAGGGGAGTAGAGAATGCAAGGGCGACTCAGTGCGAGGAGAAAAGCCAAGCAACGTTAATTATCAATCTGATGTACAAGACGTATTAAAGTGATATATATATATAAAGTAGCTAATTGTATTCCCAAATAGGAAGGAGGGTGGTTCTTGACAATAAGACAAGTCAGGTGGGCTGATGGGAAGTCGTAGGACAATAAGAAAGAAGACGAGAAGACGGATAAACGGGAAACGCTCAGTAATCCTTCATTGCGTAAAAACCCGATTCGTCCGGATGACCGGAGGTTACCGGAATGGCCGGAAGGAAGTCGGTCGACTGAGGGAGGCTGCATGGATATAACACACCATCGGGGTGTCAATGTCGACACCTCAGACTATACAGTCTATTTCTGTTCCAGTTCCTTCCTCTATGGAAGGACCTTCGGAAACTCTGAATCCAAAGCCCATCTCAGAATCTCTGATGTTGTCTCTCAGTTCTGATCCTTCTATGGATATTCCTTCTCCTCCGGCTTCTCCGAAGCCATACAGTTCTCCTCCTCTCATATCCCTGGTTTCTGCTGCTGCCTACTCCGCTATTATTGCACAGAAAGGCACCACTCAATATACACTTCGCACTTGTCCTAGAAGCGACATCTCTGGTCATTCAACTTCTTTGGACAGAGATCTTTCAGATATTCTGTTATATCCATGCATTCTCAGTCCTTGACTTTCCGGTCATGTCCGGAACCGGATCCCGGAACCTGTTATATCCGTGCATCTCGGAGTACCTCGGAGCTCCAATCGGACTTCCTTCGGAATTTCCGAGGGGGACTTCTATTCATCGCACGGGACATTACGCGATGAGGAATTACCAAGCGGATTCCTTTTACTCATAATCCCTTATTTCACTCTCGGAGTTTATCCGGACATCCACTTATTGTCCACGGAGAAATACTTACTCATCATTCACAAGATGTCTTGACGACTTATTGTCCACGGACTTATACTTATGAATCCTTCACAGGATTGTCTTGACGACTTATTGTCCACGGACTAATACTTACTAATCTTTCACACCTTATTTTACTTCACTAAACAATTAGCTTACTAGTATTTAAGCTAAGTAGTTTAGCCTCTGTTCTTCAGTTTGATAATTATATATGTTATTGTGTTCTCCCTTCCCAACGCAACCTGAGTCGGACTTCCGACTTATCGGATATTCCGTGCCTCCTCCGGCCCTCCTGCATCCTCACTCGTCCTCCTGTTATTATCTCTGGACTTGTCTCTCATTGGTCGCAAGCCGGGTAGTCGCACACTCTTGTTTGTAGTGCTTGCGAGAACGACCTTCTGACCCTTCGGAACTCCGTGACTAACTCCGACATATTTCCTTCGGACTTTCTCGGCAATTCCGATCCCCTCGGCTCAGCACTTAACAGAACCGGACAGAATATTCTCGGACTCATCGCGGATCACTGGGTTTTTACGCAATGAAGGATTACTGAGCGTTTCCTGTTTATCCGTCTTTATAATCCTTCTCCTTATTGTTCATTTCTCCGACATCACTTCTTCATCCTAGTTGGGACTCGTATTATTGTTATGTCCGACAGGTCACCTGACTCGCACCTTTTTAGGAATACAATTAGGACTTAGCTATATAAACCCATAACATATGCCATGTACTTCAGTTTGATAATTAATGTTGCTTTGCTCTACGCTCTGCACTGAGTCGTCCTCCGGTTAATTCCTCTGGTCCTCATTCCTTCACCGGCCACGGTAGTGCGCACATCCTACTGTCCTGTGGTGCTTGTGTTATCCTCCCATATACTTTCCGGAAGTTCCGATCCTCCGGTTTCCGGTTCCGGTTCTGGACTCGTTCATCTCGATCTTCCTTCGGCTTGGTATATAACATATTCCGACTGAGTACCAAGAGTTTGCCGACATTTTTTTTGGAGTCCGAAGCCTACAACCTTCCTCCACATTGTGAATACGACCTCCAAATTGACACTGAGGAGGGTGAAATATGCCAATTGGTCATATATATTCTTTATCCCAAGCTGAACTATCAGCGCTCTGAGAATTCATTGATAAGAATTTAAAAGCCAACTTCATCTACTGTTATATACCGAGCCGAGGGAAGGACTTGATGAGAGACTCCGGAGCCGGAACCGGGAATCAGAGGATCAGAACTTCCGGAAAGTATATGGGGAAATAACGCAAGCACCACAGGATAGTAGGATGTGCATACTACCGAGGCCAGTGAAGGAAAGAAGACCGAGGAATTAACCGGAGGACGACTCAGTGCAAAGCGGAGAGCAAAGCAACGTTAATTATCAAACTGAAGTACATGGCATATGTAAGGGGCTTATATAGCTAAGTCCTAATTGTAATCCTAAAAAGGGTTAAGTCAGATGACCTGTTGGACATAACAATAATACGAGTCCCTGTTATATCCGTGCATCTCGGAGTACCTCGGAACTCCGATCGGACTTCCTTCGGAATTTCCGAGGGGGACTTCTATCCATCGCAAGGGACATTACACGATGAGGAATTACCAAGCGGATTCCTTTACTCATAATCCCTTACTTCACTCTCGGAGTTTATCCGGACATCCACTTATTGTCCACGGAGAAATACTTACTCATCGTTCACAAGATGTCTTGACGACTTATTGTCCACGGACTTATACTTACGAATCCTTCACAGGATTGTCTTGACGACTTATTGTCCACGGACTAATACTTACTAATCTTTCACACCTTATTGTACTTCACTAAACAATTAGCTTACTAGTATTTAAGCTAAGTAGTTAGCCTCTGTTCTTCAGTTTGATAATTATATATGTTATTGTGTTCTCCCTTCCCGACACAACCTGAGTCGGACTTCCGACCTATTGGATATTCCGTGCCTCCTCCGGCCTTCCTGCATCCTCACTCGTCCTCCCGTTATTATCTCTGGACTTGTCTCTCCTTGGTCGCAAGCTGGGTAGTCGCACACTCTTGTTTGTAGTGCTTGCGAGAACGACCTTCTGACCCTTCGGAACTCCGTGACAAACTCCGACCTTTTACCTTCGGACTTTCTCGGCAATTCCGATCCCCTTGGCTCAGCACTTAACACCAACATTCACTAATTTTCCTTACTCATCGTTCATAAGATGTCTTGACGACTTACTGTCTACGGACTTATACTTACTCATCGTTCACAAGATGTCTTGACGACTTATTGTCCACGGACTTATACTTATGAATCCTTCACAGGATTGTCTTGACGACTTATTGTCCACGGACTAATACTTACTAATCTTTCACACCTTATTGTACTTCACTAAACAATTAGCTTACTAGTATTTAAGCTAAGTAGTTTAGCCTCTGTTCTTCAGTTTGATAATTATATACGTTATTGTGTTCTCCCTTCCCGACGCAACCTGAGTCGGACTTCCGACCTATCGGATATTCCGTGCCTCCTCCGGCCTTCCTGCATCCTCACTCGTCCTCCCGTTATTATCTCTGGACTTGTCTCTCCTTGGTCGCAAGCCGGGTAGTCACACACTCTTGTTTGTAGTGCTTGCGAGAACGACCTTCTGACCCTTCGGAACTCCGTGACTAACTCCGACATATTTCCTTCGGACTTTCTCGGCAATTCCGATCCCCTCGGCTCAGCACTTAACAGTCCCAAAGAGGATGGAGAAGTGATGTCGGAGAATTTGACAATAAGAACATGGATTATAAAGATGGATAAATGGGAGCAATCCTTCATTGCGTAAAAACCCGATGATCTGCACTGGGTCCAAAGATATTCCGTCCGGTTCCGGGTTCCGGTACCGGACATGGACCGGAAAGTCAAGGGCCGGAAAAGCATGGATATAACACCACATTTATTCTTGTGGTGCTATCTGTATACTCATACCGTGAATTTGGTGGTACTGTTAAGTGCTGAGCCGAGGGAACTGGAGTTGCTGAGAAAGTCCGAAGGTAAGAGTTCAGAGATGTCACGGAATTTCCAAAAGGTCAGAAGGTCGTTCTTGCAAGCACTACAAGCAAGAGTGTGCAACTACCTGGCTTGCGACCAAGGAGAGTCAAAGTCCAGAGATAAGAACAGGAGGACGAGTAAGGATGCAGGAGGGCCGGAGGAGGCACGGAATATCTGATGGATTGGAAAGTCCAACTCAGGTTGCGTTGGGAAGGGAGAACACAATAATGTATACAATTATCAAACTGAAGAACAGAGGCTAAACTACTTAGCTTAAATACTAGTAAGCTAATTGTTTAGTGAAAGACAATAAGATGTGAAAGATTAGTAAGTATAAGTCTGTGGACAATTAAGTTGTCAAGTCAATCCTGTGAAGGATTAGTAAGTATAAGTCTGTGGACAATAAGTCGTCAAGACATCTTGTGAACGATGAGTAAGTATAAGTCCGTAGACAGTAAGTCGTCAAGACATCTTATGAACGATGAGTAAGGAAAATTAGTGAATGTTGGTGTTAAGTGCTGAGCCAAGGGGATCGGAATTGCCGAGAAAGTCCGAAGGTAAAAGGTCGGAGTTGTCACGGAGTTCCGAAGGGTCAGAAGGTCGTTCTCGCAAGCACTACAAACAAGAGTGTGCGACTACCCGGCTTGCGACCAAGGAGAGTCAAGTCCAGAGATATGAATGGGAGGACGAGTAAGGATGCAGGAGGGCTGGAGGAGGCACGGAATATCCGATAGGTCGGAAAGTCCGACTCAGGTTGCATTGGGAAGGGAGAACACAATAACATATATAATTATCAAACTGAAGAACAGAGACTAAACTACTTAGCTTAAATACTAGTACGCTAATTGTTTAGTGAAGTACAATAAGGTGTGAAAGATTAGTAAGTATAAGTCCGTGGACAATAAAGTTGTCAAGACAATCCTGTGAAGGATTAGTAAGTATAAGTCTGTGGACAATAAGTCATCAAGACATCTTGTGAACGATGAGTAAGTATAAGTCTGTGGACAATAAGTGGATGTCGGATAAACTCCGAGAGTGAAGTAAGGGAATATGAGTAAGAGGAATCCGCTTGGTAATCCCTCATCGCGTAATGTCCCTTGCAATGAATAGAAGTCCCCCTCGGAAATTCCGAAGTAAGTCCAATCGGAGCTCCGCGGAACTCCGAGTTGCACGGATATAACAGTCGGATGGACTCTGAGAGTGAAGTAAGGAGATATGAGTAAGAGGGATACGCTTAGTAATCCCTCATCGCGTAATATCCCTTGCGATGAATAGAAGTCCCCCCCGGAAATTCCGAAGTAAGTCCGATCAGAACTCCAAATGGAACTCCGAGTTGCATGGATATAACAGGTACAGAGGTTGAAAAACATACCCCCTGTGCCCTACCAATGGTTGAAACCCCTTAATTCCACCTCTGGGTCCGTGGGATTTTTTTGAGGTTCAAACCTGTTCTGAACCCCAAATGAACCGAACCTGGGGTCCAGTTCGAGGTTCGGAAAATTGCCTGAACCGAACCTGAGGTCAGGTTCGGGGTTCGGGAAATTTTGGAAAAAACCGGACCTAACCGAACCCCGGCAACAATATATAGAACGTGGGTCACATCAGTCACCCCCACAGATATGAAATTTCTCCATCTGCGCAGTTCTCCCAACTGGCCAATGTCCGCCTCAACAGGCCCCCCGTTCGTTGGTTAGTATCCTCAAACTCTCCCTATTTGTCCCTTATCCAGTGCACCAGACTTCAGCCTGTTCGGTGGCGCGGAATCTCTAGGCGAGGGCAAAAGGTCGACGCGTTCACCACGCCGCACAGCAGTACTGCGCTCGACGTCCCAGGACGATGGCATAAGGCATGTTGCCCCCCCACAAGACCCGTCGGATTTCCTGTGGCTGATGACCGAGGAGCCGCACCGAACACGACGTATGGAAATTCTAAAATCCCACCCAGAGGTAGAGATGGTCTACTCGCCTGTGTTAGTGAGGAAATGATCCATGGATAGGTGACGAAACTTATGGGGCACGAGTCCCTAACAAAGTGGGTTGTATTCGGCGTCGTCGCGCTGCAGTTGTTCTGTGCCGTCGCGCTTCGCTATACCCGCCCCCTGTCGCCGCTCTTTCTGTTGTGTGCCTATGCTGTCGGCGGGACGGCGAATCATAACCTCTTCCTCGCGATCCACGAGATCACCCACAACCTAGCCTTCAAACGCATCACACCCAACAAATTGCTGGCTATCTTCGCTAATATTCCGATCGGTATACCGTATTCTGTCATGTTCAAGGGGTACCATATGGAGCATCACAAGTTCTTGGGTCAGGACAACATCGACACTGACCTCCCTACGCGTATGGAGCTCCTCCTGCTCAATAATGTCCTTGGGAAAGTGTTCTTTGCGTGAGTCTAGTCCTTCTCCGTGAAACTCGTGATTGAACCACCCCAGCACCTTCCAAATCCTCTTCTACGCGTTACGTCCCGGCATCGTACGCACACAACGCCTTGGGCGGTGGCACGCGCTGAATTTCGCTGTCCAACTCACCTTCGACTATGTGCTTGTGTCGGTTCTCGGCTGGCGGCCGCTCGTCTACCTCATCGCGAGCAGCTTCTTTGCAGGCAGTCTACACCCATGCGCGGGGCACTTCATTGCGGAGCACTACCTCTGGGACGGGCTTGCGCAAGAGACATATAGCTACTATGGGCCTCTCAACGTGCTCGCTTATAATGTCGGTTATCACAACGAGCATCACGACTTTCCTTCTATACCATGGACGCGCCTGCCCGCGCTGCGCGCACTCGCTCCCGAGGTGTACGATACGTTACCGTCGCACCCGTCGTGGCCCATGGTCATCGTCAACTTTATCCGCGATAAAGAGGTCGGGATCTTTGCGCGCGCCAAGCGACTCTCAAAGGCGGCGAGTACTGCGACTGCAGGTACTGGCAAACATCATGACGGATCGGAATCGGACAAGAGTGAATAGATGTGTATCGTTGAATGGAACATTTGAAGTCAACCTATAAGAGCCTGATTAGAATTCGTTGCTGTCGAATACGCTCCTGAAATTCTTGTAGTGCGAAATCATGACTCCTGTAGTTATGTAGTCGCCACTTTCGTACTTGGCGCTTCGCGAATTCGGCAGTTGCACAGCCACCAAACACTTTCACGTCGTACTCATGTCGCAAATGGTCGTCGCCGGTCTGGACGGCGGAGAGAGGCCACTGACCCCAGGGCCACCGGTAGGATCGTCAGTTGTTATTGACACTCCGGAACCAATGCCACGGTCGCCTGTCCCGGACGAATCGTCACGATCAGAGGACGCTGGTCTTCTGCTGCAGCCTACTATCAACACCTCTCCTACTATCATCGACGCTCCAGCGCCCTTTTCAGATCCCCAAACCCACACCCCGCTGGACCGCCCTTTGAACGTCACGGATGCCCTCAGTTATCTCGATGCTGTCAAGGTTCAATTCCAAGATCAGCCTAATGTCTACAATCACTTTCTGGACATCATGAAAGAGTTCAAGAGTCAATTGTGAGTTTCCTTTATCAACCAACCGCTGCGCTTTTTTGTGACGTGTGAAAGAATTGACACCCCTGGGGTCATCAAACGTGTATCTCATCTTTTTAACGGTCATCCCGCCCTCATACAAGGCTTCAATACGTTCCTTCCTGTTGGTTACCGTATAGAATGCTCGACGGACGCGCACGATGCTAATTACATCACCGTCACGACTCCAACAGGGACTACAATGCAAACTACCAATAACGGCCCAGGGAAAGGTCCAATACTGTGGTCTACGACAGAAGCGCGTAGCTCTACTGGTGCCACAGCCACAGTTGCTCCTCCAACAAGGCCCCCTTCTACGGATCCGAAACTTGAGGGTCAGACAATTGAACCAGCGGTGCAATATGTCCAAAAAATCAAACAACGCTGCGACGCCGAGACATATCGACAGTTCCTCGATATTTTATCACGATATCATCACAAGCCTGACACGATCGATGAGGTACGAAATGTATTACATTCTTTATGTGTGAGTCCAACTATACTGCAGGAGGAAGTTTCCAAGCAAATTGCACGTCTGTTCAAGGATGCCCCAGACCTGCGGTCTGACTTTCGTATCTTTATGCCCGAAAAGAGCCGCCAGTTGCTCGATGATATGCCCTCTTCGTCACGCACAGACAAGGGGAAGCAGAGGAAAACCGAGCCAGTCAACGCGAGCTCCTCCTCCATCTTGCCTTTGAAAAGGAAACGGAAAGCTGTTGAGAAGGAGATTATAGAGATTCTTCCCAAGATTTTACCCAGTAAGGTATATTCGATTTACTCCTGTGACTGATACACCAAGTAACCTTTTGAGAAGGCGAAAAAAGTCAAACACACGGCGGCACAGGATCTAACACCCTCATCGTACAAAACTCGTGCTACAACACCCTCCGTCCGTCGCCATCCAACTTCTCGTATAACAGCGTCCTCAGCTGTTGTTACTGCACCTGATGACTCTCACGTCCTTTTTTTCGACCGCGTGAAGCGCGCCCTCGACGACAACCGGGAAACTTACAATGAGTTCCTTAAACTCATCAACCTCTTTACTCAAGACTTGATTGATACCGCAAGACTCGTCAGAGAATGCCGTACGTTTCTGGGCGACGGGGAGCTCATGACTATGCTGAGAGATATCGTCGGGTGGGACGAGAGGAGGGAAAGGGAATACTGGACAGAAGAGCAGGCGGCCAGCAACTCTTGGGTGAGACCAGCAATCGCCGGCAGGGCCGTCAGTACCAGGGCAACAAAGGCGGAGTTAGACATTAGGTTCGGGAGCTACAGGAAACTCCCTAGTAGTGTTGGATGCCTTTTCACGAGTTTCGACATGCGCTAATCCCGATTACAGCAGACAAACGTGACGTGCTCAGGTCGCGATGAAATGTGCCGCTCCGTTCTGAACGATGAATGGGTATCACATCCAACCTGGAGCAGCGAGGACGCCGGGTTCATTACACCGCGGATGAACATTTACGAGGAGGCTCTTCATCGCAGTGAAGAAGAACGTCATGAATATGACTTCCATATCGAGGCTATCGTGCGCACCATTACAATGCTCGAGCCGCTGAACAACAAGATGGCAACCCTTAGTCCAGAAGAACGAGGTTCCTACAAGCCGAAACCTAATTTAAATGGCCAAATCAAGAGTATCCATCACCGAGTCATCAAAAAAATCTACGGTCGAGATGCAGGGCTAAACGTTATTTATGCCATGCAAGATACTCCAGCGCTAGCAATACCAGTTGTGCTTCAACGGCTCAAGCAGAAGGAAGAAGAGTGGAAACGTGCTCAGAGAGAATGGAACAAGGTTTGGAGAGAGGTGGACGCGCGAAACTATAGCAAAAGTTTGGACCACCAGGGGATCTCGTTCAAAGCTGCTGATAAGAAAGCCATCACGTCGAAGGCGTTCGTAAACCAGATCGAGACTGCGAGAGAAGAGCAGATGGCTAAGCGTGCATCCCTCATCGATCCGCTTTTGCGAGAACAAGGCCGAGACATCAGCTGGAGTTCGTGATGGAGGATACGCAAGTGTTACAAGATGCGCTAAAGCTTACATTTTCGTTCTTGGATCGCACGCAGGCACAGATCAATTTTTCAGAACGAAAAAGGATCGAGGCCTTCCTTCGGTCGTTTGTGCCTCTTTTTTTCATGCTTGATCCTGCGACTTTCAATGCTGCTTTCGTTGTAGTTCAGGAAACGGTGGACAGTGAACTCAGTGATGATCTCAGTGTTGTTGATGATGCGGAGATCTCCAGCGTCGGTAGTGGGAGTTCCAGGACGGGAGGTAAAAGTCGGAAGAATGGTGCTGCAGCTGTATCTGCCGTTTCTGGAGGTGGTGATCTACGCAAGAAGTTATTGAAGAGCGAACAGGCAAAACTGAGTTCTCGCAAGACGCGTAACAATGGGTCTCCTTCTGTTTCGCGTCCCCCTTCGCCGACCCCCGTGGACGATGAATCGCAACCTGAGGCTAGTCAACCACTCCAAAATCGCCGGACACCACAACGCAACACGTTTTTCACCAGCACTGTATTCTATACTCTTCTGCGACTGCTCGAGGTAAGCGGCCGCTTTTTCGATGATATACAGCTATTTATGAGGATCGCCATCTTATCTCAGGTACTATACTCGCGCCTTGCGCTTTTCAAAGGAATCGGAACAAGACTTGCGACTTCAGATTCAAATCGTGTCCCCAAGGATCCTGGATCATTTCCACACCCCGACTACGTGAACTTGGGAGAACGAGCTGCCAACGCAGAACACTTTTACGATCTTTTGCTCGAGTCTTGCGAGCGATTATTTGATAACGAGGTCGAGCAACATGCATTTGAGGACCAGATGCGTTACATGTTTGGTATCAAAGTATGAGTCTCGTCTTTTAATTGGAGCCCACTGATTCGGTAATGTCCAGGAGGCTTACAAGATCTTCACTGTTGACAAGGTCATTGGGTCTTTGATCAAACAGGTCTGTCTATCGATTTCCCGTTCTGCGCTAGTAATATTGATGGTGGACTCAGGTACAAGTGCTGTTTGGGGATGGCAAGAGTCAGGACCTCCTTGAAGTTCTCAAACGAGAGCGAGCTCTGGCTTCTCCTACGACACAAGATCTCATCAACAGCCGGAAGAACGCGGAGAAAGTTCTTGGACCCGATGAAAACCTTTTCCGCGTCGATTGGGTCTGTGGTTGACTGCCCTCTTTTCGTGTTGTATTTCTGACTTTGGTTACGGCGAACCAGCACCCTGATTCCAAACACATGACTTTTCAGCTCATCGGCAAAGATGATTCCAGCTTTGACGATTCCGAGGTTCTTACTGGACGCTGGCAATCGTATATTGATTCGTTTGTCTCGGTACGTGTGTTGTGTTGCTAACTTTGTGTCATCGACCAACTATTTTTCCAGAGTGACGTTACGGACGGCGTTTCTGTAAACCGCACTAGGCGGCCTTTCCTTCGAAAGTTGGTTTGATCTTTTCTGCTGTTTGAACAAGATCCTCACTGATTTGTGCAGGAATCTCCCTCCCGGCGTCCGAGATGCACCTCCCAATGTCGTCACGCAAGACGGTCTCGAAATCAAGGTATGCGTGCGAACATACCGGCTGTTTTTCGTGTCCCAGTCGGAGGATTACCTGTTCAAACTACGGACGTTTGGCGACGTAGAGGTGGCATCCAGATGCCTAGAAACCAAAAATGCCCTCCGCCAAAAATGGTTGCAGAATGTGGCGAACTCCAGTTAAGGACTTTTTTGTAAATGAATGGGACGCTCCAAATCCATGCATTATCGCTTATGTAAGATAGTCTACCCGATTAACTTAATGTCTATTGGCAAACTATGCTTTGTCTTTGAACATTTTTTCGATGGCAGCAGTCGAGTATGACTTGGGTCGTTCCAGGGCTAGCAAATCGCTGGTGAATAAACGCATTGCACAAAAGGGAAAAAGACGACATACGAGCACCGAGTGCGCGGTCCCATATCAGCTGAGCGGCAACGCCGAACGCGCGAGAGACACCAAAGAGTACAGTGTAGAATTGCATTTGGGTCAGACCGTAGTGGGTAAGCAGGACGCCGGAGTGGGCATCGACGTTGGGCCAAGGGTTTTTGGCTTTGCCGGCCTGCGATTGGTACAATAAGTCGGAGGTATCAGGAAGCAGTGGTTGAGTTTCGTACCTCGAGCAAGATATCGGGCACGATGTTGTAGATTTGGCCGACGAGCTTGAAGAGGGGGTCCTCCGGGAGGTGCTTCAGCGCAAACTCACGTTGGGCAGTGTACCTAGGGTCAGTCTTGCGGAGAACAGCGTGGCCGTATCCAGGAACGACCTGGCCGCCCTTCAAGGTCGACCAGACGTACTCCTTGACAGCATTATCGGTGGCGTTCTCGCCGATCTTGGACTGCATCTTGCGCAACCACAAGAGAACCTCCTGGTTAGCGAGACCGTGCAACGGGCCGGCAAGACCGTTGAGCGAGGCAGAAAAGGCAAGGAAGGGGTCGGAAAGGGCCGAGCCGACGAGCTTGCCGGTGTGCGCAGAGACGTTGCCGCCCTCGTGATCGCTATGGATAGTGATGTAGAGACGCATCAGCTCCACGAACGCCGTGTTGTCGCCGAATCCGAGCAAGGTGGCCAGGTTATGGGAATAATCCTTTGCCGGGTCGATTGGCGGAAGCTTGCCTTGGCCAAAGACGTTGCGGTAAATGCGTCCGGCTATGCTGGGAAGTTTGGCGATGCTAAAGATGGAAATATAAGACACGGCAGAAAATAGAACAAGAAGCACTTGCAGGTCCATCGAGTCTTCGAAAGTCGGGCCCCAGTACTCCTTCTTGGAGACACCATCCTGGTACGCTTTGGCAAAGGCGGAGTTGTGGTTGAGCTTGATGAGGGCAGTGAGAAGGCTGGCTGTCGATATCGGACACGACGCGACGTACTGCGGTGACGGCGAGACTGAACTGGCTCATCGGGTGGAGGGTGGGCGGGCAGCGGTCGAGAATCTCCTCGACGAATTCGGGGATGGCGGAACGGGCGGCCCAGTCTTTTGAGAGCTCAGTGACCTGTTCCTGGGTTGGGATTTCTCCGGTGACGAGGAGCCAGAAGAGACCCTCGGGAAGGGGTTCAGCACCGCCGGGGGCTTTTGGCAAGAGCTCCTGGCACTCGGGGATTGTTTTTCCACGGAAACGAATGCCCTCGTCTTCGGGGTGTGAGTTATGACGTGACTGGGAAAGTAAGAAGCATTACCTGCGTCCAGCACGGAGCCATCCCAGATTAGGGCGGGAAGACCTCTCATGCCGCTGGATATCGAGTGAGATGCGTGAGTGGAGCAGCAGGAGGGCAGACCTACCCATAGAGCTGGTCAACGATGACGGGGCCGAATGCCTTTTTGCCGTGCTCAGCACGGACCCGTTTGACCTGGAAAAAATATTAGTGGAGGCGAGTGCTGCGGGGGGGGTGAGCAGACATTCTCAAGCTCGACAGGGATGAGTTCTGCGAGGCGTTCCTTGAGAGTTGTGTTTTTGGGGGCAGTGGACGAGAACCGGGCCCTAGTGAGGCTCGTCCAGACCGGGGTGGTGCGGGACTGGAGGGAACGAGAGATTGGATTAGCGTCGGCAAAAGAATGGGGTGGGCTCACTGTTCTGAGGATGGACGCCATGGTGGTTGGAGACAAGTGCAACAGATTCCGAAGAATCCCGACCCCCAAAAAAAGAGACAGCGCTTAGTCAGCAGTTGCTGAGAGAGCAGTCCCAGTGAGCGATATCGCTGTGCTCTCGGCGTTATAGCGGACATTGCCCGGGGCTTGTAAACATGCCTTATTTACAATTTTTGGACGAGGACGACGAGGCAACGCATCCACACTCACTGAACGACTATAATAATATAAAGTCGGCTTGCGAAACTACGACGCGTCGACGTTCAAGCGTGCAAAAATTCTTGACCCATCGATATCGTTTACTCGTTAGCGACCGTCCTACGCTTCAAGCATGCCTAGGACTCGGATATTGCATGTAAGTACCCAGAGATTTTGCGTGTACGCTGAGGCAACGTTGAGACAGAATAAACTGCTAACACCCACGGTCATGTGTTTTACGTGTTTAGTAGTTGGTGCTTTCTTCCTGCCCCCATGGGCAAACGCAAACGCGCCGGGCCAGAAGCACTGCTGCCCCAAGTACTTTTGTCTTCCATACCTCCGCCATCTCTCACAAGCCCTCCAGAAAAAACACTACCGACAGCGCGCACACGCCAACCCCTTCTCTGACCACTCGCTCTCCTACCCCCATTCCCCCCATGCCATCGACTGGGCCATCCATTACCCAGCCTCTCCTGGGCCTCCAGAATTCGCCGACGTCGGCTGCGGCTTCGGGGGCCTCTTGATCACCCTTGCCCCGCTCTTCCCCACCACCCGCATTCTCGGTGAGTCCCGCACGACCTCGTCGGCCTCCCTAACCCCCGCTGCAGGGTTGGAGATACGCGTCCAAGTCTCCCAGTATGTCCAAGACCGCATCGCCGCCCTCCGCATCACCCCCGACGTCCCCGCCCACTACCAGAACATCTCCATCGTCCGCGCAAACGCCATGAAGTTTCTCCCCAACTACTTTGCCAAGCACTCGCTCTCCGCCCTCTTCTTCCTCTTCCCGACCCCCACTTCAAGCAGCGCAAGCACAAGGCCCGCATCATATCCCCCACCTTGCTCGCCGAGTACGCCTACGCCCTGCGTCCTGGGGGCATCGTGTACACCATCACCGACGTCAAGGACCTCCACGAGTGGATGAAGTCGCACCTTGACGCGTTCCCTCTGTTTGAAGCCATCACCGAAGAGCAGTTGCGTGCAGACGGCAAGGGCCCCATCCTCGACGCCGTATATACTAGCACGGAGGAGGGCAAAAAAGTAGAGCGCAACGGCGGCGAAAAATGGCTCGCCTGTTTTAAACGTGTACAAGTCGCGCGAGAAAACATGATCTAATAGTCCATCGCGTCCTCGTCGTGCAGCTCCCCGCCTGTCCGTGGCCCAGCTCCCATGGCCGCCACGAGCCGGCCAGTGCGCTCCCGCACGGCGCCTTTTATTTCGACGTGAATCACCTTCCCCGCCTCGCAGGCCAGCCGGAAGATCTCCTCAAACCGCTCGACGTGCAAGCGCGTCTCCATGGTCACCAGCGTCACCTTGCCCGTCTTGGGCATCACCGCGACCGTAAGATGTGGGATGTCGTTTTCCTCCAGCAGCGTCAGATCCAGTATCGGCGACGTAGAGTGCACGCCCCCCGAGACAGCGCACACAAAGTCGAGCAGCGGAATGCCCGCGTTGGCCAGTGCGAGAGTAGTCCCGTTGATACACGCCTGTAGTAGACCGCCGTCTTGCTGAAGCACTTGCACAAAAATGTCGATTTGCGACCGCGGGTAGAGGCTCGTTTGCACAACCGGCTCAAACGTCGACTTGATGGTAGCCGCCATCTCCAGTATACGTCTGCAGAGCACCATCATCTCCCAACAGGCCCCTCCTGTCCAACGATAAAGCTTACTTGTCGCCGCGTGAACGTTTTCTGCGCTCTCCTGTGCTGAATGCCGCCACGCCGACTTCGACGTTGATGTTGGCGCGGTCGTGCATCGTCTGCGACCGCATCTTGGCTTCGCGCGGCCCAAAGACGGACACAAGGACTTGCGTTAAGCCGTGCGTGATGATGGCCGAGCCGTCGGCGACGCCCTGCTGAGAAAGGTCGATGGTCATGTCGCGCAGCTCATACTGCCGCCGCCCATCAGAACGAAACCCGCCGTCGTTGAGGATCTCCGCCCGGGAACCCTGCGCGAAATGAGCTAGTGCGGACGGCGGGAGCGGCGAAGAATACCATTCAATGTCGTGGTGCAAGGTCAAGCGCGCCTACAAGATGCTGATCCGAATTGGGCGCGATAACCAATCCCATTCTCAATCATGACCGCGAACCTCCCGCTCCCGAGGTCTATCCTCGATACCGACCTGTACAAGGTGCGCGGATTCACATGAATGCACGGTCACATTTAGCACATCTCCGTCTGCAAGCTCACAATGCAGCAAGCAGTCCTGCACCACTTCCCGAGTACGCGCGCGACGTACAAGTTCACTCTTCGCGACAAGAATACCCATTTTACCAAGGACGCCTTCGACAAGTTCCAGCAGGCTGTCAACCGTCAGTTTTACGTCTCCCGTCCCTCACAGGGCGCACCTCTTATCCCTGCGGACAGACTTTGAGGACCTGAAGCTGACTCAGGCTGAGCACGACTGGCTGAAGAAGACCTGCCCTTACTTCACTGCCGAATACCTGTCTTATTTGCTGGAATATCGCTTCAAACCCCAGGAGCAAGTCAACATCAAGTTCATTCCTAATTTTCCTGACGGCGCAACTGGCCTCGTCGAAATCGAAACCTCCGGGCTATGGGTGGACACTATCTTCTGGGAGGTGCCTCTAATGGCGTGTCTGAGTGAGACGTACTTCCAGTTCGTAATGACCGAGTGGAATTACGATGGCCAAGAAGGTTGACCTGAAATGTACCGATTAATCATGCGTGCTCAACGCTGCCGTCCTCCGTAGCGCTCGCCTACGAAAAAGGGAAGGCTCTGCTGCAGGCCGACTGCGTTTTTAGCGAATTCGGGACCCGGCGACGACGCTCATTCGAGACACAAGATATTGTTGTTAAAGGCCTCCTTCGCGCGTGCCACGATGTGCAAAGCAGAGGGAGGCTTTCCGGTACCAGTAATGTATGCACCCAACCTCCTGCCTCAACCACCATTCATCTCGACTCAGGTCCACCTTGCACATAAATATGGGATAACCCCTGTCGGCACCATCGCCCAGTACGTGGTATCATTCGCGTCAAAGATCCCCCCCTTACTGTTCCCCCAGCGAGTGGTTCATGGGTGTATGCAGTGCATCAGCTCCTCTAACGTGTCACTGAGCATCTCACAGGTCGCAGCTCTGAAAGGTTACGAAGACGCCAACTCTGTCGCCTTGAACCTCTGGGAAGAGGTCTACCCCAACGTCCTGCTGATCGCCCTGACAGATACCTTTTCGAGTGAAGCCTTTTTCAAGGTACATTGTCTCTCCTGGTCATCGGCGACGCTAACAAGAGCCCCAGAGCTTCGTCGCGGACAAGGAGCGGGCCATGCGATGGGAGGGGCTCCGGCAGGACTCTGGGGATCCCTTCGTGTTTGGGCACCGCGCGAAAGAGGTTTTCACATCGCTCGACATAGATCCCAAATCGAAGATGATCATCTACTCGGATGCCTTGAACATCGACAAGGCACTACGCCTGAAAGAACAGGCCGACGATCTTGGCCTCAATGGTCTGTTTTCTCTCCGGCTCGTGCTTTCGCTGACACAACCGCTCGCAGTCTCGTTTGGGATCGGGACATTCTTCACTAACGACTTTAAGAGGCTAGGAAGCTCAGAGACGAGCAAGGCGTTGAACATGGTCATCAAGCTGTCGTCCGTGGACGAACGACCATGTGTAAAGATCAGCGACGACTTAACCAAGGTCAGTTTCCATCCATGCGATACCAGACGTGTCCTCATTTCTTTGTCTCTACAGAACACCGGAAACCAAGAGACGGTGGATATGGTCAAGCGCATTTATAATCTTATTGCTTAGATATTGCATTGGAAACTAGACGTCACAGATAGAAGTCCCCGCTGTATGTATCCCTATAGAAATTCAAGAGCACAACCTCCGTCTCGGATATGTCCAAGCCTTCGTGGACTGGCTTAGTTTCGAGACACAGCTTCCCTTCAGCCCTTCCGCTGCTTGTCTCGTAAGTTTGACCACCCCAGGTTAAGCCGGACGCATCATCGGCGTAGCTAAAGCCTATCAGAAGACAACGGACAGACTACGGAGAAAACGTACCCGATAGCGAGCCGCTTGATCGACATTACTCTGGGACCCTTGCCAACAAAGTCAAGGTCCAGATGGGTGCTTGTTCTGTTCGTGTCTCCTTGGAGGAATGCCTGTGAATTAATAAAGACCGCACGGACAAGGCTGCCCCGCTCGAATGCAGCATATCCTGCAACCCGAGTGTCGTTGACCGCGATTTCAGCTACCTGCGCGTTTCTTGATCCTATGAGCTCAGACGCAATGATGGCAGCATAGTATGTGGGCTGAACAGGTTACGCTTAGTCCCGCCTGCCTTTGAAAAATAGGGCAACGTGCCTGAACGTGAGGAGGGAGGGGACTTGGCAAGTCCGACCCATCGAGAATCGAACGGTTCAGCGCCACAGGTTGGATCTGCATAGCATGAAGGGTTTATCCTGGGGGAAAGGAATGTGGGACACACTAAGCTGTACTTGAAGCCTACGCCGACGTGGAAAAAGACCTTTCGGCCATATCAGAGGGGCCGCACCTGCTATGTGGCCCACACACCTTGGATATCCCGATCTGAGGTCTGTTGGACACTTCAGCAATAGGTTTCTGGATTTGACAGAAGAACACTCACGCGAAAAGGGCGTAGTCCAGTGCCCACAGTGCCGCGCCCGCAACGTTTGATACGCCCGGTGCCCCCTGGAGCAGTCGATGAGTATCCATAAAATACCCCCGCTCGCTGGCCTTACATGGCAGGCGTAGCTGTTTGTTTCGCCTAGGATGTAGTCCAAACCTTGAGCATGTGTTGCGGCGATGTCGGTTGTGTAGATGGTGAGGTTGGAACGGATTGTGGACTTTGTCATTAGGTCCTGGAGAAGACCTCCGTTTCCGGTACAGAAGGAGCCTGGCACCGAGTTGACGACCTGTCATAGATACAGCATCGGAACGCCTACCAGAGTAGTGGTGTTCTGAAAACCTTGTTTTGAAGGTCAATAAAGGAGCAGCAAGCTGGAGGAGAACGTACGCAGAGATTAGAGACCCAGCAGTTGAGTTCAATACATTTTCGCTATAAATTGCCTGAGGAGAGAACCCGGTCGTCTTGGATGACGATCCGGCAAAGGATCCAACCAGGAGCTTAGTTTTCGACTTCGGTAGATTCACGATTTCTGAAATATTGCTGGCGAAAGTGGTCCACCTAATACAATGTCATGAGACAGTCAATGGTCCGGGTGAGTGGTACCGACTCCTGCACATATTGCGACGAAGTGTACGTCTTTGGTCGAAGACCATTATTGGCGTAGAGATCTGCTTCGTTGCCTATTTCAAGATAGTCTAGAACAACGCCTGCTGCCTCCAGTGCAGGCGAGCGAAACGCGTTCATGATCGCAGTGGCCTCTAGAACGGCGGCAGTGATGTTGGATTGGCCAAAGTTGACGCCCCTGTGACAATTGAAGCGAAGAATCCTGAAACATGAAGATTTGCTTACCAAGTAACATGCGTGCCGCGCGGAAGAAAGCGAGCAGCATGATAGTAAGAGTTGCCTGGATAGGAATGTCAGCGGCAATTAGGCAGGCACGTCCCCGGATGCATACCGACAACGACGCTAAGTGCTTCCGGGTACGGGACAATGGCGGTGGGAGGAGGGAACACATCTTGAGCAAACTTGGAATGCTCGTGGTAAGTTGGCATATTATGACAAACGATAGTGGACTTGCCTGGACATCTGGATTGAAGTTGGTATGGTCCTCGCTGGGTCCGGTCATTTGGCACGCGAATATCGACGGTCCATCTCACCTGTTCGCCCCAATCCGGATATCTGGCGGTGACCCCGTAATCTGCTGCAGATTGTCAAGAGTGTTGTGAAAGAACTCGTTTCTGGAGGTTGTCCCTGCCCAGTCCGTCCAGCGGTCCTGCTCAATCGAGAGAGATATCAAGGACGGAGAAATGACCGGTGCTCCTCCGGGGGACAGAGGGATGATCACTGTGAGTGCCCAAGTTGCTGCAGGGAGCGAAATCCAAAGGAGGGGGATCATGGTCGGAAGCAAACGCGTGTGGGTGAGCCTTGGGCTGGCTTTGGGTGAGCATGTCTATATGTTGCTTCTAGGGCCGCGCCGTGTACCGCGTGGTCGTAGTGCGCGTATGGAGTCGGGCATGACTGCTGGGGTCCCGTGGCCACGTTGCTTACCAATCCTCTCTTATGACGGACGTGCGTGCGTTGCTCAAGGCGAAACGCCAGGAGGCCCGCATATCCCATCCCCTCGCATCCTACGCCCAGAATGGCCAGCTCAGATGTCTCGCCTGTGGCCCAGTCAAGCACGCGTCGGCGTGGGAGGGGCATCTCGGAAGCAAGGTCCATCGCACCACCGTCGCCCGCCTCAAAGAGGAAGACCGCCTCAGGGAGGCTCAGAGGATAAGGCAAGAAGAGGAAGAGGAGCAGGAACGGGCATCCAGGGGGAAGCGGAAGGCCGAGGAGCAGGACGCGGAGTCGGACACGGAGGCAAAGCGACGCAAGGTCGACAACGACTCAAGCGCGTTTCCTGCAGACTTTTTCTCTGACCCCTCGCGCGCCCCTTTCCCACCCCCATCCGATGAAGATGGGGAGGATGACCCGCCCGCCCCAGTGCAGCCTTCGTCCGAGCTTGATTCGGAATGGGAGCGTTTCCAGCGCGATGTGGTCAACGCGACTGATCTGGATCACCGAGACACATACGAAAATGCGACAATAATGGCAGAACCAGAGCTTGCGTCTGAAACGCCCGAGGGCTTCCCACCGCAGCAGGTCGAGGATGCGCCAGAGCAGTCCAGTAAACTAGATTTGGAGGAAGCACGACGGCAGAAGGAGCAGGACGAGCGCGAATTGATTATGGACAGACTGTTGGACGAGGAACGAGCTCAGGAAGAGGCGGATATGAAGGTCACCATCATGAAAAACAGGCTGGACGCGCTCCTTAGAAAGAGGAATGCAGCCAAGGCCGCTAAACTAAAGTCTGTAACATGATTTTTTATTATTATGACCTGTCATGCTCTTTCCTCTTCTTCTCCACGTAACCCAAGCCAGTGTGCCCAATCCATTCCCTGCTTGTGTAGCATCATGAGGGCCAACATGGCGGGAAGCCACCACAGTCCGTGGCGAAAGGCCACTCTTGCCTCCTTCTCACCGCCGATCCTCCAAAATTTCCAAGTCGCGTGCGTCCAGATCATGTTTGGCACGAGCGACGTCAACCCGAAGGTCCATGTCGTGAGACCGGCAAGGGGTATAAGTATGGAGCATATGGGGACGAGGAGAAGTGTGTGCCGCAGGGCGACCAGAGAATTCTTGGGTGGCGAAAGGACGGCTAACATTTGGTACCCAGCCTGTGCATACGATGCCCTGACTATGTGTGCTAGCGGGTTGAAGTGAGGGAATTGCCAGCTGAACAGCAGCATGAACAACGCAAAGGGCGCGAGAGGGTTATCGACCAAGGCCAGATCCACAGGGACGGAGGAGAGAAATGGTGGAGGGAACAGGTGGACCGGGTTCACGGCCGTCGGGATGAGGTGGCCGCCGCAGGCTGTCCAGCCCATGACCGGGGGGATTGCGCCGACCCATGTGTTCCATATTGTACGCCTCTTCATCCATGTGTGCAGCCCTGCGTTCGAGGCGCCCAAGTTGTTTGAATGGGGGCGCAGTGGAGGCAAGCTTGGGAGCGATACCAGGACTAATACATGGAGTAAACTGCAAGGTGCAGCGCAAGTATGACTTGTGGAAAAACGCGGGTCGCAATGTGGGCATAGCGGAGTTTGCGGAGTCTGAAAGCTGCTTGCTCTCCACGTCCATCCTAATTATTCTTCATGCCGGGTACCCATCTTCTCCCCCCCAATCTCCTCAAGCTCTTCGCCCCCCGGCCGCCGCTCCCGTATTCCCGCCCGGTCGACAGGGACATTGACCGTATCCGAAAAAAGAATGTCTCTGGCGTCGGTCATCTCATCGCACAGCTCCAGGAGGCAAAAACGGAGAACATGCTCACCGCAGGCGAGGCGGACGCCACCATGGAGGAGGGAGAGGAGCCTGTATTCACCCATGCCGAGGAAGTGAAACGTCAGATACGGCGCGAAGAGCGCAAGAAAAAACGGACAGAAGAATTCAAAATTGCCAAGGAGACGTGTACGCTGCCTTTCTTGCCCCTTGCCCGCCGTCCTAATCCCCTTGTCAGACAAACCCTCGGACGATCCTGAAGCCGTCGGTGACCCTTACAAAACGCTCTTCATATCTCGTCTTGTACAGTCTATCATCTACCACTTTCGCTCTCTATTCACGGTGACTCACAGCACAAAACCGCCACGGAGACCGATCTTCGTCGGGAGTTCGAAGGCTACGGCACCATCGAGCGGGTAAGAATTGTCCGCGACAAAAAGAGCCGCAGCCGAGGGTATGCGTTCATCGTGTATGAGCGCGAGCGCGATATGAAAGGTCTATCACTATTCCCTATTTCCTCTTCTTGTAGACTAAGAGTTGCCGGCTCACGACTGCAACTCATTTATTCTTCTAGCTGCGTACAAGGAATCCGATGGGCTCCACATAATGGGAAAGCGGATACTGGTCGACGTCGAACGTGGCCGAACTGTTCGCGGTTGGAAGCCTCGTCGTCTAGGTGGCGGCCTTGGGGGTCGGCCTAAGCGGCCAGAGCCGGCCATGCCAATGGCTTCTTCCAGGGGCAGCTTCCGAGGAGGTTTCGGAGGCGGTGGAGGGCGAGGGTTTGGAGACCGCGGCGGAGGAGGGTTTGGCGACCGTGGCGGAGGCTTCCGTGGCGGCCGTGGCGGTTTCGGAGGGGGTGGTGGTGGTCGCGGATTTGGGGACAGAGGTGGCTTTGGCGACAGAGGCGGAGGTGATCGAGGAGGTGGGTTCGGAGACAGAGGCGGCGGAGGAGGCAATTATGGCGACAGAGGCGGAGGCGGCTTTGGTGGTGACCGGGGCGGGGGCGGTTTCCGAGGGGGAGCTCCAGACAATGGTTACAGAGGAGGACCCGGAGGAGGTTTCAGAGGGCGAGATGACGGGTTCAGGTTCGGCACCCTTGACTTTTTTTTGTCCAGTTTCTGTTTCACTGACTTGAACTACACAGAGGTGGCCGCGGTGGAGGAATCGGCTACAACGGAGGTGGTGGGTTTAGCGACAACCCATCCAATGGGTATGGTCCGCCTCCAGGTGGATTCGGGGGCCCACCTGGAGGTGGTGGGTATGGACCGCCGGGAGGCGCAGGTGGGTATCGCGGGGATCTCAAGCGTGAGGGACCCGGCGGGTACGATGACCGCGACGCAAAGCGCCCAAGGTATTGAAGGTATCACTCTCCTATCTGTTTTGTCGTGTAAGTATCGGATGGTAAATTTTGGGAAAATTCTTTGTGTCACACCAAGACTGCCAGCTAGTATGTACCTGCTTACATGCTCACTTGTCAGGTGTTGGGTGGCGTTGGTGGTGGCGCTGGACACCAACCGGGTACTGTTTCTCTACACCCGAGTCTTCGCATGCCGTGTCCAGATCCGATTCCGAGTCATTGGACACATAGCGATCGGGTGCAGGGTCAGCGGGAAGAACGAGGATTGTGTTTTGCCTAAACGTTGATTCGATAGCATACTTGACCGCAATGGCGAATGCATGTTGGCAGTCTGAGGCCCGTGTCCATCGTTACTGCGCTGTCCTGTAGGTCCCATGTGTGGGTCCTGTTCACGTGTTTTCCCTGAGCCCCTCGGCTAACGTGTATCGCGTATCACACAGATTTCTTTTCAAATTCGCGTGCAGAAGTTTCTTTGGAACCAGGCTCGCGGGTGGCAACGGGCAACGCTAACGTTACGATAGCCTGTACAGCCTTGCAAGGGACACAAGTCTGCTTCCAGGAAATACTTGGGAAATACGCCGCAAATCGCCAGTGGGGCAGCATGGTATTCAACGTTCAACGGCCATCTGGCGATGTTCCATCGCACCAGTTTGCCCCAGTCCCAACACTACGGATTCCTTTTATCTTTTGTCTGATCGGACGGACCCGCCACCATGATCGGAGTGATCTTGACTCTTAGCGTTTATTTCCTTTTGCGGACGAGAGAGGCGAGGCTTCTCCTAACTTGGCTGAGGCTGGAACCTGGCTCTCGCAAAAAAGCCTGTCAGCGAGCTATTCTCGGGCCCTGTATTGCTCTACTCCCGTGTCTCATTCTGCCTCCTCTGGGTCCATCCCCATCGTATAGTCGGTCGTTTCCTTGCCACCCAACTTCTCTTAGTGTCGATCATCTAGATCTAGGAACACGTCATCTTCTCGTGAGCCTCTGATACTTGGGAAGCGTTCTCTCTTTTCCTCCTCCCTTTTCACCTGTTTTGAGGCCTGGGTTTCGTCTTTGTTTTGCCTCTCATCTTTTCCCAATAATCTGTGCCAGAGCTCTCTTCCTCCGTCCGTCGGCCGTGCCGCGTTTTATTGTGTGAAAGCACTCTCTCCTGTGCCCGCCCTGTCGTTGCCACTTCTGTTTCTTGTCCATTTTGAAGCGTACGTCTGACCGTGAACCCTCTCCTCTCTCTTCGTCAAGTTCTAACATCTGCTAGCCGGAGACCCCATCATGAGTGCAACCCTTCAAGTCCGCGCCAAACTCGAGATTGACCCGATCGTTCCACAATGTGACTCTTCCATGGCCTCTCCGACTTCTGCGTCCACTGCTTTGTCGCCGCTTACTGCCCGACCTTCGTCAGCCGGTTCGGGGACAACTGACGAGGAAGAAGAAAAGGACTCTGCTTCCAACGTCAAATCTGATCCTGAGAAGCCGAAACGTTCGCGCGTTACGCCTGAACAGCTTGTTCATCTGGAGCGTTTCTTTTCCGTCGAGCGCAGTCCCACAGCTAGCCGCCGGCGTGAAATAAGTGAACTTCTTGGAATGCAAGAGCGCCAAACGCAGATCTGGTTCCAAAACAGGTATGCTCTCATAAGTCCTAGTTTCATGCAAATGATGACAGGAACACCGGCAGACGCGCAAAGGCAAAACTGCAAAGCAGCAAGATCAAGAAGGCGAAAGATTCATGCAAAAGTCTAGACGTGTACACACCCCCTAGCCTGTCGATAAATTTCGAGAGCGAGCTCAATAGCTTGATCCACGAAGATGAGCGTGAGTGTTACTGTACATCCTCCCTACTTGCTTTCTGATTATCACTTTTGATAGCGGTGACTTTTATCCCTTGTTCCAACCTATCAATTGGCTGCTGGCAAAGGATTGCCACGGATACCAGTCAGCGCGACTTGGTTGCCTATACGTGCGATGCCAAGCGTTGTCTGACTTGGTTCATCCATAGCGGTGGATTCGGTTTCAAGATGGAGATTCCTTTCGACACCATCATCGATACTGAATTCACCACGTCTCCGGGTTCAACAGGGCTCGCGTCGTTTATATTATCGCGAGCGCCGGTATTCTACTTGGAAAATGCTTCTGACGACAGTTCGCCTCGTCGTTGGAAGAGATGCAATGATTGGACAGAGGGCCATCAGGCATCACAAGTCTTGCGGCACGATCTCACTGGTTCTGCGGTGCCTCTTGTCCATCTCCTCCAGGGCCTGCAGGCCAACACCGAGGTCTCGCCTTCACCCTCTCCTCATTATCGCACAGAGCCTCCCTCTCCCATGGAGATTCCCCCGCCCCCTCTGAGTGTCATCCAACAGCCAGAGCAGCACTATTCCGAAGACTGTGGTCCACTTCTGCCTCCTTATCGCCGACGTTCGTATACTGCGACCAGCGGGCTCTCTCACATCGTAGTCTCGGGCTTGTCGCAATACAGCCGAGATCTACCTCACACTGCCCCTGCGGTGTCGTACTCCCACACATCTTATCTGCCACCTCCCTTATACTCGACCAATCCCGAGCCCATCCTTGTCCCCGACGAGCACTCTCTGGAAGACTACGGCGCCCTCCCTGTATCGCATGACATGACGCCTCGTCCCTACTCCGCCCAGCCCGTTCCTCGCCGCTTCTATGAGAAGCCTTCGCCATTCTTTTTCGACCCGTACTCAATCGACGAGTGTCGGTCAGACACCAACTCTGGTGTTACACAAATGTACTACAAGCCGCAGCACGAGATCGGTCTCTGCTGATCAACTGCGTCCAGATGCCCAAATTACTTGTATGTTAACTCGCATCGGGATAAATGTGTCGTTTCTATCCTTCTAATCGACTTTCGGACACTGGTGTTGTTTCCATCTCAATTAATGTGTAAGTAGTAGCTGGTCACAACGGATTGGGGAGAGAACTATGGACTCTTTATCACAATAATTCCATTCTTTGAACGTATTAAAGTTGCTTAATTTGACATGTTCACATCCTTCCAACAGTTCAAGAGTGAAAATGCATTCACTGCATCACACTAGCTTGGTCTTCAAGGCGTTCTTTGCTGAGTCGCGTCATATACGTTCTTCTGACGATATTGACTGTCCAAAATGGTTAGGAACGTCTTTCTGAGAGCGGCCAACTCACAGGCCTCCATGTAACGATCCAGGCAACGAGATAGACAGGTCTGCCGATTTTTAAGGGTCAAAGAAATGGTACGTGTGCGTTCTGGAGCTCACCTGCTCTGAATTGGACAGTGATGTGCCGGGTTTCGTTATGCACGCTTTGTAGCATCTTTCATTGGCGCTCTGCGTCGGTAAGGTATTAGTTCTGCAACAAGGGCTTTTGAAGCAAAGAAGTTGACATTCATGAGTTGTTGAGCGTTCGAGAGCGCGATTTCATTCCGCACAGCGGTCATCATAGCCTCTTTCCGTGAGGCCATGTCTAACGTTCAGAACAGTAGGTAAGAATAACAAACGACCCGCTGGAGGGTAGAGCCTACCGCCAGGCTGCGAAGAGGGCCTGAGGAAATCCGTCATTGCGGTGAACAGAAAAAGTATTGGTGATCGGCTAGGATCGGCTCCGAGTCCGTATTTGGACCCAGACCTTCATGATATGGGCCAGCAAAATTCGAGTTCAGGCGCGGGTGTTGCCCCCTCGGAGGAGCTCGACTACTACCAACTCCTGGAAGTCGAAGAGACTGCAACAGTGGATGAAATCAAGGTGCTCGTTTTTTCGTTTGCCGATTTGCCTCATCTCAGCGTTTTCTAGCGGTCATTCCGTAGATTAGCTCTCATCCATCATCCCGACAAAAATCAGGTATGCTCCTTCCAACCACGAACATAGCCAATGCTCAGACATGCCGTAGAATGACATCGAGGGATCTACCAAACGTTTTGCGGCACTGCAGCAGGCGTACGAGGTATTGTCATCTACAATGTTCTCTCCCCCACTTTCCTGGACTCAATTTCGCGCTATAGGTCTTGAGCGACGAACAAGTAAGCCCAGTTCTTCGCGTTCCAAGCCACGCGCCAACCTCATAATCTTCTTCAAGTAGGAACGTGCCTGGTATGACTCGCACAAGGCTTCCCTCGCCCCCGAGCCCGACGACGCTACCGTATACGATGACATACGCAGAGGGGCCCCACCATCACGTGCGCAGGACCGCGGGCTCACCGTGCGCCATCTATCGCGCTTCTTCGATTCGTCCATCTGGTCAGGCCTTGACGACGGCGAGAACGTTCGTATCCCTGCATTTTCGCGCGATCTCCGCACTCTCATGTTCGCACGCAGAGCTTCTTTACGGTATACCGCAGCCTGTTTGCGCGGCTGCAGGCGGAGGAGACCCTGATTTCCGACACCGTGTACCCCTCCTTCGGGTACTCCAAGTGGACGTGGGCCCCCGCCAGCAAGAGCGAAGATGGAGCACGGACGTTCTATACGGCTTGGACGAATTTCGCCACGGCAAAAGACTTTGCTTGGACCGACCAATGGAACCTATCCGAGGCACCCGACCGGCGCATCCGGCGGTTAATGGAGAAGGACAACAAGAAGGCGCGTGAGGATGCGCGGAGGGAGTATAACGACACCATTCGGGTGAGCCGGCCTCGTAACTAGGCTGGCGTGACTCTTATTTTATCTCAGTCCCTCGCCAAATTCCTGCGGAAACGCGACCCCCGTTACAAGACACATCTTGCGCAGTCGCAGAACCAGGCCTCAGGCTCAGCGACGCCCGTCAGTGCTGCCCCCGCAAAAGTGGTACGAAAGACGGTGTACGTGGAGCAGGAGTGGCAAAGGGTCGATGCTCTGCGCCAGCACGACGATCTCGAATGGGCCGCCGCCGAAGGCGATGATCCCGAGGAGTGGGAGTGTGTGGTGTGCGGTAAATCGTTTTGGAGCGAGGCCGCCTGGGACAGTCACGAGAGGAGCAAGAAACATCTGAAGGAGGTCGAGAGGTTAAAAAGAGAAATGCAGGAAGACGATGCGGAGTTCGGGTTGGCGGTCGACGAGGAGTACGACGTCCGGACGTGCCGAGGACCCCGAGTCCACCCGCGGACGATGTTCCGCAGCCCTTGCCCCAGACTGAGGAAACCCCGTCAACCCCGTTACCGGATGAAGATCAACAGAATGATACGAACACTCGATCGAACAAGAAGAAACCCAAGAAGGCGACCAACACACGCCCATTGGAGCCGTTGACCAAAACGGAGAAGATGGCTCGTAGTTTCGCTAAACCGGAGGACGAAACAGGCGCGGATGGCATTCCAGCACCAACAAAACGGGACCTCAGAAAAGCTCGCCAAGCGAAGAAGGCTGAAAGTGCCGAGGCCGCTGGTAAACAGGTATGCGTTGCAAGTTCATAGGGATGGTGTTGTCCTGATACACCTCACCAAGCTTCGGTGTAACGTCTGTGCAGAAAACTTCAGCGACAAAAACAAGCTATTCGCGCACATCAAGGAAACAGGACATGCACGAGCAGAACCTGTAGACGATTCGCCGGAACGCGGAAAGAAGGGGGGGAAGGGCAAGCGATAGACTAGAGTACGGATTTGACAGGCATAATAATATACAAGATACACTGCATCAACCCATCAGCTGCGACACGTCTTCTGGCGGGTACTTTGTCTGCGAGAACGTCAAGAGTCTAAGCATGGACATGAGGGGGTGTTCAAGAATAATGTGGCCGTGAGACGAACCGTTTGAGACTTTGGATATACTTTCTGCTGACTTCGTCGTTGAGCACATGGGCGACTTGGTCGGACGAGATCTTTTCGCGGGCCGATCGTTCGTGGATTCTGTGGCTCAGTGAGATTTTCGTCTACGCGACACAGATCGGGACGCACCCAACCATGGTTACGCCAATTGGCCATGGGGCGTTCCCGATAGACAAGCGAAGATAAGAGTCGTTCGCTTTTTGGTACTGCCGCTTCTGCATGTAGTGGACGATCTCGGCCATCCGACCGAGCACGTCCGCGGGTAGAGACTGGTGGAATGAGCGTGGGGGAGGTGTGGAACGGGAGGACAAACTCACCCGTGCACGCAACGACTTGAAAAGCGGCTTCAGATTCTCGGCAGAGTGGACCTGGTTTGCGGCGGCTACCTTGCCTTGGTTGGTGTTCCTCACATGTTCTATCGCACGAATTAGCGCGGCCGCACGCACAGACACGAGTTGCGTACCTGAACGTTCGTCCATAGCCTCGCCCCACTCGCGCAGCACGCGCTTGAGGGCAAAGTAGATAATGGGATAGAGCTTGTCGGGGTCGGTCTTGAGGAGGCTGAGGTCGAGGACGGAGTTGGCGGCGTGATCAGCATCGTCACGCTTCTTGCCTTTGGAGGCCTTGTTCTTCATGTTCATCTCGCGCTCGACGTTCTCGACGTCCTCGAGGGCCTTCTTAAAGTCGTTCTGGCCGCCTTGACGGTCGTGGTCCTTTTCCTCGATGAGTTCGAGGGCGCGGAGGCGTAGGCGGCGGTCCTTGTCGGACTCGGCGAAGAGGCGGATGGGCTGACCCTTTGAGCGCAGACGGCGGATGGTCTCTTCGTTAGAGATATTGAATGCAGCGGTCTCTGGTTTGTGGGACTCTACATCTCTGGTGGGGTGGGGCGAGTTGGTCGCCGAGCGTGAAGGGGCCTGTTCTCCAGCGCGAATAAGGATGCTGTGAGTGCGAACGAGCGAGACTCACTGCGACTGTGGCAACGTTGCGCGCCTGGTTCTCTGCAGCCTCTCTTGCAGCCTGCTCCTTTGCAGCCTGCTCCTTTACTGCCTGCTCCTCGCGAAGACGCTCAATTTCGCCCCTGCGCATGTACTTGCTGGGCCGCGGGGGGCCGTCCTCGAGGGCCTTGCGCTTTGCAGCGACCTGGGCCTTGAGGAGGTCCATGACAAGCTTGGATTTGGGCGCTGACTAAGCGAACATCTCTATCACCATGTCCGACGCCGACCAAGTCGACCTCTCCAAGTACTACCTCGCTGCTCTCCATGTCGCCCGCTCATGTTTTCCAGGAAATATGTCCTCCGCACCGCGCCCTTCGACGCCAGGTTCCCCAATCAGAACCAGACCCGTAACTGGTGCAGCCAACCAACCCCTCATCTGCGATTCCGAACTGACCTGCTCCAGCTGGCAGAACTACTGTGACTACTTCCGCTGCATCAACGCAAAGGGCGAGGACTTCAAGCCGTGCAAACAGTTCAAAATGACATACCACTCGCTGTGTCCCAGTGAGTCGCCCGTTGTCCCTGCTTCTCCGCACTCATACTCACTGTGCTTCAGATGAATGGGTGAGCTGCCCGCACACCGTTGCGTGTCCCGCATGTCCTGACACATCCTGCAGATCTCCAAGTGGGACGACCAACGGGAGAACGGCACATTCCCTGCCGTCCTGGACGAATAGAGTGCTAGTCGATGTAATACATATTACTACACAGTCCGAAATAAACGTGAACTCTGACAAGACACCCTGAAGAGCTCAAGCATCCGTGAAGGCCTGAAGCTTCCTGAAGGGCTGAACGCTGGACGCTGGCCTAACATGTAGCGAATTAGTGTCTATTTATGTCTGCCTCACCCCTTCCACACACCTTGCGATGACCCACATGAACTACACCGACGAGCCGCCCCATTCCGACGTGCTCATCGTCCAGGCGAAGGAACCCTTCAACGCCGAGCCTCCCGCGTCCGCCCTTGTCGAATTCGAACAGACACCGGAGGATCTGGTCTACTGCCGAAACCATGGCCCCGTCCTGGAATACCCAGAAGACACTTATGTGCTCACTATCAAGTGTGGGGACGAAACTCGTCTCCGGTTGTCCATGCGCGAACTCCGCTCGTTTCCAAAGGCGGACGTGGTCTCCCTCCTCCAGGCGAGTCGAGCCAACGCATTCCTCCCCCTGACTGACCGTTTCTTAGTGTGCCGGCAACAGGCGCAAGGAAATGGGTGCCATCAAGCCAGTGAACGGAGTGCCTTGGGCCGACGGCGTCGTCGCCAACTGCAAGTGGGCTGGAGTCCGTCTATGCGACCTGCTCAAGCGCACGGGCGTCCAAACCGCCGGCTATGCACATGTCTGCTTTGCGTCGTATGCTACTCTGTGTCAGGATGATGAATATTACGGCGCCTCCATTCCTTTGCAGAAGGCGATGACCTTCGAAGACGACGTGCTACTCGCGTACGAGGTGCGCGCGACTGCAGTTCATGCCACAAATTGGACTGACCACCGGGCCCGTGAATACCCAGATGAATGACGAGCCACTTTCTGCTGACCACGGGGGCCCTTTGCGCGTCGTCGTTCCGGGATACCTGGGTGCCAGATGGGTAAAATGGCTCGACACGATTGCCTTGTCTCCGGCGGAATCACCCAACTACTACCAACAGCACGACTACAAGATTCTACCTCCAGATGTGTGTGTGCCTGTACGAGCTGCCCTTCATTGCTGATCAAATTCTAGGTCGACTCGAAAGCGGCCGCACTCCCACTATGGTCCAAGTTTCCATCCTTGTCCCTCTTCCGTTGAACTCCGTCATTGCCTCGGTGACGCCCATGCGACTGCCCTCGTCTTCTCTGGTGTCCATCTACGTCAAAGGCTACGCGCTCCCGGGTGCTCCAAGCTGCGGAAACGTGTCTACGGTCGAAGTCAGCATCGACGGCGGTGCGACGTGGAGGCCAGCGACGATCACTTACCAGCAGGGAAAGTGGAGCTGGACCCTCTGGGAGCTAAGCATCGACGATGTCCCCCCCACTGGCACGGTATATTCGCGAGCACGAGACGAGGTGGGCGGGATGCAAGCGAGGCAGGGAACCTGGAACCTGCGGGGGATTGCGTATAATGCATGGGGCGTCGGGCGGTGGTAGAAACTTCAACTGCACAGCTGTAATACCAAGAGGTGTAATACTGGTGTGATACTGTATAATACCTAGTAATTTTGCTTTGTCTGACAGTTTGCCTAATCCGGACACCAGACTACTACTGCCGACACACCACGTCTAGGCGGCCACGTCCCTTTAAATATTCCTCAAATATTGCGTTCCAGCCAAGTTCCAGCGGCAGCAGCTCGAACGCTACTATCCTTCACCTCTTCTCCTCTTCTCACTGTCCACCATGGTCCTGGGTAGACTCGTCCACTATGCATTTGACGCCGTCCTACTCTCGACATTAGCAGCTGGCGTCCGGCGATCGAGCGGCTTCGCGTTCGTCTTTCTTTCTCGGACGCTTGCCCAGCTCACGCTTCCTGCGTTCCCCAGGCCCGACTCTGCGTCGATAACCGACCCGACCATGCGTTCGATCGCCGATCGCTACCTGGGCGTCGGGGAGTCGATATTCGACATGATCCAGGCGACGGCCGTCAACAGCGCCTATTTCAAGCGCGATAGCAAGGGCCCGCGGTGAAGCGCGCGTTGTCATCAGACTGCTGCTGCCAGCTGGATTGGAACTGGGTGTGTACGGGCGTGATATATATGCAATCGCGGTGGTTCTGACGACGCTGCAGCTTTTATTTCTCTTGTACAAGCGTGACGTGTACAGTAATTTAACCGAGGACTTTGAATGCTAAGATGACCTGCTCCCTCGGAGGCACCTCTGGTGGGCACTGTGCGATTTTGTCGGGTCACTTGAGCTATACAATCGCATGCGGATCCTCAGCTGCGGCCGTAATCTCGGGTATAGCGCACACCTGTGATTTTTTCAAGGATTTTGTGAGGTCATACCCGTCATGGTCCACGCAGCGTGAACAATCAGTTTGAAGCGTCGGGCTTGATCGTAACTGCGTTCCATTTCTGATTCTGCTAACGGTTTCTCCCCCCAAGCTCAATTTCGTTCATCCGACATCTCCTAGGATCCCAATCCACTCCACGAAACAGTGTACGTCTCTGGCTCTACTCACCATCCCGCTTGGGAAACCTTGGAGATCACCTCGAAGGCCATCTACATAGGATAGACCTACTCTATTGTGCTAGGTCAGTACCGGTCAGTGATCTCAATACTCGTGCACCTGCATGTGTTTTCCCCGACACTTTATGGTCTTAATATACCATCGTGATCTGAGGAAGTCGTTCAGTGATTGGGCATGTGCTTGTCTTATCGACCTCGAACTGATCAGTCTCACCGCACCAGGCCAGCATCTCATTCTGGGAAGTCGTCCTCTTCCCAACGCGGGCACCCCGCACATATGGTCTCTGCCTTCCATCTTGCCCGCCAATCGCAGCTGACACCGCCGTATCGTGTTGTCTGCTTTTCTAATTCTTCCTTGGTTCTGCCAGATATGATTCAAAATCGCGACGCTTGACGGAACGGGACCGCCCTAGCCTTGTACCGTAGAAGCGCGATGGCCCATCGTGACAATTATCCATGCGGTGGATGAACAGTGGACCGTTGTGCAGAAATATTTATAACCGAATTGCCCAACCAGCCGCTTTTGATACTCAGAGAACGAATAAGAGGCTGTCCGCCTGCGGTTCTGCTCGTCTGACCCTCCGGTTTCGCTCTCCTGATGGTCTCCCCCAAGTTCTCCAGCGGCTTGCCTCGTAGTCTGTCCATCCTTGCTCTGAGCGTCGGCTCGGCATTCGCATTCGACCCCACTAGGACTGACAACGTTCGTCATCTTTTTCACAACAGTCTTTGGGACAAAATTATATCCTGACTGCTTTCTCAATCAGTTGGCTGTGTACGCGAATCGCCCTCTCGTTTGCCAGTATTGATTCACGCGCATGCCAGATACTATGGGCAGAACAGCTATGGTGTGCAACATGCCAGTGATACCGCCAATTGGCAGAAGACCATCTCGACCTATTGCCAGGTGACTTATCAGCCGGGAGCATCATCGATTTAACCTGATCTTCGCCACTAGGACACGGTCATCGACGTCATTCCTATTGCCTTTGTCGATGTCTTTTTCTCTACGGGCGGGTTGCCGGACCTCAACATGGCCAATGTGAGTATCTCAGGTTTCCTATTCTTCCCGTAATCAAGTTCGAGGAGGCTAATTCTTTTGGGTCTACGATAGATTTGCAGCGCTGCAGATAGTGGAGTCTTCGCTGGAACGGGCCTTGCCAATTGCCAGTTTTTGGCCACGGGTATTGAAGCCTGCCAAGCTGCGGGAAAGCTGGTCACTATCAGTCTCGGGGGCGCCAGTGGTGCGGCCACATTCACTTCAGATGCGCAAGCACAGACCTTTGCCGACACCATCTGGAACTTGTTCCTCGGCGGCTCAAGCTCGACTCGCCCTTTCGGTGCTGCTGTACTAGATGGGTATATGACCGTTTAATAACACGTTCTGCATTCATTGACGATCGTTTTCAGTGTTGATTTGGACATTGAAGGCGGAGGCAGCACAGGCTTCGCTGCCTTCGTTACTCAGATCCGTTCGCATGCTGCCGGCGCGAGCAAACCGTCAGTGCCTCTGAATAATCGGACTTTTAACTAGCAATGTCATATCTCTCTTAGGTACTATGTGACGGCCGCGCCTCAGTGCCCTTTCCCGGACGCGTATCTCGGGTCGGTGATCAACGCTGTGGGTTTCGATGCCCTCTACGTCCAGGTAATGTCTTGGTTTTGCACGTCGAAATTTAACTCCCTCGAGAAACGTCCATCGTGACGGATTCGAAAGTTTTCTGGCGGTGTATTTTTACCTCATACTATGCCTTCAGTCATTGCCTGTCGCAAGCTCACACTATCCTCAGTTCTACAACAATTACTGCTCAGTGAGCACGTATCCGAACACCAATGTGAGCTATGTGGTTGACGTAGTCATGCGGTCGTTAATATCCGATGACAGGATTGGGATTTCAGCAGCTGGGATACGTGGGCAAAGACTGTATCACCAAATCCTAACGTGAAGATCTACATTGGGGCTGCAGCTTCTTCTACTGCGGCAAATTCAGGCTACGTTGATGCGGCGACTTTGGGCTCAATTGCACTTGCTACGCGCGCGCAGTACTCTAGCTTTGGGGGCGTTATGCTCTGGTAAGAATGTCCATCCCGTGCATAGTGACCGACGCCGAACCATTGTAATTATATTTTTACAGGGATGCGTCACAGGCATACGGTAGGTTGCCATAGTTTACTGAAAGTTGTATCGCTGACAGCACTGTAAGCGAACGGACGGTTCGATGTTGCTGTCAAAAACATTATTGCAACATCTGGAGGCGGCGGCGGCACTACAACTACGAGCGCGAAGACCACGAGCACGAGCACAACCACGAGCACGAGCACGAGCACCACGAGCACCACGACTACCAGTAAACCCACAACATCCACTACTACTACAACGACCGCGACGAGCGGGAGTTGCGCAGGCGTGGCGGCGTGGGTCTCGACGACAGCAGTGCGCAAATTCTGACTTCTGTATGTATCTTCGAAAGTCAATCCCTCTTTTGCGTTAGTATGTGGGCGGATCCGAGGTGACTTACAAGTGAGGATGCTATCAACTTCACACCGTGGACTGAACTGATATTCCATTTAGCGGCCACTTGTGGCAGGCCAAGTGGTGGTCCGAGGCGGGTTTGTAGCGAACCTTCTATATCATGTCACAGTTCCCCTTACACTGCTTTTAGACGTTCCTGGAGGAGCTGCGGGGGATTGGACCGATTTGGGTGCTTGCACATCACTTTTGGCAACCGCAAAGGCTGTCTCTCTTCCCAAGGCGGCGACGTTAACTGGGACGGCGCTCGCAGCAACAGCGACACCAGTTCTGGCCAAGGCAAAGGCGACTGGGGTAGAGACATCCGCTGCGGTGGAGACAGGAAGTGCTGGAGTGAAAGGGAGACAGAATTCCCGGGTGTACAGATTTTAACGTATGTATTACGATGGGAAGGAAGGTCACCGTCGTCCGAACCATCGACCTTCTGCGAGGGTGATAGACAGTCGAATAAAATTATGTATACAGGCAACCTACGCGGACTTGTTCTGCGATCCCAAGGAAAGGAGGGAAGGAATGAGGTTTTAAGCGATGCATGCAGCATATTGAGATGGGAAACATGCAAGTCATACGAGGTCGGAGAATAGGCATCTACTCCTCATCCTCCTCAACCTCAGCCTCCTCGTCCTCATCATCTTCGTCCTCCTTGGCAGCCTCGACCACAGCCGTCGCGATCCGGTCCAAGTCCCGCTGGCCGTCCTGGCTGATTCTACGGCCGCCATTGTCAGACAACTCCAAGACGCCAATCTTCTCCAGCGACTGGCAAACTTTCCGCTGTACAGATGCGGAGGCATCGGCGTGATGGGAAGGACGGTTGCCGCGTCGATTGCGACCACCGTGCAGTTTTGTCAGGGCGCCAATGCCGACGTCTTTGCGCAGGTAAATGTGCCGCGCAACGGCGGCTGTTAGGAGAATATACGCGTTAGAAAACAAGTCCTGCGAACAACCTAGTCGGACGGACCTGCGCGGACGTAGTACCAGTCAGGGTCGTAGGGTGCCAGCTCCTTAAACGAGCCGGTTTTGACGAGGTCAACCCATGTTGGTACCTCGAGTTTTCCAGACCGCTTCAGATGGGAAGCGTAGGCTGCAATGAATGCTTCTGCGCTGAAAGAGATAGAAGACGCAAATTAATATGGGTTCCGCCCAGGCAGCGAGGATATGCGAACCTGATATCGCGTACCCCCGGCATGGTGTGTAGTTTTTTTTTTTTGAAGACGGGAGGGCGGCGAGGACGAGATGTGATGTCTGGCAACTCCCGCCAAACTGTACAGTTCCTGCTTGGTCAGCAACCACCCTTGGCTAGCCCTAACCCGAGGTAAGGCCCGTCTGGGAATTATGTAACGAGCCCCACGTTGCAATCATTCAAACTGATTTAGACCAACTACTTTATACCCAATATACCTTCCCCTCCCCTTCCTTCACGACCCTCATGTCCTCTTCCACCGCGAGTACGGTGACCATCCAGACCCGACGCTCGGGACAGCCAACCGTCCTAGCGCGTCTCCAGGGCTTGTTTCCTACTTCGCCGACGACCACCACACACCCAACGTCGCCCATACCCGAGTCTCCGCAAGTCAAGTCGACGCGGCGGTCCAGCATTTTTGCTCCAAAGCCCCTCAAAGTCCGAATACATACGTGGAACATGCACGATTCCGTGCCCAAGGTCTGCTGGATGTCACATCATTCCGCGGGGTTGACTGTTCAATATCCCTCAGGGCGACTTGGAAGAATTACTCGGCAAGGTGCCGTCCTACACTACCCCCAATGTTCCTCCAGCTGGCTCCTTCCCTCAACTTCCCGTCGATGACCGCCATCCGTACCATATAGTTGTTGTGTGAGCTATACTTACTCAACTGGAGGCACGTCACCCAATGCTTCGCAGTGCTGGTCAAGAATGTCCTTCGATGTCGGGTGGCTATTTGAAATTCCAGGCCTGATCTGCCCTTCACGCGTCATTGCAGGAATCCCGATGGGTCTCGGTGCCGGCTTCAAGCTCATCGACAGGGAAAAGGATCGGGATGCAGACAGGGACAAGGACAGAGAGAAAGCAAGAGAAAGGGACAAGGACTACGACAAACCGCGTTCTAAACTCTGGGATGCTCACAAGGACGACGCCAAATTACGCAAGGCTGCGGAGGATCCATCGCATGAGGGAACCGGCTGGACTGCCATGATCGAAGATTGGCTTTGTCACGGAGCGCGGCAAGCTTCCCCCGTACCTGCTGATATCAGTGTGCCAAAACCTCTGTCTGCTCGTGGGGCACCGAAGGAGCGGAAGGGACCATATCAATTGCTCATTAAAGGTCTCGTATATTTGTTGCATCAACCAGTAGTTGGTCACCCAAACTCTTCTAGAGCGTATGATGGGCCTTTATCTGGCAATTTATATCCACCGTGATCTGCGTCCTCTAGTTAGAGGTATGTCGTTGGCGAGGTTTCCTTTGCGCTCTATCCTTACCTGTCATGTAGGCATTTCTCGCTCCGCCGTAACAGCGGGTTTGATTGGTGGACGGGTTGGAAATAAAGGTGGTGTCGGAATTAGCGTCGACCTTGACGGGACTACCTTGCTATTTATCAACGCACATCTGGCGGGTACGTCGCGGTTTTTGTTCGTTGCTTGATTCCACATTAACATATGCAAAGCTCACGAGGGGAAAGTCAACCACCGGTTAGCCAACTTCGCGAAAATTAAGGTCAGCACCACTCCTCATCGCCTTGGGTTCGCTAAATGAGATCTTGACATCTAGGCGGAGCTCTCAGTCGACGATTTTTTGGCCCCAGACGATCCTCGTGTCATGTCCGAAGGTATTAAAGATACTATCCACAACCGCTTTCGACGACCTAGAACCCCACATCTTTAGATCCCACTGACAAGTTCGATTACACCTTCCTTTGCGGGGATCTCAACTTTCGCCTTGATATCTCGAGGCTCCATGCAGATTGGCTCCTATCGCGACAAGGTCGGTTTATCCTGCCCTGTCTCATGAACGTGTGTTGACAGGATCACAGACTACGCGCAGGCCCTTGCCTTTGACCAGTTGCGGAATTTAATGCAAAGCGGTAAAGCGTTTGTCGGCTTCAATGAGGCACCCATCGACTTCCCGCCGACGTTTAAATACGACGTTCTTCGCACCATCAAGCAGAAGCGCAAAGGATCTAGGCTAGACCGATGGAAAACACCGGGAGAGCGACCACATCGGCTAACCGAAGTTGAGGAGCATGAGCATGATCACGAAGACCCGGAAGGTGAGGAAAGTGACAAAGACGGGGAAACCGCCGAGGCAGCTTCATTGTCGTCTTCTATTTGGACGTCAATGCACTCTAGGCACGGCACAGATGGTGACGACGACTATTTCCATCCCTCTCCGTCGTCACACGCCGTCAGTACTCTCAGTTCACCGGGGAGTCGAATTTCTGTCATGGCCGCCGCTCACAAGGCCAAGTCAAAATGGCTGTCTTTACTCTCACCAGCAACCCCACATAGCCCTACGAAGTGGCTTAGAGCTAAACAAAGCGTTGGTCAATATGCATCTACTCCCGAGATGCCCAGGAGCGAAGACCAGGTAGATTTAGGTGACCGTGCTGGCTCCCTAGATGCGGTGGATCGAAGTATGCTGCGTCCCAGTCTCAAACGCATCAGTTCGACAAAGTCAAGTTTACCCAGCGACGAAGAAGATGACGGGGACGACAAAGGTGTCTACGATTCGTCTCACAAGAAACGTGTACCTAGTTGGTAAGCATCGTCTTTCTTTTCGTGGGACTACTACGAACATTTTCCAGGTGTGACCGCGTCCTCTGGAAATCAACTGTACAGCCCGATCCTGAACCTGAGGAAGAGGACATGTCTGACTTGCAACTCTCGCGGCCTCGTACCCGCGTGGGCCAGTTCTTCGCAAACGCATTCCGGCCGTTATCTGCCCGCGCTCGCAGAGGATCATACAGCTCGTTCACCTCAGCTGCATCGGCTACAACGGATACAACAGATGCTGATTTGCCCCGCACGGACTCGTCACCTCCATCACCGGAGGTGACTGAGCAGGTTGCTCCTTTTTCGCGATTTGTGGAACCTCAGGGACGTCTATTGCACGGTAGATCCACTGAGGTATTTCGTGATAGTGCGCAACCTGTTGCATTGCCTAGAACCGCTTCCAGTGAAGTTGCACCTGGTCTGCATCGTTCGAAATCTACGACTTCTCATGGCTCTCCCTCCCCGCCGGCTCGCGTCCCCGCCGTGCTACTGTATCACCAGAGACCCTATTGCCCCTTACAACTGCTCTGAGAGAGCACGGTCGGGCTACGACGCCGTCTCGCTGGCGTTTTTTCCCCTCATTCCTATCTCATATTCCGTCGCAAAGCAGTTCGTCTCAGGATGCTTCAATTTCCATTGAAACGGTCCCTTCCAGGCCCCCGTGCAGGGGCGAAGTGCTTTGTTTGAATTATAGTACTCTTGACGACCGGGGAATGCGACGATTAGAGGGTAAGATCCCGAATGCCCATCTTTCTGAATCTATTTAACATAGTCATATCTAGGTCGCAGTGATCACCGACCAGTGATTGCTTCCTATGCTGTGTACATATAAACTACTACTTTCTCTCCTGACAGGAGCTGTTGACTTGCCTAATTTGGATCTCCTAGAATCTATCATACGTATTGCCGTAATGTCGGCTAGCTGTAGATTGATAAATACCCAACTGTACTCGGATACCTATGAATTCGCCCCGACGTATGTAAACTAAGAAAAAACTTGCAAATGAACTTTGGTTGTTTCACCACTCCACTGGGGTCGTGGGAAGGTGGCGGTGCTTAACACTACGGGAATTACTAGTATCTTTTTCGAGCGCATCCAGGAGAGACAGAAAAAATGGGGCAGGCTCCACTGCACTCTCTTAAAATCCTCTATTTCTTCCTGATTTTTCTGCCCCCTCAAATGTCGGGACTCGGAGGGTGCGGCTCAACTTTCCCGCGACCAGCAAACGCTAGTTTGCCTTTTTCGGCCAAATGCGTTGTTTGTCCGGGCTTGCTAAACCTTCTCTTTCACCATGCAAGGCAATCCATTTCTTCTGACTTGAGCTGTCAGTTTGGCTGATATCTTTATGCAAGGATTCAACAAGTACTACCCCCCAGACTTCTTCGACAATGTCGAGAAGCATGGCAACCTCAATTCGTACCGAGGCACGTCGGTATCCTGGAGCATGGCATCAGACATCGACTTACCTTACTTCAGGAAAACACGCCCTCGGAGACAGAGCTCGGAAACTCGACCAAGGGATCCTGATCACACGGTTTGAGCTGCCCTTCAATATCTGGTGGTATGTGTCATCGTATAAGACTCTCATTCATCATAAGTAACTGTAGAGCTACAGCGGTACATGCAACAACCACATAGGCATGGGCGTACGATACAACGCCGAGAAGAAGAAGATTGGCGCCTATTACTCGACGCCTATATTCTCTTTCCGTTGCAAATGCCATCTCTGTGATGGCTGGTTCGAGATACAGACAGATCCGAAGGTGCGACCATTCAATAAGCACTCGGTATCATCGGTTAACGGACGCGGACTATCTAGAATACGCGCTATGTAGTTGTTTCAGGTGCCCGTAAAAAGGATGAAGACTGGAATCCCGAAGAAAATGGCGGATATGCTGTTCATGGTAAGCTTGACCGGCTTCGACCAGCCACCCTTATGCATCTTCCTACAGATACAGAAGCCCATGCTGTCCCCGCTGACCCCCTTGCGTCTCTGGAGAAAAGCACGGACGCTCAGAAGGGTTTGGTCAAGGCACAAGATCGACTCGAGTCCTTGCAAGAGGTATCGGAGCATTACAATTCGGATCCCTTTGCCCTCTCCAGCAAGGTCCGGAAACGCTTTCGAGAAGAAAAGAAAGTGGAAAAAATTAAAAAGCAGGCTGACGATAGCATCAAAGATCGCTACGGGTTACCCGAGTCTTTGAGTCTCATTGAAGATGATGCTAAGGCTGCAGAGGAAGCCAAAGAACAGTGGGTCCAGGGGAGGCAGGAGTTACAATTGCGCGAGAGCACCAAGCGGCGGAAATTGGCGGTAGAGATCACAACCATTCCCTCATCGTCCTCGTCGTCCCGTCGCAAGCGACCGACACCCCCGAATCCTATTTCCTCACTGCGGGATCGAATATTGGAGAACACAGCACGGCAGTCCAATCCTTTTCGCCGGCCTAAAGCGCCGTCATGATTTGAACACGACCGAACGATGTATCCATCGTAACTGTAGCATTTAGATTTGCATGTAGCTAGCTTTTCATCGTCCATAGTATTATATTCATCCACTAGTCAGCAAGAAATCGATAGCGAGGTTAAACAACAGATAGGAATACAGAGAGCAGGTAAGATTATAACCAAAACGCGAGGTGGGAGGAACAGTAGAATAAAATAGAGCGAGACGGAAAAGATTTAAAAAAATATAGAGAGCGATAATCCCACCATAGAAAATACTATGAACCGAAGATAGCCCACGGCTGCTCCAAAGACTGCATCGGACTGTCCCATTTCCACTGACCGGAATGAAAATATGCGGACTCCCCACCATCCACTTCCTTCCACACCCCTAACCGGAGGTGGTCTGAGAAATCCTCTGATTTCACGTCCGATGTCAGCGCTTGGTGTGCAGCATCCGCCTCTGAGCCAGACTCTGGGCTGGGGTTTGTCGACGACGACGACGATATCAGATCAGGAGTCGCCGCTTTCGATCCTGCATCGTCGTCATCCACAAAGGACGAAAAATCGAAGAACTCGACAAATTCGTCGGTGACGGGCTGGGCTCCGTCTTGGGTGACGCTCCCATCCATTCCCAAGGAAGACATACCACTGGAGCCTTCGTCAGTTGGCGCACCGAAACCTTTCAAGATGGTGTCCAAGGTCTCTGAAAAGTCGGACGTGACGGTGTCCTGGCCATCGTTCCCAACAGCTATCTTGAAGAGCTCGGTCATTTGCTCCAGGAACGCAACGCCGTCCTCTTCCGTCTTGACATTTTCGACTGCCTCGGCCCTCGTCTTAAGAGCATCGTTGGGGGGTCCTTCCCACTCCGTCTTCTGCCGTTTCGGTGGCGATGGTTCATTCGCTACACCAGAGCCAGAAGCCATAATTGAAGTCTGGCTCGGCGGCGATGAATCTTCCTCCCGAGGACGTTTTGTGCTTGCAGCAGGGGAAGGAGCAGTCACTGGCTCGGGGGCAGAAGGGGGTACAGCCTTTGACGGCCTCCTCTTGGGAGCAGCCTTGGGTTTGGCCTGGACTTTGCCCTTGGGCGATTTTGGCGCTTGCGGGGAGGCCATGTGCGTTGGTGTGGGAGCGTTGGCAACAGGGGTCGACGCATTCGCGACGGGAGGGGGAGTGGGACTTGAAGCGGCGTTGTTAGGCTGCTTCTTCCTTGTCGCCGGCGGGGGTTGAAGGTTAAGAGGGCGGTTGGGGGGCTGCGGAGGTAGAGTGGGCTGCGGTATTGGGGGTGCGTTTAGTGACTGAGGAGGACCGGGATGGTTTGGAATGGGAGGGCGAGGTTGACCAGGCATACCCAGTCCGTTAGGCATCCCCATGTTCGGAGGCTTACCCATCATATTCGCAAGAAGAGTGGCGAAACTTTCGTTCATGTGTTGCACTTGTTGCAACATCGTACGGAGTGTGTCCAGGGTGACGAGGAACCGGGTGCTGCCAGAGGAGATCATCGCCCGCTGTTGAATAGCAGTCTGCACCTGCAACAACATATGAGCTACGCATTTTGTGACCCGTGTCGAAGATACTGACGATGATGACGAGCCTCCTTATCACATCCTCCTTCTTGAGGACGGCAAAAAACATAGGAAGCTTGCTGTCGAGATCTGTGCAAGCTCTGTGAAGCTGCTCGAGAACGTTATTGTACTCCATGCGCTGCTCAGCGGGCACGTCTATAGGAGGCACGTTTTGTAACATTCCTATTTAAGCGTTGAGGTGAGTTGATGCTGGCAAGCGAAAAACACGGAAACTTGCTCTCGGGGCTATAATCCGCTTTAAGCTTCGTGATGTGGGACATGGCGGCCTGCAAGTGTTCCCGGCTAGGACGAGACGGAACCGGCGCTGGTCCGGCTTGCTGGTTTTCCATCATGTTGTTTTGGGGGTACTGCGGGAACTGGCGGCCCATACCCAGCATGTTATTGGGCATCCCCCCGTTCTGTGGAGGGGACGCACCAAACGGTGCGCCGTTGCCGTTCATACCGCCCTGGTCCGCTGGGCGGGCTGCGCCCCGGAGGGCCTTGTTGAAAGTGCCTTGCTCAGCAGCATTCCGGATCAGTGTAGCGCGGTTGTTCTCGATGAACTGGATGAGCTGCTCCGGGATTCCGCGCCGACGAAGCTCGGACAGCGGTACATTGGCGTACGCCATTACCAGTTGCATCTGAGCAGGATCAGTAATCCCACCCCCGCGTATGGGTAGCTGCGGTGGACCATTGACACCCATGCTCGCACGGTTGCTGGCCAGTGCGTCATTCTTCCGACGGGAGTCCATGACAGTGGCGACGTAGACGTTGTCAAACGCCGCCAGATACTCCTTGTAGACATACGCTAAGTGCTGAGCCACCCCGGGGCCTGATTTTGCAGGCTCGGTGTCGGATGCGGGAAACTGGACGAAGCCCATCCGTCCGCCGATGACGGACCACAGATCCTTCTGGACGACCTAAAGTGTAGAGACGAGTTCAACAAAAAATGCTCAAATAGTGAAAAGACTGATTACGTTTGGTCCACCGCCCTCGAGCATCACCTGTGTGTGCAACTCGTACAGATCTATTGGCCGCGACTCGACTGACATCATTCTTGGATGATGCACCAGGTTCCGCTGCGAACAAAAATTCTTGTACACGGTCTCAAATCTTCCTTTCTCCAGCGGCGGGATCGGGGGGTACAGGCGCCCTTCCTGACCGCCCGCGTTTTGCGGGAATGACGCATTTGGCTGCATTTGGTTCGGGAAGGGCTGTTGATGTGGCGTTGGACCGGACCGTGGCGCGGCGCCCGGGTTGTTCTGCATAGGGTGGTTGTTCTGGGGATGTGTCGGAGGCCCAGGCTGCCCGTTCTGCAGTTGGCCGCCCTGGTTGAACTGGGGCTGGGATGGACCAGGCTGCGGCATCCAGGAAGGTTGACCCGCCTGCAGACCCTGTTGCTGCTGAGGTGGCATGCCTATCGCATTCCTAAGCAAGTATTAAAAACCTATTTTTCCTTGTACGAGAAAGAAATAACATACATATTCCCGCCATTCATCTGGAACTGGCCCTGTATCTGGTGCAGGAAGGTGACGAGTCGGGCGTAATGCTCCTTTCTGCTCTTGAGATCGGCCGAGACACTGCGAACCTTGTCCATGAAAGAAGCATCACCTATCCGTGTACGCTGGCTGGTCAGTTGAACGAGCTGACTCTCCTGGGTAGAAATGATGTTTTTCAGATTCGCCGCGCGCTCCTGGAGGGCCATGAAGCTCGCACGAGTGACGTTAGGCTGGGGGTTCTGCGGCGCAGAGTGCGAGGGCGACTGACGGCGCATTACCTCGTTGGGCTGCATGGATGGGGAAAGGAAGTTTTCTGGCTGCGAAGGCTGATTCATGCCGGGCTGGCCGTTGAGCGAGGCCTGCGACTGCATTCGCGCGGCAAAGTTGAGAGGGCCATTCTGCGGCTGCTGATTGTGGGCTAGTCCCATAAGCTCTAGCTGCCTGTGGGCCGCGGGATTGTTCGATTGTTGGAACGCCTGCAACATCGATGTGCGGTTATTAAGGTTCTGGAGGGAAGGGTTCGATATTCCCATGTTCTGGAAGCCGGGATGCGATTGGGACGGCTGCTGCTGATTAGACGGGTCCAGGAAGGACTGGGGCCCGCCGGGCTGGCCGCCCATCTGGGGCACGCCCATGGCGAACTGCTGCTGCTGCTGCTGCTGTTGGCCCTGTCGGGCGAGCTGCTGATTGCGCATGTGTTCTGCGACCTGAGAAGCGAGTTAGTCAGGTCGCCCATACGTAAGATGGGAGCTGGGTGGCCCCTCTGGAGAGCGAGACTTGCCTGCGGATTGACATGGGCGGCATTCATGTCTGTGCTCTGGGGACGAAACTGATTCTGGATCTGCTGGATCTGCTGCCAAACGGGGCCCTGCTCTGAGAAACCTGGGACGGCGGGGTGGGAGTCCTGCTGCTGTAGCTGCTGGAGGTGCTGGGCCTGACCCATCTGCTGCTGGTGCTGCTGCATGATGCCGGGCGGGAAGGAGGAAGGGAGCATGGGGTAGCGATCTGCCATTGCGGCAGGACTGCACCTCGATGCAAGGGGAGTGGTAGTGAGTGTGAGAAGCGAGCCGAGGTGGCTGGGCAAGGCTACTATTTGAGTCTGTTTGAATCCAGGGCTAATGTCGGGCAGAGGTGGTCCAAGCGAGGGCCTAACGAGGCGAGCGTGCTGGTCCTAGTTGCACTCTTGCGGTCGTCGTAGTCCTGTTACGAGTTTCAAGCGTGACTCCCGACAGACACGGTCCTGTCTCATTGCGTCTCAGCTGCATCGCAATGTCACGCCTGGCCCTGCCGCCATCACTGCATGGACCCCAGCCTTGAACAAATAAAACAAGAAAACAAAAGAACAGAGATCCCTCAAATGTCCATCTATTCGTACAACGACGCAATAACATGTACCGATATTAACAAGGCGTCGTGGCGTGTCTAGCCGATATATAAATTACTACTTGGACCCAGACGCCTGCAGAGGGATGGCGGGACCCGACTCTAGTATCAGATCCTCGTCATCGTCCTCATACTCCTCCTCGTACATCAGAGTGTCGTCGTCAAGGAGGCGGCGGCCCGCATCCGCGTCGCCGTCCTTTGGGGACTGCGGTGGGCCAACCGCAAGGATTACGTCCTCGTCGTCCTCGTCCACAGCGTCAGCAAGCGCGCGCTCCTCCTCCTCTTCGTCGGCATTCACATCCACGGCACCGCCCTTGCCGAACCAGTACCGCAGTCCGACGGGGATCATGACACCGACGACCACCGCAGACAACCCAAAGAAATTCTTCCACGAAATGAGGTGAAAGTCCTCTGCACTTGTCATTTCGTCTAACCCGCCGCCGATCGTGGTGTGGATGACGCTGACCCCGAGGATGCCGAGCGCGGTGGAGATCCAGAACACGGGGATAGATATGCCGACGTGCGGCGCGAGGATGTTGATGACCCAGTGCGGGGGCAGTGGTGCAATCCGCAGGACTATGAGAAAGGATATCATGTTATCCTGCGCGGTGTCAGCGGGCAGCGGGCAGCAGAGGGGAAGCGACCGACCTGATTCCGCTGGATCTTGCGTGCCCATTTGTCGAGCATTGCCTTCCATTTGGGAAGGGTGAGCAGTGCCGGCCCGAGGGCAGACGATATGAGGTAGCAGAGGGTCGCGCCCGTCGCGACGCAGCAGCACACGAGCGGCAGGGCGACTGGCATGCCCCAGACTGCACCGCCGAGGATAGAGAGATACATAGAGCCCGGGAGCGAGAATGCTTGGAGACTACACAGCGTTAGGGGACCGAGCACGCACAGGTGTGAGAGGTACGAACAAGAGGTAAGTAACGATGAAGCATATGAAGATACGGTAAGGAAAGATGTCGCGGTATTTCTTGAGGATTCCGTTGAGGGCCTGCAGCTGGGCGAAAGATTTCGGTATGCGCAGCAGCGGCCGGTCGTCTCTGTGTGGGTTGTCAGTATAGCTGCCGTGATATTAGAACATGCGCGGACTCTTCGAGTGTAGGCAACGCGATCCACAGAATGGAGCCCAGGAGGACGGTGCTGACAACGAACACGCAGGCCATCTTAAATGTGGCATTGAATATGAGGCGGCGCGACGAAGGGCGGGCGTGCTCTGGAGTGAAGGTGGCGCCGTAGGACGGGGTTGTGGGGGTGTTCAGGGGGGTGTCGTCCGTTTCAGGGAGGGTGCGGAGGGTGTACTCGCTGGCATTGGAGTGGGAGAGCGCAAGCGGGGTGGGGACGGTGCGCATCGCGTTGTGGTGGTTCTAATCAGCAAGTAAATTAACCCAAGGCGTCTGCGGTGGATTGCAGGCGTTGTCAAGTAAGTGTAGAAGAATTGGAGAAGGAGTGGAGAAAGAGTTAAGAAAGAGTCTGAGGGGTAGTAGAGAAAGACCAGAAGTAGTAGTGAGTAGTACTACTAGAAAGACTAGTAAGAAAGTAAGGAAAAGCGGAAACATAAGGTCAATAGCCACTGTCTTCCTCACTGCCCAGCGTCGCAGCCGTCGCCCGGGTGGCCCTTGTCCTCCTCGACGACTGTTCTTTCTTGCCGTGGACCTCCCCCACGTCGCCTGCGTTCTTTTGTCTGTGTTAGGATTAGGGTTTCACCCCGCTCTGTCTCTGCCATCGCCGTTGCCGATGTCTGCCCCGTCATCGCCCACCCATCCCGGGCCCCCGTCGTCCCTGCAGACCGCCCTGCAGATGGATCCCACCCCGCACGACTCCCCCGAGAATCAGCAGCCCACCCGCAAGCGCAAGAAGAACGGCGACGACGAGGGCTCGCCCTCCGAGCCCCGTCGTCTCCGGCGCTCCCATGAGGCCTGCACGAGATGCAGAGCCAAGAAAATAAAGGCAAGTCCCGCCGGGCGACACCGACGGCAACTTCCACTAACATTGATACCACAGTGCGATTCCAAACATCCACGCTGTACCGCCTGTGCCACCGCCGGCGTCGTCTGCGCCCAGGAGGACCGCCACAGGAATACCCTCACCCCTCGTGGCCACCTCGAGCGCGTCGAGGTCCAGCTCGCGCAATGCCAGCTTCTCCTCAAGCGCCAGAATCCCGCTTTTGACCTCGCCGATCTCGACGCAATCCTCGCCCGCGAAGGCATCGAGCCCGGCCCTGCTCATCCCGCCCAGGCCCCGTACCCCTTCCAATCCTTTACCGCCGATGGAAAGCCCTATCCCATGTATGCCGCTCCCGGCCCCATCAGTGCCTTCCCCCAGGTCGTGTACCACACGTACCCCGTCCCTCCCCCAGGATACAACCCGCACATCCACCCTGCGTTCCAGCAGCACCCGTACCCGCCCCACCCGGGTGCGCCCCAGCCGCAGCCTCCGGCCCAGCCTGCCGTTGCCCAGCAGTCTGCTGCGCCTCCACGCGCCATCGCCACGGACATCAAGGGCCAGGACCCCAACTCGAACGACATGTCCAACACCCAGGTATGCATGCATCTCAGGCTATTCACCACAGCTTATTCACGACCAACTAGTCCCTGGCCAAGAACTTTGGCGTGTCTGCGGACATCGTCTCTGTCATCGCTGCCAATGCAGTCGATAAGGAGGATCTTGCCGTGGGATCCTCTGGGCTGACCTCGGGCCGCGACCGCTCGGTCCACGAAGCCTCGGTCCCTCGGGACCCTGCTCACTGGGTCACTGTCACCGTCCGCCGGGGTTCCAACGCCTTCGCCAACCCCCCACACCTCTCCACCATGGCCCCGGATTTGCCCGTTGCCATGGACGTCTGGCTCCCCAAGGACCGCAAAATGGTCAACGCCATCGTTGAAGTCTACTTCTCGCGCTTGAACATCCACCGACCCGTGTTTGCGCGCCGCGACTTCAACAAGGCGATGGACGATCTGTACACGGGCCAGATGGGCGGTTCTGCCGAGACGAACCCCCAGCACGACCCGGGATTTCTTTGTAGTCTCTATCTCGTCCTCGCTCTCGGGACTCTGAGCGACCTCAACAATCGCTCTGTTCACCATCCCATGGACGATTCACCGACGCAGCAGCTGCTCGTCAAGAAGCTCATGCCCGCGGACTGGCCTGAGCATGACGAGTTCTTTGAGAGGGCTCTCAGCGTAAAGCCCGATTTAAGGGTGACGATTTCCAGTTTGCAGGCCCTCATTTTGCTGCACTGGTATTTGTATACCGAGGTATGTATTTTCTTTATCTTCTCTCCATCGGCATCGTCTGACAGCACCCACAGCGCCAAGGCCGTACACTCTGGAGATTAGTCGGCAGCCTTGTCCGCCTGTCCATTGAGCTTGGGCTGCACCATGACCCGACAAATCAGATCAACCCCACGACCAAGCAGCGCCTTTTCACCGAGGAAGAATGCATCCTCCGTGTCAAACTGTGGGGCATCGTCCTCGTGCACGACCGCGGCACCTCAATTCTCCTGGGGCGCCCTCTCGCCATCGCGCCTTCGGACTCCAACACCCCGCGGCCCTCGCGCCCCAAATCCAACCGCTTTGACGACTTCTCAGAGCACTTTGAGTTGAGCGGCCCCGTAGCCGAGATACAGGCAGACATCATCAACTCCCTATACTCCCCCACGCGCCAAAAGGGTGATACCATCATGCGTAACGCGGTCCGCATTATCAAAAGTATGTCCGAATTCCGCAGGAATCTGCCGGAAAAGTACCAGTATTATTTCGGGGGGACGGATGACTGGATGCTAGAACAGAAAACTAAATTGGTCCAAGAGATCAATGAGGACGAAGGACTAACACTGCTAAAAGTTGGTATCTCCCGCATTCTATTGCTTCGGGCCTTGTTCAGCTCCTCAGAGCTGAGTTACGACAATCGACACAAGGCACTTATTGACGGTATGCTACGCATTCATATGCCCGCGGCACCTTCTCTGACAATCGTCTAGCTATCGTGACGGCGCACAACGTTATCATCGTACACAGCCAACTCATTCGGTTCCCAGACATTGCGTTCTTCACGTCTCCCATCCCGCTGCACATCGCAGCCATGGTGATTCTCTACGGGCAGATGTCACACTGCGAACGGCTTCCCCGCCAGACGGCCATCGAGGACGTGTGGCTTGCGCTCGACATGCTTCCGCGGTTCCGCTGGCGATGGGAGCGCAAGGACCTGAACGGCGGCCACCCCCTTATCTTCGAGCTCGCCTCGCATGTGATGGGCGTCGATCTGCACACGGTGAAGCCTGCGACGCACCCCGTGCTACTTTCCGAGCCGGAGTGGGACGAGGACTCCACCATGCCGTCACCTATGCTCACCTCGCAGCACACGTCGCCGACCCTCACGAACACGTACCCGAACTCGAACGGCCCAACCTATGGCCCGCACCCGCGGAGCATGAACGGTGCTTCCGGCGCGGTCATGGCGAACGGCGCGAAGCACCTCGTGGACATCCCGACCGGTCTGTTCTACCCGTTCTTTCCGGATGAAAATGGCAATCCCACGGCCACGCCCAACGGCTCGCAGGAGCAGGGCTACAGTCACATCCTCGCGGCTGCCGCTACGCACGGGCAACACGGCTCTTATGGCGGCCAGGGCTCCCACGACACGTTTATCTCCGAGGAGCGAAACCCGACTATGCACCGGATGCAATGGATGAATGTGGTGCGCTATCCTTTTTCTTTCCTCTGCTTGTGTGCGTTACTCACACTTGTCGCAGCCCCAGAGACCACCACACCCCACATACGCGGTCCCTCCGCCCGCCTGAGTGTTACGACGCCCTTGTTCATGCCTTCCTTCTTCTATAGTCTGTCCGTTGCTATGTGTATCGAGTGTGTGTGTTGTGTATCAGTTCGGCTTCCTCCCAATTATGTAGGCTTCGTCTTGGTTCCCCCCTTTTCGCTGTACAGATAAATCAGAACGTTGACCAGTCGCACCGAATGCTACCCGTTGTCTTTTTGTGACCGCGCACAAATTTGAAAGTCGAGCAAGGTGATAAGAGTACATTATTATTGTGTGTTGCATGTCCCAAGTATGGGCCCCAAGTCTAAGCGCGATAACAACAAAGTGGATATAAGATACAGTCTAGAGTGTGTTAGCAAATAGCATGATATCTGAACCAGGCATCTCATCTACTTGAGCATACCCTCCATGTGCTCCAGGACGACATCCACACCACGGATGAGCAGAGTCACCTGGCGAGGTAGGATGGCGGCGTGGTCAAGGGTTTGCTCTTCTGAGTCTGCGTTGTGGCCGTAGTTAACGTTTTGCTCAGTTATGGCTTTCTCAAGTACAATGGGGAGGCTGAGCGTAATTCGTGTGAGCTGAATAGTGAGTCGTGATCGGCCCATGAGGTCGAAATACGAGAGTTGTCGGAACGAATGCTGGACCTCAAGTAAACGTGTTAGTTCAGCATGCAGTGCGTATATGCATGTACGACAGGCTGAAACAGATATTGATAAGCACAAGGTCATGCATAGACGGTAGACACTGACTTAAGGCACGCTCCCTGATGCGGTGTAGCGAGCTCAGGACAGAATTTATCCCTTCATCGCCCATGCTAAGGGATGGATTTATGTCATTGATAGCCTCTGATAAAAGTTGATTCGATGTTTAGAGTGCGGCCACAGAACTCACTCAGAAGGGTGCGTATCATCTCCAAATCTCCCTCCAGAAAATCATCGAAGACGCCCATCACAATGCTGCGGAAGGTTTCCTGGGCGTGACCAGTGGGATGGGCAGAAAAGGCATCGTATTTTGAGAGCGGAGACCTGGCGTCGTACGAGCGTCTCGAAGCTGGCTGACTGAGCACGGAGTATGCCACGGCGATTTTTTGGAAAGCGTAGGTTGCTTCAGGATTATTCGGGAATTTGCTGCAATTGAGGGCCGGTCAGTTTTGGTCGCAGCGCGAGACGTAAACAGACTCTGGATGGCAGGCTTTGCTACGGGTGAGATATGCCCTTCGAAGGGTCAATTTGTCCAAGTTATCGGACTTGGACACTCCTAAGATTCGGTAGAGATCGTCATTTGCCAAGACTTCACTGAGCGCGGCTGTACGTTGAGCGTTCAAGGGTGGAGATGAGGGTACGGAGGACGACGATGGCGAGGACGAAGACGAAGACGAGGCTCCAGCAGATGGCTCTGCCACCCATGTGATATATTTGCGCTGGTATTCGTCGATATCCTTGTCCTCCTGCTCATCGACTGGAAGGTGGAAGTATGTGGTTGCTGTGGGCTGCTTTAGCGCGGGTCGCTGGAGGGAAGAGGAGTTGTACCGGTTGAGAGAGCGTAGGACAACATGGAGAGGACGGAGCCCCTGCAGGTGAGACCGTTCACGACAACCCATGTGATATTTGATAGATCTTGCTTGCTCGTGTTTTCATGACAGCCATATCTAATCTCTGATTCTAAGTACTGTATCAACTCAGATCCAATTCACTCCGGAATTTCCCAATCGCTCGCTTGACCTCCCCGCGTTCACCCATCACACTCAGCTTCACAATTCCCGCTTCCTCGTCATCTCCGAACAACGTCAGTTCATACCGCCCGAAGGCCCAGTTCAACAGATACTGCCCTTTCCCCTGCAGCCTCACGAGGCCTTTCACCCGCCACACCGACTCCTTGGAAAGCGTGTCAAGAGCATCTGTAAGCACCTTCTCTTCTATGCCGTCTCGCGCGCCCGCCACAGTCTCGACCACCCGGCTATGTGTTTCCGAATGACCGTGATGGTGCACATGTTTATGCGGTTCGGGAACGCAGCCCCTGTATAATGAGATCGTCTCGACCTCGTCGTTGTGATTCGGGAAAGCCGAGTCTGGCTCGAGGAATAATTTCGACTCTGTTCCGAAAATTAAGTTGGGGTCTACACCGTTGCGTCCTCGACACCGAATTTGGGCGTCAGATCGTTGAGCGTGTGCAGATGATCGAACACTACGTCCAGTGCACGCTCAGAAACGAGTTCCCATTTGTTCTGTAGATGGTTACATTGGGATAGATAAATGAAGAGACCGCTCACAATTAAGATTATGTCCGTGTAACTCGCTTGCATCTTGGCCTGGACGCGAATGAAGACTGCGTAGAAATGAAACAAAAAAGCAGCACCAACAGTGGGAGACGTATCCTCATAACCAACGAAGTTCTCCGCGTCAACGACTGTCACAATCGCATCTAACTTGAAGTCTCCGCGCGTTTCCCGTTCTAGCTCTCGGATCTGAAAGGCCAGTGTTGCAGGAAACGCGGATCCTCTTTTGAAATAATCAATGTACGAAGAAAACAAAGAGAAGAAACGACACACGAGCATTCAATGATTATTCGGTCAGGCTGATATTGGTCTGGGGGGTGTGAGAGGAAAATCCATGAGGAGAGCAGATATGTGATGACCTCTGATTTCTAGAAGCGCGTTTTGCATTTGACCGACGAGAACACAGCACCTGAAGCCGTCGGTACTGAATGCACTGAGCGTTTCGCGGCAACTCACATACATCCATTCAAGATTTCGCTTACAGCAGTCAGACTAGATTGCTTGGCAAGCTTGCTGTCCACTAGACAGGTCATTGAGTCTGCTCCGACGCGGTCCGAGCAAGGACCCTACCCTCTATGTCGCCGAATTCATTCTTCAGGAGAACAACTTTGTAATCTTTGGGAAGCTGAGGCAATAGCGAGAGAATCACACTTGTCTTGCCAGCACCGAGAAAACCTAGCTTGCGGTGAGACTCTGACAGCCGATGACTTTGGATATGGACCTGTGAATACAGTTATTGGAATGGGAACAGACATGGGTGGATTTTGCACAAGCGTCCAAATAAAGCACCACAAAATTCGTCATAGAAATACATGTCTGCAGTTTACCTCAACACCATCTCTGAAAATGCCTCGCGACTTGGAATGCGGCTGCAGGAGTCCTTCTCCGAGCATACTAGGGAGCTCACCATAGCCAAGGGCTCTACATCACTGTATCTCGAACCAGATGACAAGGGGAAGAATGTCCGCAAACAACTCGATTCCTCGAGCGACAGAGAGAAACTCGATGCGATGAAGCGTCTCGTAGCGGTACGGGAACCTCACTTCAACCGCTCTCTCGTTCGATGACGATCACCGCCAGCTTATTTCGAAGGGCCGTAATGTCTCGGAGTATTTCGCGCAGGTTGTCAAGAACGTTGCATCTCAAAACCTCGAGATCCGCAAATTGGTCTACATCTATCTTCTGCGATACGCGGAGCATGAACCAGATCTGGCATTATTGTCAATCAATACATTCCAGAAAGATTTGACCGACAGCAATCCGCTCATTCGTGCTATGGCCCTGCGTGTCCTCAGTGGAATCAAAGTTGCCATGATTGGCAGCATCGTTGTCCTTGCTATTAAGAAATGCGCCGCGGACATGAGCCCGTATGTGAGGAAGGCTGCTGCTTTGGCTATTCCGAAGTGCTACGAGTGAGCTTGTAATTCTGTACCAGCACGCATCTGTTAAGCGCCATAACAGCTTAGACACAACCCACCTCCCCGCGCTGATTGGAATCATATCTTTGCTTCTACGTGACCGCTCGCCCCTCTCAATCGGAAGTGTTGTAGTAGCCTTCGAAGCTGTTTGCCCCACTCGGCTCGACATGCTTCATCAACAATACAGGCGTCTCTGCCGCATGCTTGTCGATGTAGACGAATGGGGGCAAGTCGATGTGCTCAATCTCCTTTTGCGCTATGCAAGGACGATGCTGCCCAGACCTATTGAGGGAGCTGACGAGGAGCTCGATAAAGATGTAAAGTTCCTGCTCACCTCAGCAGAACCTTTGTTCCAGAGTCGAAACCCTGCTGTTAGTATCATTCGGCCTTTCTGCACTTTGATTCACTCTGTGGCTTACAGGTGGTGCTCGCGGTCACCCGCGTTTTCTATTATGCTGGGCCATCATCCTATCACTCACAAATTGTTCAACCGCTATTGCGGCTTCTTCATACATCGAAAGAAGTTGAACGAGTAGTCGTCGCCTATATACTCGTTATCTCACGCACTGCCCCGGTATACTCCGGTCACTCTGATATGCCTGACCTGTTACTGACTTGTTGTTGCCTAGAATCTTTATTCTTCTTTCTATTCTAGGTTCCTTCTACGTACCGACGACCTTCGCCAAGTCAAGCAGGATAAGATCAAGCTCTTACTGGTTTTGGCCAATTTCGATACACACCAGGCTATCCTGAGGGAATTCATTGTCAGCCTGCTATTCCATGCCCCGGATCATTCTGAATTTGCCGAAACCAGGACTATGCAGACGATCCAGACGAGGAGGTAGTCTCCGACGCCATCCGTGCCATTGGCAGATGTGCACATTCCATACCGGAATGTACACAGCAATGTCTTACGGCCCTGATCACGATGATTCAGAGTCGTCACGGTGGGTGCACGCCCCTTATACTTGGCTCTATTGACTTTTAATTCATCACAGACGCGGTTGTCAGCAGCGCTGTTTTGGTCCTCAAATACCTCGTGCAGACTCAGCTTTCTGCTTCATCCTCGTCGTCTTCCTTTGCCGCAGTCACGACGGCACCCCAGCAATCCCCTCTGACCATCATTTCCCATCTAGCTCATCGGATTGACGACGTGCGGCATGCTCAGGCAAGAGCATGCGTCATTTGGCTCGTTGGACAATATTCTGCATCGAACGAACCCGGCGCAGGTCCAGAGGGTGTTGTGGACTGGGCTCCCGATGTCTTGAGGAAGTCGGCGAAAGGGTTCGCAGCTGAGCCACCGATGGTCAAGCTGCAAATAATTACTCTCGCAGCCAAACTTCTTGTGCTCTGCCCTACCGATCGGTCTTTGACGCTCATCGGTGGCTACGTATTCTCATTGGCCAGATATGATCTCAATTACGATGTTCGTGACCGCGCACGCATGATGATGAGCCTGCTCTCCGGGCTTGGATTATCGGAGGTTGTAGCAGAGGGTCACGACGACAGGGGTGGTGTCGTCCTGAGAAGGGAGCAGGTGCGGGTAGTGCTATTAGAGGGGAAGCTCGGTGTCGTGGATGCGAAGGAAGATCTAGGTCAGTCAAGAACCCCATTGTTCCCTGCCGTACTTGAATTTTATTCAAGATCTAAATGTCGCGTTGGGCTCGTTGAGCTTGATCACACACAAACCAATGCACGGCGATGCCGTCCTCCTAGATTGGTTAGAAAGGGGAGTGGAGTCGTCCTTGCGAGACACAGAAGACGACGCCCCTCCTCCCCCGCCTCAGATGTCCTTTTCTTCCTCATCCCCACGTCCACAACGATCAAAGGGTACGCTTTCCCCTGTTGTTCTCACGCCTGCCGGTGGCTCGTCGCCAAGCGGGGGATCCAATGGCCAATGGAAGGATTTGGACAAGTTCTACGAAGATGACGATGATGAGAAAGAAGACGAAGACGGGAGTGATGGCGATGACGACGAGGAGGAAGACGAGGAACCAAGTACTAATGAAGGCTCAGAGGACGAGGAGGATAGTGACGGTGACGAGCATGAAGGACGGCCTGAGGAACAATATAAATAACATTTATCAAACACAATTTATAACACGGGATCCTCTGGGATTTTGGGGATTTTGTAATATAGTGGTGTACCAAAGACGTGATAAAAGTGGCCGGCTCTGCCCCCATTTTCCTCGTAGTAATCCATGGGTAACCACTGTAAAAGCAGCTGTTAGCCATGTCCGGCAATTTTAGGTGGATATACAAACATGGACTTCTGGTAAATCTTCCTTCCAGGATCGAAGATACCGGGCTTCTTCTGATTCATCGACGACACTCGTTCCATACGGAGGGAGCACAAATTGGCCAATTTGGAGTTCAGTATCTGTAACCTTTCCCCTGGACATGCGGGCGTATGATGTGCGATACATACCCCTGTAGAATATGTATTCACACCTGAAATTATGAGTATTTCGAAGTTGTGACTGGTGCGTGAGTCACCATCTGTCATGGTCATCGTGGTCTATATCGTGGACACGGCCGTCCGTCACAAGGATCTCGTAGGGCGATGCTAGACATGGACATCGTAAGACCATGGATCGCAGCAACAAATGGAAAGACACGTACGCCGCAGCGCGTGGGGTTTGGTGACAACATAGCCGAGGAACAGGACTGGCCGAGGATGGACTGCAGCCATAATCCTGGCAAGCTCAGCGCTTTGAAGCTCCCGGTCCAGAGGATCCTCTTCTTGTCCGTTATGCGCAACTACCACGGTAACAGGTGTACCAAACACATCTAGAACTGCTTCAATCGCTGGCGCAAGCTCTCCGTGAGGGGACGGCAGAAGATGATGCGTTGAATTGATGATTGGGAACTGGGATTCCATTAATGACAGTATAAATTGGAGGAGAACTTTCTCACCTTTGACAGAAGAGCTGCTCCCCACGTATGAGATACGGGTCCCGGGCCTATATCGACGTACTGGATGCCCATTCAGTATAAGCGAAAGATCAAAAGTGTCTCAAGGACTGACATAACCCATCTCCTCTACCAGAACCCGAGTCCTGTACATATATTGGTCGTGGAGCAATATAAATACCAAGACATACAAATCACGGTTCCCGAAAACTATTCGCTGCGTTCTTGTTCAGTACTGAACCACGGCAATCGCTGTGAAAAAGACGAACGTGTAGGTCCGTTTCCAGCAGACCTACAACATCAAGCTCCATGTCCCTTTAGGGGGACAAGACAAATCAGATATTTGTCCGCGGCTTTGAGCTCGACATACCGTACGACATCCCTCACGAGTCGCTGACTGTCTCTTCCTTCGTTATCCATGGCAAAATGAAGAGTCCATATGCCCGCAGTGAGTATCCGGGGTCCAGGTTTAAAAGGCATTGGGAATTCGGCAGGTGCGCGATACAGTGTCGTAAGGAGAGAAGCAACAAAGAAAAATGCAAGAGTGATCCGGGAATATGAGAGGAGTAGAGGAGGAACAATTTCTCTTGTCTCCTGCGGACGATTCCATACACGGGGCCATTTGAAGGCAGGGGATAGGCAAGCAAGCTGTAATATCATCACCCTTGTTTCTATTAGTGAGTAGAATTGGGGGGGGGGGGGGGCATAGTGCAAAACTCACAGATCGGTGCGCTCCCTGAGATATACACCTCCAGGTCTAGTCAGTGGATAGAAGATGGTTATACATGGATGCGGAGGGGAAGAGAAAATATCACTCACACAAAAGCATATGCCACGGTCCAGATACTGGCCATCCCAAACAGACAATACACCAACATAGCCGCAAAATAAACCTTTCCCGTTGACTCCCCCGCGGTTCCCGTCATAGCAGATGCGCGAGGCAAAATGACAGGGATAATAGACATCACGAAAACGGCCAGGTTTAATCCTCCGACGTAGCCCAGCCAATTCCTATACGTGTACAGCACCCAGGCCGCGATGCTGCCATAGACAAACCAGAACGGATGTCTCAGCAGGTCGATTGAGCGTCGCGACACAACAAAGAGGGCAAGGAAGAGACCCGCAGATTGAGCAATGAGCGTGAGTGAGCCATGAAGGTGGGGCACCGGTCCTCGGGGACGAGAGTTAACATAACCAGTCCAGGACCAAGATATAAGGGTGCTCGAGTCTGACAAAAGACTATGCAGGGTGAAGATGAGGCTACCGAGAGGCAGAGCACCAGTTAACCAATGTCCTGGGGCGAGCTTCGCAATTACAGGGGTCACTTTTGCTTTTAAGGAGGGACTCTTCTCTTGCTTTTCTATCTGTATGGACGTGGCACGGAATTGAGTCGATCCTCGAGTATGATGTTCATACACCGCAAGAAGGGCCATTACAATGCCAGTTTTGTTATATCCTCCAGATTTTGAATTCACAAATGGCCAGACTAACATACGGTCAAGTCAGCTGGGTGTACGTGAGAAACAGACACGAACCCGGATTATTGGAATGGTTTGCATGCTTTGAGAGGGAAGATAGAAGGAGACCCAACCCGGTTACTATGCAATTTCAGTGGCCGAAGTAGGGTAATGACAAGGAGTATGACCCACGTATACTTTGAGAAGCTGCGTCAGCCCCGGACCAGTTCACCGCCTCCACCATGACCGCTGCGACACTGGCGAAGGAGACAAGCAAAAGGCGGTATGCTGGCTTGTCGAGTGAATATGCAGCCAGGCCTAGGAGAGATAGACAACGCAATGTAGTGGATCCACCACACGACCTTGCCCATGATAGCAAGGGGGCCGCGGAAAGCAAGACGGGAGAAAGGGTGCTCAGCAATGCTAGTTCGTGTCCAGAGATTCCAAGCTCCCAGACGGAAAAATAGAAGAGTGTTGGTATGAGCGAGGTAAAAATAGACCAAAATATATAGGCTGTGTTTTCGAGGATTCAAATTAGCGCAAATTCGGAATATATATACCGACGTACAAAGATACAAGGAAGAGATGAATGACAAACAAGGTCTCCAAGATGGTGGAATTTCCAGTTTGAAAGATGGCAAACACATTTTAGGAGTATTCCTTCGCGTAGTATCCTGCTGAACTGGCTCGGAAGCAACGGCCGCGTCGTTGGTGTTCTGAGGTTCAACGACGGCATCTGGAACGGGTTCTCCTCTGTGTCTAGTATTATCATTTATCGACATTTTAGGAAGCGAAACCTACATGTCATGAACGATTTTCTGAGCGGATGCCGTTCCGTCCCCGACAGAAATCTGGAAAGAGAATGGACAAACACGCTCTAAAAGTGCCGCTAGCCCATACCTGGAGGTTGGCGCATATAAATTCATCCTCTGCAAGGGAATCGTACAGAATGTCAAAGATAATCAAACCCCATTCGAACAGACTGTAGCGGCTGTAGGCTCCTGGGATCCTGTGAACCTTATGTTGGAAATAAAAGTAGACGAGTGGTATAAGAGAAAGGAAGAAGCTAAGTATCTGGCAGTCAGACGAAGTTTCGGCCGGATATCTGCCTCCTCACACGGATGCCACAACAACACTACATTCAACAAAGTTGATGAGCGCCATAGCGGCGAGCTAGAGGCCCAATACTAACCGTTTTCTGCGAGTCTGAATGGGGGCGCACACAATGCCTCCTAGCATCCAGGGAATGTTTGAGACCATATAGAATATCATGCAAAAGTCATGGACGTCGTGGTCGTCGCTGGATGTCACGTAGACCCACCCGCCACAGGAAAGTGTTCTCAAGACACCAGAAATACATATGAAAATTGGGATGGTTGAATCCCAGCCTTGCGAGTGCAGAAGGTACTGAAGAAACACCAGACCGATGCGAGGTCCTAGCAGAAGAATGTATGAGGGCCTTCGCGGTGCCATAGGCGGGATACAAACCAGAAGTCAGGGCAATAAGAAGTTGAAAGAGATTTCTCTCAGGATACCAATCTCCTACAGTTGCGGACACGGAAGGAAAGAATTCGTCAGGATAGGCAGCAACATCGTTCTTGACAAGTTTTTTGTAGTGATACAGTAAGCCAATGAGCAAGGCAACCACAAAGGCGGATGATGAGAGTGCAATATGCGCTTTGGCTACACGAGAGGCCGGGAACACCAGCGGTTCACCGGAAGGCATGGAACTTGGAAGTAACCACAACGATGTTTGACCTGCCGTAATGCCGTCACGAGGCATACTCGATCATCTGACCCAGTGACTGGCGTTGCAATGTACGCGTGACACGGTGACGGTCCGACGGTAATCGCGGCAATGGGAAATTTTGGGAATCGTCTTGGTCGAAGAAGTCTTGCTCTTGGCCACTGGATATTTGCGTCCATGTTTTCCCATGTTCAGCCCCACGCATGTGCTCCTCGAAGGCTCGAAAGAAACCTTACTCATCTGCATAAAAGGCCCGCTCCAACTCGGATTTCTCTGCCTCGTGCACAATCGCCAACAACTCGCAAGGCCAACGTGGAGTTCTGAAATATGCAGCTCCTCCTTCTCGTCCCCTTCGTCTTCTTCACTGCTGTTCAGTCTGCAATAGTGCCCGCTGTCGACGTCTCAGGGCACTTCCACCCCACTCTTCCCAATGATGCGGTCCCTCAAGGCAAAAATATCACCATCAATGGTGTTCTGACCTACGTGTCATTGCCCAGGGGCAGATTTGATCCAAGCACAGCCGTAGTGCTGCTCACTGGTGAGTTACACTCTCACCTTCAATTGACCGTTGTCTTTAGAAAAATACGCGCAGATGTATTTGGCCTCCCTTCTCCCGATAATCTTGTAAGTGTTCTATTCCGCTTTGAAATTTAACTGAGACATAGTTTCCCCCCCTCTCAAGTTGCTGGTGGGTCAAGTTCTTCTCCGTTGAATGTCAGTATTAATCTCTAGGCTAGGCGGATCAATGGGCTCAAGCAGGTTTTGCGGCAAGTTGATGTGCATTGCCTTGTGTTTAATTACATAGCCTGCCCGCTGCAGACATACGCACCTGACTATCTCAACGGTGACGCCATCGCCATGGACGGTAATCTCACAACGTGGATTGTCAACCACGGCGAGGCCCAGACGACGCCTCCCCTTCTGGCGGTCATCAAGGCGCTCAAGGCTCGCGGGGTCAAAAAAATCGCCGCCACTGGGTACTGTTTCGGTGGTAAGTAACCAGAGGCTGCCAACTCCTTCACGGGCTCTGAATGGCATCGGTGAATAGGGCTGTATACTACCCGTTTAGTCCAAAACAACACTGTCACGGTCGGAACGATGGCTCATCCATCCCTCCTCGAAGTCCCGTCCGATTTCGACCTTATGAAAGCCCAGTCGCACGTCCCCGTAGAAATCAACAATGCACAGCTCGACACAGGGTTTACCCCTGCTATCGCACTACAAACGGACGCGATCATGGACGACGGCCAATATCGACCTGGGTATTTCAGAAGACAATTCGATGGCGTTGCCCATGGATTTGCTGTGCGTTATCCATGTTTAGGCATCGAAGCAGCCAACTAATCAGACCCATCTTACAGGTTAGGGCGAACGCGGTACAAGAATTCCGTTTCACCAGTATAATCCCGACTCACATAAGTTTCGCAAGTCGGACCCTGTACAGGTTGCTGCCAAACAAGGAGCATTCGATACTTCCCTGGCGTGGATCAAGGCCCATCTCAAGTGATAGGAGGCATGACTTGCACATGTAGCGAAGTTGGGAAATGTTTATTCCGTAGTGTGATAAAATTTTGCATCATGCTGGAAGACAGGTTGGCGAAACTAAACCATGGGTCATTCTGAGAACGTCATTGGAGCCTCAGAAATTATTCCCTTAGACTTACATAAATTAAGAATGGCGCATCGAGAAGAACAAAAAGGCCGACGACCTTTTTACACCTTTCAGGTGTGTCGAAATTTGTCGATTTTCTGCTGGTGAGGTCGAGTGCCAGTGATCATGCGAACGGATATCGTACAGATATGAATAAACTACACGTACACACACACGGATACCGGCCAGGTCCAAAACGATTCGGAAATGATAGCCTCGGCCACCAAGGCTCATAATCGCGCCTTCGTGATCAATTAAACGCTATCAAGAGGGCCTGGGTAGCAGGGATGTCAAGCCCAGCAGTGACCGTGCCCATCTCTGTGGTGGGAGTGCCTCCCACACGAGCGTTGCTTGTTTCATACGTCTGGCCGCCCCACGTCAGTCCAGACACATCATCCGCATGACTATCGAAGAGTTGACTGAGTTGGATAACAAAATATATCGACCAAACTTTCGCACCCGATAACCAGCCGTTTGACTGAGAACGTAGTCGGTTTGGTCCCACTGCCTGTGAATGATAGATCTAGATGGGTGCTTGTCCTATTCGTGCCCCCTGGAAGAAAGCCAGGGAATTGATAAATAGAGCTCTCTTCAGCACTTTATTCTCGTAAAATGCATAGCCAGAAATACGCGTGTTGTTGATGTTAAGCTCAGTTGCTGTTGTTTGTCCACTATCGCCGATTGCTTCAGCAGCCACGATAGCAGCGTAATACTGCGGCTGGACATGCGGTTGCTGAGGTACCGCAAGAGTCGATCCATCCAGGGTCGAGCGGGTCAAGACAACAGGTTGGATCTGAAGAGCGTCATCAGCAGTTTTACAAATTGGCTGTTCCCGCCAAGACTTACGAGATTGTACTTATAGCCGACGCCCTCATGGAAATACACTCTCGATATGCCAAGCTGCGAACTGGAAAGTGATGTAAGCAAGAAGAATAAGATCGTGGTGTGTTGTTTATTTACGCAAAAAGCCGTAATCCACTGGGAACGTAATTAATGAATGCATAACAATGAGTGAAAGATGGTAAACTTACGAGTCCATAACGCAGCCCCTGCTGTATTTGAGACGCCCGGAGCCCCCTGAATCGAGACGGTCGACGTTGGACGAGAAGAAAGGCAAGCGCGAAAGAAATGAAAGCACATACATGACAGGAATAGCTGTTGGTCTCACCCAGGACGTAGTCCAATCCTTGGTCTTTTGTAGCCTGAATATCCGGAAGAAAGCTAGATAGGTTCGAACGGATGGTCGCTTTTGTCATTAGATCTTGTAGAAGACCACCACTGCCGCTGCAGAAAGATCCCCTGAAGTTACCATGGTTATCAATTGAGTTCTGTGGCTCGGACACCCACTCACGAGTAATGGTGTTGAGAGATAGTGGATATGAAAGCACCGGGCTCAGAATCGAGTATGCCATTGGCAAAGACACCCTGGGGCGAAAACCCGGTGGTCGTATGAGAAGACCCAGCAAAAGCCGCGCCCCAAATCTCAGTATCTGAGTTGGCCAAATTGGCCGTCCTGGTCATGTTGGTGGCAAATATGATCCACCTTCGAGAGATAGAAGTCATTCAAAGGTAAATCAGTGAAAGATAACACGCACTCGTTGGTATATTGCGAGACGCTATAATTCGAAGGCCTCAGTCCGTTGTTTTTGTACAGATCCGCTTCATTGCCGAGTTCTAGGTAGTCCAAGGTGATAGAGGCCGCCTTGAAAACTTGGGAAGAAAAAGCGTTGATGATAGCTTGTGTCTCCAAAAACACATCCTGGACAGTTTTGGTCGTAGAGGGTGCGAGAAAATTGTGGCAAGTACCGTGAGATTCTTCCCCCCAAAATTCACGCCCCAGGTTACACCTGTACCTGTGAAGAAAAGATAAAATTGTTGAGTTGCCACTTTCGATGGCCAGTTGAATTCCTTACCAGTTGGAAAAAATTGGGCAGCACTAAAGAAGCCTGGCCCAGCTACAATAGTTGTAGCCTCGGGATAAGGGACTGTGGTAGTGGGGGAGGAAAGACTTGCTGAACAAACTGTAGTCCAGGATTGAAGTTGGTATGATCTTATGTCACAGTATCATCTCAGCGATCAGTTTATCAGTTTATGGTGGAATGGTGTAAAAACCTTCGCTATCAGCGCCTGCAAAGATTTAGCTGGTAGCTCATTGAAAAAACGAGATTCTGAACCTATTCTGATGGTAGGGTTAGATCCAGTCAGCTCAACCAGATTGTCGAGCGTGTTGAAAAAGAATGAATTCCGCGAGGTGTTTCCAGCCCAGTCCAACCACCGATCCTGCTCAATAGAGAGCGAGAAAAGATTTCCATCAAGTGCAGGAGCAGTTGATGGGGGTGACAATGGAATGGAGACTGGGATCCCCAAGACACGGGTTATCGCAAGAGCGGACCACAGAACATATGGCACAATGGTACAGGTCATCCTGGCTAATGAATCTAAGGCATCGGGCACGACGCTTTATATACCGGAAAGCGCCCAGCAAAGGAGAAATGACCGTATGGGGAGCCAGAAGCGGAGCTCGAGCCTGCAGTAATATCATTAATATCCCATGCACAAGGAGGAATGGTCAGCCGCAACGGTGGGAGGGCATAGACCAATTTAGGGGGGGAGAATGGGTGGCGAGTCCGGTTAAAGATACGCCACAAGAAGTGCCGACCATGCTAACATCTCCGAGAAGGCGTACACGAATAGACTGAAGTAAAATGCAAGGCGGACTCAAGTGGGAGCACACATCAGCAGACGCGGTGCACTAGATCACGTGTAACATATACGCTTGACTTCGACATCCTTCATGGGACTGCTACTTTCTCTTCCCCTGGCTGGTGGCCTTGGGACCGTCGCCACATCATGTTTTGCCGGCGTGGCATTCTGCTTCACTTCGACAGCAGGTGCAATTGATCCATTTCTCGCAAGGATGTCTCTGACCCGTCCGCAGCGTCTATGTTCTTCAAGTCTTGCAACTGCAATTCCTCGATTGCGACCCGTGTCGGCTTCGCAGTGCGGCCATTTCCATTTATAAATGGCCCTCTATTCAATCCGCATACCTCCAGATCATATTTTCCCTCAATTCAATCCTAGCATGGATAATGAAAACAGAAATGGTTATAGAACTGATACGAAAGTGGAGTTACGAATACATAAAGATGGACTGTGCAAACGACAAGTGTTACGGGGTTCTTGCAGTGGGTTTGAATGGAGTTGCTGTACGGCTTGCCTGACCAAACCCCCAGGTTCATCGCATATGCTTCGCCCTCACCCTCTTCCATACCATCCTCAGTCTATCACTCATCGGCGTTAAGGACACCCGAGACAAAAGAGCTGCCATTCAGAATGGGCAAGTCGGGTTCCCTGATCGTTGTGTTGGTTTACTGACGCTACATCGAAGATGGTGGGGTCCAAAAGTTCTCCTTTGGATCATCCTCGTCGTGGTATCCTTCTCCATCCCGAATCCGTTCTTCATTTTCTGGGGAAACTACGTTTCGCTTATTGGGGCAACAATATTCATACTATTAGGTCTCGTACTCCTGGTCGACTTTGCACACACCTGGTCGGAAACCTGCCTCGACAACTGGGAAAACTCCGATTCTTCCTCGAATCTCTGGCAATGGGTTCTGATCGGTTCGACGGCGGCAATGTACATTTTCACTTTTACTTTGACTGGCCTCCTGTTCGCATACTTCGCCGGCTCAGGTTGTACCCTAAACCGGTTCTTCATTGGCTTCAATCTCGCTCTGTCGATCCTCATCACGATCATGTGCGTTCACCCAACCGTACAGGAATACAATCCCCGTTCAGGTCTCGCACAATCTGGGATGGTGGCCGCATACTGCACCTACCTGATCATCTCCGCTGTTTCCAATCACACTCACGAAACGAACCAGTCTTGCAACCCGTTGCGTACGAAGGACAGCACAGCGAGAAGGACGGCTGCCGTCCTTGGTGCAATTTTCACGTTCTTAGCGATCGCGTATTCCACAACACGAGCAGCAACGCAAAGCCGCGCGTTGATACGGAAAGGAAAAAAAGGCGGCGCTGTACAACTTACGGATGATGGACATGCGGAACTGGGTGTGGTTAATAAACAGCCTTCAAAGACCGACTCGCCACGGTATCAGGCTCTTTTAGCGGCCGTCGACGCAGGGTTTGTCTTCTCACTCTTGCCAAGAGCTTGTTTCTGAACTTTCGTTGACGCTAGCGCGATTCCTGCATCAGCGCTGCAAGAAGAACAGTCTGATGACGACGACGATGACGACGACACCGAAACTCGTGATGATGAACGTTCTGGGACTCGGTATAACGTAAGAAACCCGGTATTTTCGTCCCACGGTCTCTAATTTTTTGCTGCAGTATTCATGGTTCCATGTAATCTTTGCTATCGCGTCGATGTATGTGGCAATGTTATTGAATGACTGGTGAGTACTGTGCTTTTTTGTTTCTTTCTGTAGACTTATCATCCGCTAGGAACGTGGTATCCGACATATCTCGGCCTGTCGACCCGAACGCGAGGATATATATAGGCAGGTCAGAGGTCGCTATGTGGATGCGTGTAGTGTCTAGTTGGATTTGTATGCTACTCTACATCTGGAGTCTCATTGCTCCTGTTATCATGCCCGACAGGTCAGTCATGACGGTTCCATTTGGGTACGATGTTGACGACTTTCACAGATTTGGCGACATCTGAGGAATCGTTATCTACATACATATCATAATGGACTGAGTGCTCTGTATAAACTATCTTACTACGTTTCGAACTGGTCCTGAGACAAATATATACCTTTAGGACTAAACAGACTCGACATTGTATTGCCTCAACTTAGTTAGAACGAAGCTGCTAGGTCGAACAAAAATGCGAGAGTCCGAAACAGACATCGTTTAAACTTTACATTGGTACGTACTGGGGTGCGGACACAGGACTATAGCGACTTTTCCATCGCAATCAACTCTGCGAGGGTGTTGGCATACTTGTTTCCCGTTAATGTCTCAATGGCCAGAGGCTTCAATGGTCCTCTCACATGAGGCACTCCGTATCCGAAATTCTTCGACACGACGGCCTTCACGCCGGAGATCCCTCCGAGCTTCTGCATTGCCCAATCCGCGTGGCCAAGCTTCGCTTGCAGCTCCATTGCCTCCTTAAAGCTGCCCTTCTGGTGCAGTTTGAGCAACTTGCCGTGGACCTTGGGCAGCACATTGACCGTGGCGCCGATCAGGCCCGCGCCGCCGCACAACAGAGACGTGAAGAAGAAATCAGAGCGACCCGCGAAGACGGTGAATTCCGAGGCGGGAAACGTAGAGGCGAGCCGTTGGAGTTTTCCTACAGACCCGTAAGATTATTGCCGGGCACAGGGTATTGTCATTCTAGAAGCCCACCAATCTGCCCACAAGAGAGCTTGGCGCCCACAATGTTGGGGTGCTGGGCAAGGGTGGCAATGGTGTCCGAGTCCAGATCTATACCGGCGGTCACGACAGGGAAATTGTAGATCATGTATGGAAGTGGAGATGCATCTGCGACCTATCAGACATAGCATCAGTACGTGGAACCAAAAATAAACAGTAGTCGAGTCGCACTTCTCGATGGAATCGGATAATATTCTCCACGCTCATCTGTGGGGGCCAGGTGGAGGGGGTCAAGACCAAGACGTGCGATGCTCCTGCCTCCTTCGCATCGACACACAGCTGGGTAAGTTAAGTAAATGCACAGAAATTTATACTGTGGAGAGCCTCACTTTTTTGGTCTCGCGCGTAGATTGGGCACCCGTTCCTGCGATCACGATAACGTTTTGGAATCCATTGTCATCGAGTGTTTGCCTTGTCAATTTAATGGCCTGCTTGCGTTCCTCATGGGACAAGTGTTGTGCCTCGCCATTGGATCCTTGGACTAGGATGCCCGTAACACCCCCCTGATATCATCATAGGATCAAGAAATATAGCACTGAGAGTCTGGGGACCGAACCTGGGCAAGACGTAGAACGTGTGATTGGATAGCCGGGATATCGAGTTCCTCGTTCTCGTTGAAAAATAAGACAGCAGGCACGTAATAACCTGGAGGTGGAGGCAAAGACATTTTTCTGTTGAAGGTTAGAAGGAACCCCGATCCGTTTATCGACCGGGCCGGAGTCCCGTGTCATTGCAATTGGTCAATTGCAGTTCAGGCAGAGGTGGCCGCAGCTAGTCCGAGAGAGGAAAAAGAAAGATCTGTCTAGACTGCACTACGTACTTTTAACAGAGTAAGTACAACACCCTACGGTGACGAGACGAAAAAGAAAGCAGGCAACCTCTATGCTATATTACTAGCAACAGAGCCGGAATTCATTGTTCGTTGGGGTCCGCGGCAGGAGCGCCATACAGTACCGGGACCGAATACTGCTAATGCTTACGGTTTAATCGCGTTTCAAGTTCCTCCGTATGATGAACACCCGCTCGCCGTCGTCGGTGGTCGTCATCTCCGTGATGCCTTGCATGGCATCGAGGCCTTGCAGTGGAGTCCCCTTTGCAAGGACGACGTACATCTCTAGTCCGTCACCGACCTTTACATACAGATGCGGTAAGGCACGAGTGAAGATAAAAGCAGGGAGGGCCTAACCTCGATGTGGCGTTCGGTTGCACTGGTGAAAGAGTCGATAACGAGCGACAGAACATGTGCCAGGGGAAGATGTGCCGGATGCGACGTCCCTGGTGCCGGTGTTTGGTTCTTGAAGTAGATCTGAGAAAGATGCACCAGTCAACCAGATGAGAACGGATAAAATGGAAAAACGAGGCGGAGGGAATAATATCGGGTAAGAATCGGAAGGCGCTACGCTATATATGCGAGTTATACGCCCCTCGATAAACTCCACCAGGGAATCTTCTCTTCTGTTAACTGGGCACAGAGAAAATGTCACGAAGAAGAGGAGGGGCAGAGCGGGGGGGTGGCGTCTTAGGCCCCCTGAACGAAGGACGGGTGTCCGTCCACGTTCAGCGCGGTGGGGAAAAGGAAGAAGGGTATGAATGGTCCAAATATCCGGGCCGCATGAAAGGCGGGAAATTGTGAAGCGCTGTGACGCGGTCCCAGACAGCTGACACGAGTGGACGGGTAAAACGCTTCGTGCACTGTTGCGAGATACGTCGCGACGATAGACGATAGGACCGCGGAGGAGAAAGGACGTGCGAACTGACCTGGTTGTCGAGGAATGGTTGCACAAGGGACTGTGCTGCACCAGCCGCGCGACATGCCTCGCGCTCGTATGAGCCCACGGGGTCGAACGAGTAGACCGCACCGGAGCCTAGACAATGAGTACACGCATTGTAACGATAGTAGACGAGCATACCATCTTCTTCGATACCGCCGAGGATGTTGTAGACGTAGTAGGGGAAGAAACGGCGTGCATAGAGCATTGTCTGAATAAGGCGCGCGATGGCGCGCAGTGGCATGTCTTTTGCGTGGGCATGGCGGTACCACTGTTAGTTACGATGAGATACACCATGAAAGACGGAGACAAAGGCGGGAACGGACCTCGAGACGCTGCCTGACTTTCTTGACAAACATGTTGCCGTCTGCTGCGAAACCGTTTGTTGCCAAGACAGCCTTGTCCGTCCTGTGTCGCACTCAGACGGTGTAGAAAAGAAAATGCCGGGCACACGCACAGACGAAAGACCTTGGGGGCATATCTGGTCTGGATACTGTAGCCCTCGCTCTGGCGGGTGTCGCCGGCAATAACGCTGAAGTTGGCGCCAGCAATGGCAAGTATCGTTCCGCCATTTTCGCTGTACGGGTTGAAAGATCGCTGCTGAGCCATAGTGAAGACGCGATATTGAGGATGGGAGGTCAAGCCAAGGTCAAGCCGCGTAAGGACTACGCGTCCATCGTGACTGTCACGCTTCCCTAACAGGCGTACTTACTTTCAACCTGCTTTCCTTTCACTTGACTTGGTTCACTTGCTCTTGCTCGCAGATAGGAATCGTGTCCAACGAATTGCAATAACAAGACTTGTTTCCAGGCCCGCATTCCTTGTCTTATTCCACAGGGACACATCGCAAAGCCAGTGTTGCAGTTCGCCATGGCCCAAAACTCCCACTACCGGCCCGGATACGTCGTACCACCCCAGCAGCAGCAGCAGCACCCGCAGCAGCCGTACCACTATCTTCAGTACCAACCTCCACGCCAACCGACGTATCCTCAATACCAGCAGCCACAGCAATATTATCCTCAGCAGCAGTATCCACCTCAACCTGTACAACACCAACAGTACCAGTACCCCCATGCGCAACCACCACCACCGCATCCACAGTACACACAACCCCCGCACGCGCAACCACCGCCGCCTCGACCCCGCTCGTCTTTGGGGCATGCCCACTCGCACTCTGTCCCCGTGAATCACCACCATGTTAATCCGCCTCCCTTGTCGCCATCTGCACTGCAGGCCCAAGCGGCCCAAGCTGCACAGGCACAGTCACAGGCTCGTGGGAGGCCCCTCCCTGCACCACGTCGTGCAGAGACGCTTCCTCCGGTCCCTGCGAACCCATATCCACAACAACATCAATTCCACCCCGTCCCCCCGCCCCAGGCACCACAGCGGTCCCCCTCCTCTGCCTCCTCCCGGCCTCTCCCTACACCCACTCCATCCAATGGGATCCCTCGTAGCCCTGCTAAGCACCAGTCCCTCGATCTCGGTCGCTTTCCCCCTCCGGTCTCACAACAAAGTCCGGTACTTGAGACGCAGTCTGCCCGACCAAACCCTCCTTTACAGCCATCGCAATCAGAAACCCCATCGCAGATCAGACGCCGCACTTCCCCTCCGCGCTTTACTGGTGGATCGGGGTCTTGGTCTGAAACTGCACCTCTTCCTGCGCCAGCTGCCCCTGCCCCATCTCCGCCAGCCATTTTAAACGAATACAAGGATCTTCTCTCTGGATCCGGATTGACGTTGGCGGGAGGAGGCAAGTTTGTCCCACTGTGGAAGCGTGGCTTGAACGCGAATGCAACTGCGACTGCGACTGCCAGCACAGGGAGACCTCTTCCCTCTGCACCTGTCGCGACGACGTCCACGCAAGGCCAAGGCCTCAAACGTGGTGGTTCTCTGCACATCCGCGCACCCGCGTCCACCTCCGTCTCCCACAACGCCCCCTCGCCCGAGCCTTCAGAATCGGAGTCTTCAGAATCAGAAGCGGAAACGGAGGATCCAGAGCAGGTGGAAGAGTCAGAACAATCCGAGTCGGAATCCCAAGCTTCAGGCTCAGAGGATGCAAGTTCAGACGCTGGTAGCTCTCAAGCAGACCCACAATACGGCATCCGTGACCTGCCGCACCCTCCTTCCATGAATGCTCGTGCATCTACGCTTCCACGACCCCCAGAATTGCGTAACGGAGCTTTAGAAGGTGGTCGTAGTGCGCCGGGCTTGGTCGAGCGCGGAGGAAGCAGAACGTTGATGTTCGCTGCTGCAGAATTGAATGGCACGCCTGTCAAGGACACTTGGCCTGCGGGAGTGCCGGCTTTGCCCAGGACGCCTATTATACGTGAGGTGGGGGATCTCGAGGACTCGCCGCCTGTGTCTTCGATACGTAGAGGTGTAGGCAAGTCGCCCGCACCTTCAGCGACGCCCACCTTGAGTTATACTGGGCTCCCTTCGTCACCCCTCTCCAAGCCGCCGTCTGTCAATGTCAGCGGATCTTCCTCCCCACCCTCTTCTCAGATTCCATCTTTCAGCTTTAGTGGACCACCATCTCCACCGTCATCCTCTAAAGTTCCATCGCGCAGTTTGCCCTCTACATCCCCTCAAATCCCGAGCATCTATTTCCCTGATGACGACCTGCCACCCTCAAGTGGCGCTCCTGTCCCGCAGAGCAATCTGCCTCGCGATGATGACGACGTCGGTGGAGGACCGACGATTAACATTCAAGACGTCGACTCGAAGCCGAACCCCCCGCCCCAAATATTTGAAGTCCCTGGGATAAGTTTCTCTGGTCAACCATCACAGCCTTCTCAGCGCTCGTTGCCTTCCCGCCCTCCGACCGCAAGTCAACGCCGCGGCCTGGCGTGTGGTGGGTGCGGCGGCTCCATCACTGGCCGAATCGTCAATGCAATGAACCTTCGCTGGCATCCCGAGTGCTTCCGCTGCACGATGTGCAGCGAGCTGTTGGAGCATGTGAGCAGCTACGAAAAGGACGGGAAGGCATACTGTCATCTGGATTACCACGAGGTACGTGCCTTGATACGATGCTCCCCTGTTGTCTGCCTCAACATTTCTATGCGTTCCAGAACTTCGCTCCGCGATGCTACAGCTGCAAAACGGCTATCGTTGAGGAACGCTTCATCTCACTCGACGACCCGCAGCTCGGTGGGAAGCGTGCGTACCATGAACAGCATTTTTTCTGCGCCGAGTGCGGTGACCCGTTCCTGCCCCCGTCGCTCCCTGCCACGAAGGGCGAGCTGGCGTTCTCGGGCGACGGGGCGTTTGTCTCGGACGACGTTGGCTTCACGGTTTACCGTGGTCATCCGCACTGCGAGGCGTGCCATGTACGACTGCGGTTGCCGAAATGTAAAAAATGCAAGCGGAGCATTCGCGATGGGGATGAGGCGGTCGAGGCATTGGGCGGCAAGTGGTGTTGGGCGTGCTTTTGCTGTGCAGTACGCTTTCTATCTATGTTGCGGCCTTATGGCGGATAATGATATGGTTCATAATAGGGATGTGAAAAGCCGTTTGAGGACCCCTCTTTCTTTGAGAGAGATGGCAAGCCGTGGTGTGAGCCGTGCTTTAGTATTCTATTGCGGAACGAGTTGTGAGTGTAATGTCATTGCGAGAGTATCTTTATTATCTACTTTTCCTTGGTTCGTTGTTTTGTGTGCTTTGTAGTTATCACACTGATGCATATTGCCAGGTAGAACTCATACATGTAATTACAGCCAAATTTGCCTTTGTGGGTTTTTGGTGTTTGTTTGTTTGTGTTCGCTTGTTGTTCGCGTACTTGTTTGCCGAAACCCGGTGGCGGACTGACCAACTACATCCAACATCGCCCAAACTACGCACACCTGGGCGGGGTTCTGTAGAGTTTTTCGTAAGAATCTCAGTCAGTATGTCCCAGCCACTGAAGCATCGAAGGCGCGCGGATTATGTTTTTTTCTTGTCATACCGCACTCGATGGTCAGCTTGTTCATTTACATTTCAAGTTGTCTGCGGCTTCAGTCTTTAACTTGACAAGGAATACAGGAGCGACAACGACCAATACTCGCATATCAACAATTCGATATATTATCACTTCTTCGACTCGATTGTGAACACATATCTCATACAGCGTTGCGGCCTCGATCCTGCGACATCCCCTTCTATCGGACTTGTGGTTTCTTCGTATTGCGAAGTATATTTGTTGCCCGCTGCGCGTACTCGAAGTTCATCGACATACCCTCCTACAGTTCTTTGCCCCACTGTCCTTCCCTCGAGTCCTGGACCTCGGTTTGCGAGTAACCAAGCTCGGCAGGTCGTCAGTGACATATGAGGTGGGCGTGTTTGAGGAGGTGCAGGACGTCCCAGCTGCTGTCGGGGGGTATACACATGTCTTTGTCGAGCGAGGAGAAAGGAAGAGTGCTCCCATGCCGGCAGACACACGGGAGGGCTTGACCAAACTACTTAGTGCACCAGGTACGGCAAAATTATGAGTTGAGATTAGTTATTGCTTGTATGTATCTGCTTTGAAGTTAAGCACAGTGAAAGCAAGAATCTACGTGCAAATATCAGTATTTTGTTGGGATTTCTACAGAATGAGTGAAGAAAAGTTCACACAACTAGCAGTTCCAAGTCGACGCGTACTCCTGAGTCTACAAAGTTTAAAACCTCAGTGACCCCGGCACAAAAAAAGTAGAATTAATGACTACATAAGTCTCGTAAGGTGAAGTCTCAGCTGAAGTAGTTGTAATGGCCAATCGATAATATTAATGAAATCCCCCCATTAATTGGTGTCACATAACGCGTCGTGTCACTGTGACACACGGCGTCCTACCAACTGCTATGGGTATCAAAGGTCTGACCGCCCTCCTCTCCGAGCATGCTCCAGCATCTATCAAGGAGCACGAAATAAAGACCCTCTTTGGTCGCAAAGTCGCCATCGATGCGTCCATGTCCATATACCAATTCCTTATTGCGGTCCGCCAAAAGGACGGTGAAATGCTCACAAATGACGCTGGGGAGACGACGAGTCACCTAATGGGCTTTTTTTATCGCACCATTCGGATTGTGGAGAACGGAATAAAGCCTGCCTACGTGTTCGACGGCAAACCGCCGGAGATGAAAAAGGGAGTTGTAAGTGCGATATCTACCTTGATACAGAAAGGGGGTGACATTCGTTTTCAGCTTTCAAAGCGATATGAAAAGCGCGCGGAGGCCAAAGAGGACGGAGAGGAAGCCAAGGAGGTCGGAACTGTTGAGGAGATGGACAAGTTTTCGCGTCGAACGGTGAAAGTCACTCGCGAACATAACGAAGAGTGCCGGAGATTACTTAAACTCATGGGCATTCCAGTAATTGTGGTGCGAATACCCCCTGTCACTTATCTGCTTTCTTCTTCAACTCTGCGATACTCAGGCTCCTTCAGAAGCGGAAGCTCAATGTGCCGAGCTTGCGCGAGGTGGCAAGGTATGTGTTACTGTCCATCACCAAACTCTGCTGAAGGGCCCGTCAAGGTGTACGCTGCAGGCTCTGAAGATATGGACACTCTAACCTTCTCGGCCCCAATACTGTTTCGTCACCTCACTTTCTCTGAGGCCAAGAAGCAGCCCATCAGTGAAATCAATCTCAAAGCCGCCCTAGAAGGACTAGACATGAACATGAGTCAGGTGTGTTTTGCCACAGAATTCAGTCACCGTCCTATATTCTAACAACTACTCTAGTTCATTGACTTATGCATCCTCCTTGGTTGCGACTACTTAGAGCCAATAAAGGGTGTTGGGCCCAAATCCGCCTTGAAACTTATTCGAGAATACGGAGGACTAAAAGGTGTGGTAAAACATCTGCGGGGAAAGTAGGTCATGGATCAGTCTATCTTGTACTTCATAAGTAACCGTTCTCTAGAGCTGCAGAGAAAGCCGCGGCGGCCAGCCCATCTGACGATGAGGATGAGGATGAACCTGCTCCAACCTCGGACGTCGAGCAACCCTCTGGAGACGAAGAGGATGAACCAAAACTGAAACCCAAGCCAAAAAAGAAAGGAAAGGGTAAGGGTAAAGGTGGAATCAATATACCAGAAGACTGGCCCTGGGAGGAAGCCAAGAAGGTGTTCGAAAAACCCGATGTAACACCTGCTGATGAAGTCGACGTTCGTTCTTTCGTAATCTTGGTCTATTTTCTTCATTCATGGCGTTCAGTTGGAATGGACGAACCCGGACGTGGATGGGCTGGTTCAGTTTTTAGTGGCTGAGAAAGGATTCAAGTACGATTTTCACGCAAGTATCCAAACAGATGCTAATTCTGGGGCTACGTGTAGTGAAGAACGTGTCCGAAAAGGCGCAGATAAACTGACGAAATTCCTCAACAGTAAACAGCAAGGACGTTTGGACGGCTTCTTCACAGTCACGGCCAAGGACAAAAAACCTTCGCCTTCAAAAAAGGAGGCGAAAGGCAAGGGGAAGCATGCGGCGAAGAAGGGAACAAAACGAAAGGTGAGATTTCGGTTCCAGTTTCTCGCCCATTGGATTTCTCAGTCTTAATTACTAGGGAGACGATAAAGCTGAAGCCAGCGGGAGTAAGAAGGCTAAGACACAAAAATAACGTTCTAGTACTCTCGTTCCCGTCTGTAAGATATTTCTGTATTTTATGTGCACTGTAACCACGGCGTTGTGCACACTCGGTAGTACTTTGGCATCGCGATCGGAGTTTGAATTATCCACGTGTGCCGGACGTCCACTCTACAACTCGGCAACACCATTCTCGCGAGTTCGCAACTTCTTCGTGGCCGCCGACAGGACTTTCAGGACCTCTGGGTACTCTACTTGCCATGTATCTTGCGATAAAACGCAAGATTGCACCGGGATTTCCGACTTCTAAGGTCGTTACATATGGCTTGACTGCATCACGACGTCTCGGGGAGTCTCCCAGGCCCGTGCATCGTCAATTCACGACGTTCTTTGCTTCGGGATCTCTTCGGCAGAGATATGCCCAACCCTCCCCCGCCGCCCTTCGGAATATGCACGTCCGTGCAATCTCGTACGCGTCTATACCACGATTCGTAGCCCGTGCGTTTCGGGTACCAATAGCAGGAGCTACCATAGGTGCAGGAAGTTTTGGGTATGCAAATTATAAGTTCGAAGGTGCGTCCTAATGGATTCGTACGGTCGCCGCTATGTTTTTGACACGCCGCGATAGAATTCAGGAAGACTTCGACTGCATGGGTGAACTCGGTTCAAGATACGGCTACAGATCTGTTCGACTCAGCATCTGACAGCCTTAAATCTGTCTCGGTCCGTGTGTCTGAGATTAACTTGCCAAAGATCGAAACGCCGGAATTTCTCAAGGATCTCTTTGCTGCTAAGGAAAGACGGAAACGCAGGACGGAGGAAAATGGAGATGGCCCCAAAGACTCAAACGAACGGCCGCCATCTGACGATGTTGTAGTGGCGGCCCTTGTTGCCGCAACGATGTCATCACCGTCGGATTCTAAGGCCAAATCCGATGAACAGAGGGACGGACGCTCGAACGGACTTATGCACTTGACACGGAAATTGATCGAAATTCGGAGCATGCTGCTGAGCATAGACCAGAGCGACTCGTTGAAACTACCTAGCATTGTGGTCATAGGGAGTCAAAGCTCAGGAAAGAGCTCGGTGCTGGAGGCCATCGTAGGCCAGGAGTTTTTACCCAAGTATGTACACCCTCTAAAATCTCTCGGTTTTACCCACAACTCGACTCCTCAGAGGGGATAATATGGTGACTCGACGGCCGATTGAGCTGACCCTCGTGCACACCTTCTCCAAAGACGGGAAAGCACCCGTGGAGTATGGTGAATTCCCCGCCCTGGGTCTCGGCAAAATCACAGACTTCTCCGTCATCCAACGTACCTTGACCGACCTCAATTTGGCGGTGTCTGCTGAGGAAGCCGTTTCACCCGAACCGATCGACCTGCGAATATACTCCCCAAATGTTCCGGATCTTACTCTCATCGACCTTCCTGGGTACATCCAAATTGCTTCAATGGATCAGCCCGAGACGCTCAAGGAAAAGATCGCTGCATTGTGCGAGAAATATATCCGAGAGCCTAATATCGTTCTCGCGATATGTGCAGCAGATGTCGATCTTGCAAACTCACCTGCCCTACGTGCGAGCCGTAAGGTTGACCCCTTGGCCTCCGCACCATCGGAGTAATAACAAAAATGGACTTGGTTCCCCCAGAGCAAGGTGCCAGCATTTTGGCGGGAAACCGCTACCCACTTCATCTTGGATATGTTGGAGTTGTAACTAAGTCCGCCAAGAAGGCAAAGAAGGACTCTACAGCCGTTGCCGTCCAGAAGGGGGAGAATGATTACTTTGGCGCGCACAAGGATGTTTATGGGAGTTCGACTTCTTTGATGGTCGGAACGGACACTCTCCGACGGCGACTCATGGAGGTGCTGGAGTCCTCCATGGCCGCGTCCCTCCATGGGATCACCAATGCGGTTCAGCTCGAACTCGAAGAAGCCACCTACCAGTTCAAGGTGCAGTACAACGACCGGCGCATAACCGCAGAATCGTATGTCGCCGAAACCATGGATGCGCTCAAGCTGCGCTTCAAGGAATTCACACAGCAGTTTCGCCGTCCTGTGATCCGCGAGAAGTTGAAGGGCATGCTGGACGACAAAGTCATGGATGTTCTTGAGCAGCTGTACTGGCTCGACAAACGGGCGCCCGAACTCGGAAACATTGCTGCAGATCCCAGGCTCAAACCCGAGGATATCGAGCCGTATTGGCGACACAAGCTTGAGGCCGCTTCCTCGCTGCTTACCAAGTCCGGAGTTGGGCGTGACTCGACCCTTTTGGTTGCAGACGGCCTCCGTGCTCTCATCGACTCCATAGCATCCGGGGAGCCGTTCACCTTCCACCCTCGCGCCTCGGAGCGACTGATCCAATTCTCTCATACGATCTTGCGGGATCGAATCGGCGTCGCCTCAGATCAAGTCGAGAACTGCATCAAACCGTACAAATACGAGATTGAGGTGGAAGACCGTGAGTGGGAGATGGGACGAGAGCGGGCCGTTGACCTGTTTGAGAAGGAGGTTACGATGTGCGAGACCAAGCTAAAGGAAATCCGGAAAAAGGTGGGCGGTAGCCGGCGGTTGGGTGGTCTGGTGAATTATGTGAAGAGTCTGGAAGAGAAGGAGAGGGAGAAGAAAGCCAAACGCTTAGAGGGCGGGCCTTCGGATGATTCTCCCGAGCCCACCCCGGAGTCATATCGGTACCCTCCCGCGCAGATCCTTGACGGCAAGACATCTTCATTCCATCTTACCTTCTCCCTCTGATTCTCCCCTTAGCTCGTCATGCCATTCTTTACACTGACAGACTTGCTATCCTGCGTCTGCGACTCGCTGCATTAAGGTCTAAACGGTGCCGCGCCGGGCCGCAGAGCGACGTCTTCTGTCCAGAGGCGTTCCTGAACGTCGTCGCTGATAAGCTCGCTTACACCTCCGCCATGTTTATCAGCATCGAGCTGCTTGACCAGTTCTTCTACCAAGTGAGCGGAAATCGGAACTGCATCGCTTTCATCTGATTCGCTTCACAGTTCCCTCGTGAAATCGATTCCCGGCTACTCTATGATCTCGATCGGAAAGAGATCATCGAGTTTGCGCGCGAAAATCCTGTCGTAAGACGTCACCTTGATTTGCAGGGACGCAAGGATAAGCTGGAAGAGGTGCGCGTCCGGCTCGTGCGCGTTTTGAAGATTTATTGACTAGTAGGACATAGGTGATGAAACAGCTCAACAGTTTGTCGACACTGCGGGCGGACCCTCAGCCCGCTCCACGCCGGCACCGTGGGCTGTTCGGCAACATGTTTTGATAACGATAATGATCTCTTATTTACGACGGATTCTTGTGCACCCTGCAACTAGACCTTTATATTACACCCCATTCATTATTTTCGGCGCAGAAGGGATAAATAGGACATATTTAAAGGTGTTTATAGCTTTGCCTTGGGCTTGGACATCTTTGGTAGGGTAGGGTAAATGAGGGATGAACAGAAAGTTGGGAAAATATTACCTTGAGAACGCCGTCAAGCTTGGTCGCGAGCATCATGTTGCCCTTGGTCTTTAACTTCCCGGTCATGAACGCCTTCTGGCCATTAAGCTGCGACTCGGCGTCAGTCAAGTCGCGTAGATGGCAGAAAAGGCGTCAGACCTTGCCCGATGCCAAGTCTGTGAGAGTGTCATCGGACAGGATGATGGTCACGTCGGCCTTCGGCTTTGCAGAACCCTTGTACACGGTGCCTGTCTTCTTCAGGTCGATGGTCCAGGCGCGACCTCCTTGGCCTCATTGGAAACCTGGAGCTCGAATATGCCGTTTGTCTGCCACGGGTGAGACTGTGTGCGCCGGCCAGGCTGTGAATGTACCTTTTTGATCTGGGCTGCCTTTTCAGTGTCTGACAATGCTGAGAACTGCTCGTTGATCCCCGCGATGAGCTCCGAGGCCTGGAGAAAACAGAATAAGCCGGGGGTGGGAGTAGAGAGCAGGGATACATGCCTTGAAGCCGTCAGCTTTGAGGTCTGACATGGTGGGGAAGGAGATATAAGAGAATTGCACATGATAAAAACTATGTTAAGTAGCCGGCGATCATGACGTTACTGGTACATATGTGCAAACACGCTTGTGCCTTGGAGAGGAGGCTGCAGCCAAACATGGGGCAATACTTCCTGTTTCCCGATGAAGTACATCGAATTCCCCGCTTTGTCCAGGCTCGCGCAGGCCTTGACCCACGACGGCCCAGAGTGCTCAGTACACACCCGCATAGAGGCCTATTCATGCAAACATATTAAACGCGACAAGAAACTATTCAAATCACTCGAGCATGCATACAAAGACGAGGTATCAAACTCACCCCCTTTACCCTCATGGCTCGCCCTCGACCGCGAAGCAGAGATGACCCCGTTCGGCCCAATTGACAAGGAGGCGTCCAGGAAGACCCTCTACCTCCTTATCGCAACTCTCAACATCGCCTTCCCAGACCATGAATTCTCTGATGTCCGTCCCAACCAGTTCAACAAGGAGGAGAGTGGTGCAAGCGTCTTGAACGCTCTCAGCACAACCCTCGTTGCGCCGCACCGCGCAGGCATGGACGCACCGCGCACCTACTCCTCTTACCCTCCGGCCTCATCGGACTTTTTCCCATCCTCCGAGCCCACCTCCTCTTCACCGCTCAGCTCCATAATCCGCAGTCCGTATGCACCTCCGCCTATTGTCTCGGGCACCCACCCGACACTCTTCCGTCTGATAGACGAAGTCATTGGGTTATCCGAGTGCGATGTCTTCTCATTCACCCCTGAGATCGACTCCGACCCCCACGCAAACGACTTTTCTGATGATGAGGACGACGTCGCATCCATCGCCGATGAAGACTCGTCCACCGACGACGACCTCACATTCGAGTTTGACGACTATGACGTCGACGAGATCCGACCTGGGCGTTTTAGCAAGGGTACACCTATGCCGCCCGCAACCCCGAGAGCCGCCGTCGACAGCTCATTGACGAACAATTTGCCGTCTCTGACATACCCGTTGTTACGCCTGAAGCGCCGCGGGGCACTGCTGTGGTCGTCGCATTGGTTCTTCTTCAACCGCAAGCTGAAGCGTATACTGTTCATATCGGTGTGGGCCCGCAGTCGTGGTATCGGCCGCTCGTGGGCCGGAGACGATGAGTACGACATCTTGGACTTAGCGCACGAGGGGTTGCGGTCAGGGAAAGAGCTCAACTCAGAGAGGTTCTTCGGCTGGGAAGGTGGCGCCGGCGCAGGGGCGCGGGCTTTGGGGCTCGAAGTCTTCTGACATCTCGCTCTGTGACCGTGAGTTTCACGTTAAAACCTTGAAAACGACACTTACCGATAGTCAGATATACGACCAGTGATCTATCCATCTCGCCCAGTGACCGTGAGTCACAAGCTTTACGCCGCTTGAAAACGATACTCATCCATAGCCAGATATACGCCCAGTGATATATCCGTCTCGCTCAGTGATCGTGAGTTATAACCTTTACGCTGCTTGCAAACGACACTCACCCATTAGCCAGATATTCGAACAGTGACCTATCATATGCCTACCTCCATCCCCGACCTGTATCTTCGACGGACTCTTTCTTGATCTTTGAGCCGTGTATTTTTTTCATCTCTTGTTCTTGTTGCCCAGTGTCGGTCCCAGTAATTTGCGTGCATGTACCATGTATATCTCGATATTGCTGTATGTATGTGGGAGTATGCTTTACCTTATCCATTAGCCTAGCAATCCATGTCGTCTAGGACGATTATTAACCCTCGGATAGACTGTTATAGCTGGATCGAGGTGGATCCTCCGCTCAGGATGTTGGAAAAACGTGCACACTGATTCGACCCCGAATCGATTGAAAGTTAAGGTTGCAGGTGGACAAGTGCTCGCCGTGGGTAGAGGTCGACAAGCCAGCCCAGACAGGGCCTTTCACAGCGAGGGGGGACATGGTTGGAGTTTAGTTGAAGTAGAGGTCGAATGCAGTAAAAGAGTCACCAAAATGAGTCGCCAGATCAATCTCATCGATCATCGATCATCGATTTTACGGTGACCAATCTCTCCATGAAGACAATCGTTCATAAAGACAAGCTTGCCTCTCCAGAACGGTTGCCAGTCTAGCATCTGTCCGCGACTGCCCCAATACAACGTCGAGGCAACCCGGCCACTCCCTTCATATATTTTGGACCACTGGCCGCCTGATTCAACCTCAAGCTCTAGACTAATTTTTCTAATCCCCCCTCGACTTCAAGATTCAAATTTATTTTAGGATATCTTGCACCCATCGCCCCGGCACTCTCCCCATTCACATTGTGTTCAAAGGAGTTTTTTTGCAAAACCTGACCGAAGAGGTTGAATAAATAACATCGGATATATTACGTCTGATTCAAGTCAGTCAACTCGGTCGGAGGGCCACGATCTCAGGAATGTCCTGCGACACTGGCGACGGAAGCGCAGTCGCCTTCCACCCGCTACGGAACGAGGCTACTGCGGTGACCAGGCTGAGAATGTCTACCAAAAGCTGCAGAAATATGTCAGCGACGTGACGCGGAGCAGAGCGGTCGCCTGAAGAAGACTAACCGGATTTTTTATGAGGCCCCCCTCCAAAGACCTGTTCATCGCAGATATCAACCACTAGAAACATCCAGCTGCGAGATGGAACATACCAATGTAGCGCGAGCGGAAGATTGCAAAGATTGACAAGCACGCCACTCCAATAAGCATCCCACCTCCGCTGGAAGTCGCGCTTTTCCACAGCTGTCAAAGACCCCTTGGCTTTGCGGAGCGTGCGCTGTTGGAGTTGCAAAAGCTGGCGGTCCTCCTTGAGATGTGCAAATTGAAGCACCACGTACGAAGCCCAGAAGCGGCAGGACCACATCGTGAGGAACTTGGGGTCCAGCTTGAAGGGCTTCGCCAGTGGGTTCACGACCGACGCAGGCGAAGGAACACTTGCGGGAATGACATCGTGTAGCCTTAGATAGCACAGATGCTCAAGGGGATAATATCCCAGCATCGACCAGCCCTGAAGCCGTTCGATGGTGAGAAGATTCCGTGTTGGCTGCGGACTCCGCTCCAAGGATATGAGCCATTGGAATATTTGTAAAAGACCTTGTGGTTGCGCGTAAGGTTTGACAAATATTTCTTGGAATTCGAACGAACTGACCCCCAAAACGTCCTAGCATTTGAGAGTCACTGACTAACCCCGCGAACTTGCCGAACCCGTCGGCTGCATTGCTGACAGGAACCTTGCGAAGCCCGGCTCTGTGCTGGATACGTGCACGAAGATTAAGGAGCGGGACCAATATCTTGCATACAGATTGGATGAGCTGTTCACAAGGTGAGCACAAGATTCATTGCAAGAACGACCAGAAGGCACCGTAAAGAATTTGCTGCATCATTGTATTTAATGGCGTCTCGTTGAATGCATGAAGACAGTACGCAACTCGGTCCCACTCCAAGTGGAGAGATATCTGAGGAGGTGATCAAGAGTCTCTGAGGGCGGGACAGAGCTCCAGGCGCCCAAGACGAGATCGTTAAGACGGGCCAATGTGAGAGGTTTGGCCCGCGACATGAGGTCCTGGAGGAACTTTCGTATGGCGCGGCTGGTCAGGCGGCAAGCCGGCTTTTTAAAATGTGCCGAGCACGTGAAATAACACTACTTGGTTCAGTCGCACTCAAGCATTGGACTCAATTTGGAGGTGTGCTGAATATCAGTCAGAGTCTTATTGTCAAGTTGCCCAAAGTATGATGCCTCATTGGAAATATTCTTTTTTAAACCATACTCTGTCATTCTTACACTCGATACCCGCCACACTCAATGATGCAAGTTGCAAGAAGGTTGCATCAGTTCTCCGGTTCACATACATAGTACAATGTGTTTTGCGAATTCTATAGGCGTCAGCGACGTGTCAATACCCAACAAGATACTCAACGTACCGGTGACAGTCGGTCAGTTGTTCGATAGACCTGATTTGAGCCGAGCGAGCGTTCTCTTTTTGCCCAGTATCACCATTACTTCCGCAATTGGTGGGCCGTCCTGCCCAAGCAATAAGCGACACACATGGCGGAGAAGAGGGTTGACTACCTTCATGGCTGTTAATGCATGTCTTACCACGGGCAAGAACAGGTTACGGGGGAGATCTTTCATCTCCTTCTCTTTGTTCATCACATCGAGTAGCATGGGTGCATCATCCCAAGCATCCTCGGGTGTAGACTCGAGGACGTCGTGCACAACACCCAATATTTGGTCTGCGAATTATTATTGAGGAACCTAGAAAGGAAGAGAGAAGGAAATATACTTCGCTGTTGTATTGTCGCCCGTCGTATCATATGCTGTGCCTCCTCAGAAGCGGAGTTGGGCTCAACAAACAGGTAAGGGGCAAGGGCGAAAATTTCATGGATGTTAGTTAAGCGACTCTGTCATTGCACAGGTCAATTGAAGGGTTCGTGAAGGTAGAGGGGCTTACATCCAGCGTGCGAACAACAGACGCGATGTACGCGGGGGTTGCATACTCTTCCCTGAATACGGGTTAGCTGCACGATTGCGAATGGACAACGGTGAGAGCACTTTATCTGGCCCAATATCCTTTGTTCCTCCATCCACGCATGAACCCGCCCCACCACCTTGGCCAGACCATCCTGCGTCGAAATAGCAAGGACAAGATGTTTACTGTTGAGATACAAGAGTTTGGCAGGGTCAAGAGAAGAAGAGCGATGCGTTAAGGCGGAGAGGTCAAACTGTGGAAAAGAGAGTTGTCAGGAAGGCCAAAGAAGTGGAACATATGTAAAGATGAGGAAGTGCAGCGAACAGGATGGATAGATAGACAAACCTGCGAGATGAGGTCAGGCATATCCATCACTTTTGTGCTTTCTGGGGCTTCCTGTACAGTGCGCAGGTGAGGATGCGTGTGTCTTCCACTCGAAGTTGTGTGTGGCTCGGTCGTCGATTCTGCCGGACTGGGCTCTGCCTCAACCGATGGCTCAGGCTCATGCTGTGTGCCCCATCCGGCGAGCGCAAGCCAATTAAGGACAGCATCGCGCTCCCACCCGCAGCGCTTGCTCTTCTTCAGCCATTGTCAAATTATAAGGGAGATCTAACTTACGATATATTCAGCAACCGACACGTCTCCGTTTCTTTTGCTCATCTTTGTACCATTGGGATTGAGCAGAATGGGAATGTGAGCGAAATGTGGCGGTTCAAGTCCAAGGGCAGAATATATGTCAAGGTGAAGAGGTAAAGATGTTATCCATTCCTACCGGGACGAAAAAAAAACACTAAGCCTTTTTCACACGGGATGGAAAGAGACAATATACCTCGCCGCGCAGAACATGCGTAATCCCCATGGTATGGTCATCGACGACGTTCGCAAGATGGTATGTCGGGTATCCGTCCCCTTTCAGCAACACGGGGTCTGTGGATAACGACCCGTGAGCGTCTTTTAGGTTTCCGAAGACGAGGTCAGAGGTGGGGCGGCGAGGCATCATGGCACCATTCTGCAAACCTCGAAATATGACACGATTCTCAAAGATAGTAATACGCCTACGTTGAGCCGGACAATGGATCGTTCGCCGGCGCGGACGCGTCGTGCGACCTCTTCTTCTGTGAGGTGCAGACACTGTTTGTCATACGACTGGCCGGAACCTGAGCGCGCCAGTTTCTCGCGCAGCTCAGTTAACCTGTCGATGGAGCAGAAGCAGCGGTATGCGTGTCCGGTCTACCAGTGGGTGGCTCAATACATGCTGCATCTCAACAAGTCGAAAGACGCACGGAAAGCAGTTTTGAAGCGTAAGACCGGTAAAGATCGAGGCGCTCAGACTTGGTCGTGTTAGGTGAAGATATGGCTCGTGTGCGTAATGATTTACCTGGAAGTATGGAGCATGGGGGCCACCCTTTCCTGGACCTGCACGCGGTCAGAGACGTCAGGCAGCAACTCACACGCAGTACCATAATCGTATTCCAGTCCAGCCCACTCAAGATCGTGTCGAATACCGTCGACAGCCCCTGGCACAAAACGCGTCTACCCTTGCTCAATACGGTCTCAATTAACGCGAGAAAGACCAAGCAGAACGCACAGAGTCGGTGTCTTCGATGCGCAATATCCATTTACCCCCGTGTTTCTTAGCGTAGAGGTAGTTGTACAGTGCCATACGGAGGCCTCCGAGGTGCAGAGCACCTGTGGGCGACGGCGCAAAGCGCAGGAGGGCCATTGCTCGGGAAGCTCCAGAATAACAGTCGTGACATCAGACCGTTCACCAGCGAAAGGTAATAATAGTCATCAACAACGCGTTCAACTATGTAACAGGCGACCTCATCCAATACTCATCTCGTCCCCGACATCAGTGGGGACGTCTGCCCGTTGTTTCCCCTTCCCTTTCTTGCTATGTCTCTGGTACTTGTCCCTCAGATTCCGAATTATTAGTTTGAACTCAGCCATCTTCGGCACGCTGCTCGCCGCAGTCTGGTCGAGAGCGATCTGGAGCAGCTCCATGATGTGTGGATTCAGTTGATCCACACTCAAGGCCTAGATAGTGATGAGCGACGGGGAAAGAATACGAGCCATAACGACGAACTTCATGATATTTGAGGATGGCTTTGTCCAAATTATCCATTAGGTGGTGCACCATGCCGAGGAACCCGAGAGCCACAGGGTGTCGCGGATCCAGGTCCAGGACCTGCTGGTACGACTTGCGGGCCTCCTCGTAACGCCTGTGTTTGTAAAGGTCAGTGCAAAGGATAAAGATGGCAGTGAACAACTTGCTTCAGTTTCCGAAAGCATGTGCCGAGGTTAAGGAAAGTTGTTGCCCAAGACTTTTGTGAGCCTTGAGTAACCTGTGCTAGATCGAGCGCATTTTGGAACAGCCCCACGGCTTTCTCATACCTAATATCTTAGGCATAGGTTGGCATGTCATGAGGATAGCGCTTACTGTCCATGATTGTAGGCCATTACACCTAATTCATTCACGAGCAGCGGGTCACCATCACACATCGAGTTCGCTGCGTTGAGCGCTTCGTCTGCCAGTGCATGGTTCGATAGCATTATGTTTTCCATGCCGACAAACATCAGGGGAAGATGCGACCTTGGTGTTGGCAGAGCCTTAAGAAATCGGGTCCAAATAAAGAGTTGTCGTTGCGCACCCAGTAAACATTCGAGCACAAGTAGAATATGCTGTGACTGCATGGTCATGCTCGCCTTCCAGCGCGAATGTATGTGCAAACGACACCCAAGCTGGGCCGAATCGCGGATCCATCAGTGACGTCTTGCTGAAAGAACGAATCAGGTCCACAGACACCGGTCGTGGTAGCTGGAGATTACCTGAAGTACTGGCGTGCTTCGGCCCACTTGCCATTGCTGAGGTACCACACCCCAACTGCATACCAACTGATGGGGTTCTCGGGTTCCCGATCCACCATCTCATGCGCGAGAATGAAAAGTTTGGAGTGTAGGTGCGACAGATGATACATGCACGCAATATGCAGAGGCATTGTGGGATCGTGGATGGATACTAGCCCGAGAATCCTAGCCAGGTTTGTTTTCATAAAGAAAACCAAGGGGACAATCGGATCTACCTTGACGTGATAGCAAAGCAGTCGGCCCACCGGAAATTCGAGTAGAGGGCATCCGCAAAGCTGAAAAGAACATCCGGGTTGTCTCCAAGGCCATACTCTTCGACTAGCCGTTGACGCGTCAGAGCATGTTCAGCAGCGTGTTTGTATTTGCGCAGTCGCGCAGTATAGATGAGCTGCACGAACGATGCGTCTTGCGGTGTTTGAGAGGAATATGCTAGGGATTGCACAAACTCCCATTCTGCCATGTATGTGAACTCGAAGCCTTAAGATGAGGGAGTCGTGCACACCTTCGTCTGGCGTCATCATCTCTCCGCTGACAAGCTGTTCAAACGCGTCGAAGCACTTGACATCTAGTGCCAGTGCCTCCATGAAGCACTCTTTCGCTTGGTCGCCGCGATTGAGTTTCAGCATAAGGATACCGCGCAGATGGCACATCGAGGCCTCAATCTAGTACGGAAAAAGAGTTAACAGGGCCCGAAGGGTTCAATAAAGTGCTACGTGCCTTGATACCGCCATCAAGGTTAGGAATCGCAGGACCACTCCGCCCTAAATACGTTTCGGTGAATTAGGAACATACGATAGATCATCAAGACCACCGACCAGAGTTACGGAACGGATTAGCTTCGCCTAGCATTTCTGTTGCGTCTGCCCAGTTGCCTTGCCGTACTTGGCACTGAGCGGCCAGATATCGACATGCTACACTCATGTCCACCAATCTCGATACACCCTGCTGCATGTCCTCCGGGACTTCAATCATACCGCCAGGACCCATGGGTAACCGCGGCATAGTCATCGGGAGAGGGGCATCCCGGGCTTTTCCCTTGGCGGACGGCAGATGACCATTGGTCAGTGGCGGAGGCGGCGTCGATGGGCGTTTCGGAGGGGAGCTAGGGAAAGGGCGCGTGAGAAGACGTTCAGCACGGGAGTACTGGTGCGTCATGAAGTAGGTTTGAGCCAGCCAAAAGGCGTCGTTTGGATCATCTTTGTCGACGCAACACGTCAGAAATTCAAGCTCGAAGTAAGACGCGACGTACTTGTCCAGCTGACGATTTTGTCGCCCCAGAAAGCTGCAGTTTCGTAGAGGTGCTGCATTAACGCGTCGTGCCTCCAGAGCCTCATTCGATCGACCATCCCCCACTCGTACTCACTTTCATCATCGGCGTCGTCGTCCGAGTCCTGGAAGATATCGGTCGCGTCGTTTGCAAGGGGATGTGGGTGACGGCTTGAGTTCTCCTTTGGCTTTCTGGGACGCCGGGGCGAGGAGCGCAGGGGTGAAGCTGGGAGGACAGAGCGGTTCGGATCGAGAGCCAGGGAGTTGGGATTTGACGCAGTGCTGGAATTTGCGTCGAGATAGAGGTCCACGAGCTGCTGGGGTCCGAATGAGAAAGACGAGCTGAGTGAGGAGCGGTTGCGGGAGCCAGAAGGTGAAGGCAGGCGCGGGATGGATGGGACCGCGTAATGGCCTTGCGGGGGAGGGGTGGACGTAATCATGCTAGTGCACTAGAGTCCCGTATTGTCACGGCAGCTGCAGTGTTCCAAGGAGGAGTCGGGCAGACAAGTCAGAGTACCAACAGAGTAGTGGCAAGTAACAAAATGTTGTCCGTGTTTACAAGGAGGGATCACAACTCTGTCTACGCCCACTGCTCGGCCCTCACAATTGTGCTCGCGCCTACTGCCCTACACTTTCTTCGTCGACGCTTTCGCGTCTTACGCGCCGGAGCCGCACGCAAAGCTGTAATTTCGACCGACGGGAAATGTTTCCTCGCCACAATCGGCGTTGGCGGCAGAGGCGCCGTTGACACATACGGATAATACTGCAGTTGTGACCGCGGCACGGGTGGGCGCGTCTTGCGGGGCATTTGCAGGCAATGGGCGACCATCACGGCAGGTGCGGAACCCACCAAGGATGGCTGAACCTCGACACGCTCGACGCGTCCTGCACGAAACGGCTATGTGATGTCGTCAGCACGTACGATATTGCTGAGTAGATAGGCACACTCGCAGGTGGAAGCCTCAGCGATTCCTGTATGACCCAGGCAGCATCAACTGCAACGCATTCCGCCTGGCGTCGACGCGTCTCTGCCACTTCCGCAGTGTCCTCGCACTCGGGTTCACGCGTTCTGGCAGATAAGTCAGTCTAGTTAAGTATACCACGTTGAATACACAAACACCGGAGGTGGTGGGGGGCGCGGCAGCAGTGAAATGAGATGAGATGTTGACAGAAGTCGAAATACTTTTGAAATAGTCAGCGCTGGGAAACCGTACATCCAAAAATTGGCGCACAGACAGGCTCCGATACGGGTTCTGCCTCTACCGGGGCGTCTGTGTTTAGTTTCCGCCTCTTCTTCGCCCGCACAGAGACGTTGGGGGCCAATGTGGATTGGATCAATTCATCAAGCGTCTTCTGCAGCTCCAAATCTTCCGCGTCCGGCTCTGGATTTTCCTGGACATGGAAGAGGTCTGAACGAGACACAGATTCGATGGATTGCTGTATAAAATGTGGATTCGAGAATCGCGGTATCATCTTGAGCTTGTTGTGAAATGTGTAGCTACATCGTCCCTCGGCTAACATTTTTGTTTCCGTTCTTACATGCCAGAATCGTCCAAGGCATCCTCCAAAGCCGACAAAAAGCAGAGGCGCAAGTCGGCCGTGGAAGCGGAGCCTGCTGCTTCATCCGCCCCGGAACCGTCGCCAAAAGCACTGAAGAGGAAGAAATCTACCGATGTCGCAGAGGCTGGGAAGGACGAGAGCGAGAAGCCATTAAAGCGTAAAAAGGCCAAGAAAGAGAGCGAAGCGGCCGTGGCTCAGCCGGTCGAGGGGAAAAAGAAAAAGTCGGCCAAGGGTGCGGAGACCGTTGACCTGAAGGCAGCCGATGCAGCACCCGAGGGCAAGGTCTCGAAAAAGCAGGCTGCCGTCGAAGAGGAAGCACCTCCGAAGACGAAGACCAAAAAATCCAAGGCCAAAGCGACCGCAGCTCCTGTCCCCGAACCACTTGCAGAGACACCACCGACACCGCCAGCAGGCACCCCAAAAGTAAAGAAATCGAAAAAGTCCAAAGCTCCCTCTCCGTCCCCCGAGCCACCTGCTGCCGAGGCCGAGGATGACTCGGAGGAGGAAGAGCCTCTGCATGGCTTCTCCACCGACGACGATGATTCCTCAGACGATGACGGGGTCATGGACGTCGACGTTTCGACGTTCGATGTCGCCAAACTTCCCACCATCGCCAAAGATGATGCTACTGTCAAACGGAAACTGGAGCAAGCTAAACGACAACCGGTACATCCTGACGCTCGCCTCCCAGACGTTTTTTCCCTGACTGTCCGCTCATCTTAGACTGGAGACCGTGGTGTCCTCTTCCTGGGCCGCATACCGCACGGCTTTTACGAGGACCAGCTCAAAGCATACTTCGCGCAGTTCGGGACAGTAACGCGCCTTCGCCTATCTCGCAACAAAAAGGTATTTGAACTGCCATCATATCCCGCTGTGGACGTACATGACTTATCCGTACTTTACTAGACCGGCGAATCAAAACACTACGGCTTCCTCGAGTTCGACTCGTCATCCGTCGCGCAAATCGTAGCCGAGACAATGGACAACTACCTACTCATGGGCCACATCCTGCGGTGCAAAGTCATCCCCAAGGACCAGGTGCACCCCGAGCTCTGGGTCGGCGCGAACCGCAAGTGGCGGCCCGTCCCAAAGGTCCGCGTCGCGCAGGCGGACCACAACAAGGCCAGTCCAGTCTCTTCTGGACGTCGGCGCGAGGAATAACCCCTTACCATAGCTGCGGACAAAGGAGGAGCAACTGCGGGTGACAAACCGTCTCCTCAAGCGACAGCAGGAGCGGCAACGCAGGCTGGAGAAGGAAGGCATCAAATATGACTTCGGGGCCGCTGGATATGTATGAGAACCCCTCACTATCCGTTTTCGCCGCTCACCTTGTCCCACAGAAAAAATCAAAGCCATCGGCAACTGAGTAGTCGCGCAATGGCATTTGCATATTCCATCTCGTGGTACGGCTGAGGGTCCAATTGCTGGATGTTTGGAGGGTACGCTGCCTTCTATGAAGGACACAATGCGTTTATATGTATACGTAGGGAGTTGTCGACCTTCACGTTGGTGCGAGCTACAAAAACAATCGAGAAATTCCAAACAATCGAGAAGCTCCAGCCTCTTCAACCAACACACATCTGTCTTGCTTCTAAACAACAAATCCAAGTCGTAAACATCCACGCCATAAGTATATCTTTGTGACAGTTGCAAACGGCAGTAAATTGTTTACAACTGATACACACCGATAATCAAACCATATCCTTCTTCGAGTATGTGCTATCGTACAAATTGATATCTCTACGTGGCCCGTTGTCCGCCAGAAACGATCATTGCATTAAATAGTGAATTTTCGGCACTAAGATATCAGCAATCCATTATACATACATATCGTGTAGGTAGACTAGGAAGCCAAGTCATACCATCGTAAGAGATGAGTGACAAAACGGTAAGAAGAAAACCGAGTCGTCCACGTTGTCGTCGTTTACAGGTGGCGCTTGCCAACCACGATACCGTCCTGAATTTCGACCTGGGTCGTCGGAGCTGAGGAATTACTCAGGTAAGACATGGGATAGCGGAAAACGAGGAAGCAAACGCACCACGCAGGAAGCCGTCCTGCTTCTCGTTCGAGAGCTCCTCGAGCGACTGGCCCTTGGTCTCGGGCAGGAGCAGGGTCGAGAAGATACCGGTCATCATGAAGAAGGCCAGGATCTCAAGACTGTGGGTCAAGAAAATATCTTATGAGTAAACGGCGACACGCAGTAAACAAGAGGGTGCTTACATGTGCTTGACAAACTTGTTAGGTCCGCCAATGTTAACCAACTGGGAGAAGCCGACTTGGGCGACGATGGCACCCAACTTGCCGCTGGCGGCCGAGATACCATGGCCAGTTGAACGGTATCGGGTGGGGAAAATCTCTCCGGGGATGACGAAGGTAGTCGTGTTGGGGCCGAAGTTTTGGAAGAAGTTGGTGAGGCAGTACAGGAAGACGAAGGCGTTCTTGCCACCGGTCGTCGCGTTCAGTTTGTCGTATCCGAAACCTGCTACGGCGTGAGTATGGTGCTTGCGAGTATGGTGAATATGAGACGGACCCATGCAAACGAAGAGAATGGTGAGTAGGGTGAAACCCATGAGTTGGATGGGTTTGCGTCCCCAAGAGTCGATGAACAGGAAAGAAACCCAATAGCCGGGAATAAGACCGGCGACGGACAGGATGAGGTTACCAACGCAAATGTTGTGCAGATTCTCGTAGACGCCAAGAGTGCCTTTGGTGACGGGAGAACCGAATCCGATCGCAGTCAAGATAATAGACGAGTTTAATCCAAGACCGTAAAAGGCAATCTATGGATATAAAATTATTGTAGGGTGACGCGTGCACAGGATGAAGGCGGAACTAACGTCGAGGGCGAACCAAGAGTAGGACGTGCCGATGAGCACTTTCATATTCTCCCACTTGCCAAAGTGAGCGGCGAAATCCCTCCTGGTGGCACGGGGAGCATCCACGCGCTGGACGACGGCGTCGGGGTCGAGGGTAGACTTTCCGGTGGTAAGAACGTTGTCGATGTCATCAGCGGCCTGGATGACGTTGCGCTCAATGTCCATGGTGAAACGGGGGGTCTCGGGGATGGTAAGGCGAAAGTAGAGAGCGATGACGCCGGGGACACAGCCAAGACCGATGAGCAGACGCCACATGTAATCTACATGGTTCAGCTGAGCAGTCGACGGGTCGTGGATGATTGCGCTCTTGTACGCGGCGGTGATGATGAATGCGACCAGGACGGCGACTGGAGTGCAAGTAAGTGTGCAAAATGGTGTAGGAGACGGGAGCACTTGCCGAAGTTGCCCCATCCCTGAGCTGCGAACACGGCGGTCATCATACGACCACGAATACGCGTCGAGGCGAATTCCGACGAGATGGTTGCGCTGAGAGGGTAGTCACCTCCTATGCCGACCCCCATCTACGCTCGCTGGTTCAATATATAAAGTTGCATATATAAAGTTAATCTTACGATGAAACGCCAGACGACGAGGACACCGATGATGCTGACGGCATGGGCGCCCCCGGAAAGAGCTTGACCGAAAGTGGCGACGATGATGATCATGAGCTCTACACCATCTGGTGGGACGCGTCAGGATCGCGTAGTGCTGCAAACGGGTGATACTCACACATCTTCTTCCGTCCAACGATGTCGGCCAACCAGCCGAAAAGAAGCTGTCCAACGAGAGTGCCGACGGGTGTGGCGACCTTGATGCCCAGTCTTGGTGGGTATTCAATTTTTGATCTACGGTGCAGGATGAGGATATGGCTGCAGCAGAGGATAAAAACAGTACTGTGGCCGTAGACGTAGCCCAACATCGTCGACGCGATGTTGATGGCAAAAATGTCATACCTAGGGCCAGTGAGGACGGAATGCGTGAGAAGCGGGGGAAGACTTACGCATCAGTGAAGAAGCCGACACCGGCGACCATGCAGACTTTGGCATGGAACCAGCTGGGGGCGAGTCAGGGGCGGGAGGGGGTGATGCAAGTGATATGTACGTACGAGAACTTGGCGTTGTCGATCTCTGCGAGCGCTGCCCGACGCCGCTCGTCGAGAATGTAGGCGGCGTCGTTGCCCTTTACGGAGCCATTGGAGGAGCCCGGTTTGTCTGCCATTGGATGTGGGAAGGGGGACCAAAAGGGAACTGGCGGTATCAGGAATGGATGCCGTATTTAAATCAGCACCATGCACGTTCGTCGTTTACCGTGGTTGCCTAATCGGGCAAGTGCGCATGGTTTGATCCCGACAGCCCGCCTGAACCGTGGAACGTTCGCCGCGCTGCCGACTCCGTGCCTGTCAACTCCGCGCGGCGCTATTCCAGTCTTCCCATGCTGGCCAACCGTCACCGAGCCATTGCATTGTACAAGGACTTGCATAGGCTCGGCAGGGACTACCCAGATCCATCGTCTGTCCATGTCCGTTCTGCTAGGCCCCGCTCAATTCGCCCAGGTACGACTTCCACGGCAAGATACGACGAATGTTCGACAGTCGGTATCTGTCCATCTCGCATGTTCAACCCGGTGATCCGTCGCACGCCCAGGGAACACACATCTAACAGATCCAGACGAGATCGAGGGGGCGTTTAGATTGGCCGAGTATATCAAGCAGGGTAGGCCACTGGAGTTGAGTCGATTCTAGCCGTCACTGACTCCTCTGCCGCAAGAAACACTCGCATTGTATTCGTTGCGCAAATATCGACATCTCAGGCGGATGTATCCTGCTGCCTGTGCTGCTGTCAAGTTCATCGCCGGGCCAGTGCGACACAGTAGTGCTCACTTTAGCCTTGTACATATGCTGTTGCCTGTACTGTACCACATTTTATTTTCTGCACGCGCCATACAGCTTGTTCCGTGTTCCGAACCCGATTGTCTGTCAAGTAGCTGTGTAGTCAAGTCAAGTCCAAAAGCTACACCTATTACGCTTCAGTATTGTGGCATGCATCGCCATGGAAAACAAACAACGCCTTCGTTCCACCGCGAGTCATCGATTCCACTCGTTTCACAACACAGGGTCGCCGGCGCACCGCTCTCCGCCGCCCATCGTTTCTGCAGTCGCCGTTGACAACAGCGACGCCAGCAGAGACCCCCGCCCCACTCGCCCAGCATGCCGAAGGTGCGTCATGCATTGTCTGCCACACCGCCCCCGCTGATCTGGCAGCCTCCTTCAGAATAAAGGAAAGGTACGGCTCGGTCCTCGCCATCTCGCTCAGAAATCCAACTTACCTGACAGGGAGGAAAAAATCGGAGACGTGGTAAAAACGAGAACGACGACGACAAACGTGAGCTGGTGTTCCGCGAAGACGGGCAGGAGTATGCGCAGGTCACCAAGATGCTGGGGAACGGCCGTCTAGAGGCGCAGTGCTTCGACGGCGAGAAGAGACTGGCGCACATCCGGGGGAAGATGCGCAAAAAGGTACTTGCTGAAACTTCCATTCCGCCGAAAATGCTAGCTACTAACCAACATCGTCTAGGTGTGGATCAACCAGGGCGATATCGTATTATTGTCTCTCCGGGACTTCCAGGATGACAAGGCGGACGTCATCGTCAAGTACACCGCCGACGAGGCGCGTAACTGTGAGTCACCCCGCGCCGGCTGCGCGACCCCACTCACCTTCTGCCAGTGAAAGCGTACGGCGAACTGCCTGAGAACGCCAAAATCAACGAGACCGACACGTTCGGGGAGGAGGATGGCGAGTGCACGTTCGAGTTCGGTGATGAAGGCGATTTGGATATCGATGATATCTAGTGCCTGTTTCGTCTCGTTTCGTCCACGTTCACATCCATTTGCTATGATTTTCTACTGTGCTATACAGCTGTATCGACGAGCTCTATTATGATCTCCTACTGTTGTCTTAACTGGGCCATCGGATTATAGAATATCTCTTCTAATGCCCACCGATGTCCTCATTGACCTTTCAAGATCTCTTCTCTAATACTCCCGGAAGGGAGAACGAAACTATAAACCAGTGGATACATATAATTATGTCCGCCAGTGGGTGAAAATGCCCATTGACACCAGAACCCGTCTGCAAGAAAACGGAAAGAGCAGCCCAAACGACTCTCACCTGCACTGCTACCGCATGAGCATGTGCAGAGTCTGGATATCCGGCACGCAGCCCTTTTCCTGCATAAAATACTCGGCAATGCCCCGTGCATTGCACTTGACCGCCGCCTTCAGCATCTCGGGGGTGACCTCCATCCTGTCCTCCAGGCGCCGCCGCTTCGCCGCGCCCTTCCCCCGCCCGCCCTGGTCCGCGCGCTCTATCAGCATGCGGACGAGGTGCAGCTTCTTCTGTCGGATGGCCACCATGACGGCAAGACCGCGCTTATGTCGCGGCGAGGCGCCGTGGTCGAGGAGAAGCTGGATGAGGGGCATGAACTCGGCGTGCACGGCTCGAGTCAGCGCATACCCCTCGTGTGAGTTGGGATTGGGCGGTGCGATTCTGGGCGAATCGTAGAGATAGCGGAGCAACGGCATCGGCTCGTCGCCCTCGCCATAGTCCCTGTCCGTCCTGGGTCCCAACGTGCGGAACAGCCGTTTCGGCAGTTCTGGCGGTAATGGGGAAGTGGAGGGCGAATCTTCGCCGCCGACTTCCTGTAACACAGGTTTCTGCACTCCGTCAGGGGACGGAGGAACATCTGAGGGTTTTTCCGATACTGGAGTAGGCGGGTCGACCGGCCATGCACGGAATACCGCATCCAGAACCGTCACAGAGCAAAGCGGAAACCTGAGAATCTTGGATATCACAGCGGACATATTCGCATGGTGGATATCGACATGGCTCAAAATATATTGAGCGCGAAATGAAGACGGTGCTGCCTGGTAGATCGAGTATAGATGCCGGCTTGCTATGGGCAAGGCGGCTGATACGGCATAAAGCTGCACCTCATATAGAAGCTGCGACGCGTTAGAAAAGACAGAGTGAGCGAGGAAACACGAACTTCTACGGGCAGGTCTTCGAAGCTGGTCATATACACATATTAACTTGAGGAAAAGTCGGTAATGGGGGGGTCAGAGCAATCTGTATGGTGGGCACATGACGTGAATAGTCGCCAACGCGTCTGCGCCAAGCACTAACATACAAGGCGGAGCAATGATACAAACCTGGATTTGGGCACACAAGTACATGGCAGATCCATTAACGACTGCAGATACGAAGCTAGAAGACGGAGCGCCGCTGGAGCCCTTCAATCCGCCTTCGGAGTCTCCAACTCAATAGGTGCCAGAGCCTCCTGTGATGTTTTGAGCCGTTCTGAGGCAATAGGATCGACAGCGGGAGAAGCATCTGCAGAAGCCTCTTCTCCAACAACAGCGTCTGAGGCGATGGCGGGAAATATTCGGGAATCAGGGTCCTGCACGGCATAAGTCTCAGCGAGGATATAACTTCGTGTACTCACTCGTACACCTCCTTGTCCTTGTTGCTCCAAACCACCTGCCAGAAGCAACAGCTTTAGAACAGTGAAGAGTGCTCGTTCGACAAATAACACACAAAAATGACACGGTCAAGCTGAAAGTAGATGGACGCGATTAGCTTGAGAGCGTGGCGGCCGATTAATGAACGCGCCTTGGTTCCGACCTCCAAGTCACAAATTCGCCGCACAACGTCCAACGCTATGTGTGTCGCATCTTCTACGGGATATCCATAGATCCCCGTGGAGATCGACGGGAAAGCCTATGCATAGAGAGTAAGAAAGATTGATATCTGGAGAACCCTTGGGAAGTTAGTTGGAAACGCACAATGTGCTTCAAGCTGTTCTCTATCGCGAGATCCAGGCCGGTCTTGTAGCACGACGCGAGCTGCTGCGCTCTCGTCTCGACATCCCTGGACGAGTAAATCGGCCCCACGGTATGTATGATACATTTCCTGGTGATCACATTCAGTCGACAACGAGAAGGATGAGTGCCGGAAACTGACGAGGGTAACCTGTATCCCTTGGTAATTTTAGAAAACCCCGTCTCACATCCGTTCAATCCCCTGCCTTCAAGGCAGTCGGTTCGCAGTTCGGTCACCGGGCTTGTTGAATGGAGAACGCACATTCTTCCAGCAACTGCTTTCCTGCGGCTGAATGAATGGCTCCATCGACTCTTGAACCGCGAATCTAAGCGATTCACGCCGCATGAAGGGAGACACAGACGAACCTCCGCCTCCACCTATAACGGAGTGTGTGAAGGAGGGCGAAAACGCGCTATCTGACTAAGTGTACGCACCTAGCAAACTTCGGTTGGCTGCATTGACGATAGAATCGACCTCGATCTTGGTAATATCCCCTTGGCTACAGACAAGTCAGGTCGAACATCGGAACCTTGTCTTTGAGCCTCACTAGAGCGAGATCCGATCCAAGAGCGCGCCGTCTGGCTTGTACCGCGGTTTTGCGACAGCCTTGAGTGCGCCGTTTTGATATAGCTGGCCGATGGTGCGAATTTCGGCGAGACGGACAATCATCTCTTCCTCGAGTCTGAGCCAGAGTCTGAGTCCAAACGAGACGCTCGTAGTTGGGGTTAACGTGATTCACCTTCCAGAATCCAAGTGACGTCAAGTGGCATAAACGAACGAAGATTACATGGTACAAATAGGCTCCAGTAGCTCCAGTACAATGTAATATGCAAAGAGAGCTCCCTGCACTCCCTAAACCTTCCTGAGTGTAGCGAGTGAATAGTTTACGACGATATGAAAACATACAGAGAAAGATGTGTCATAGCGCATTAAGATGAGTTATAAAGCTATAATGATAGGACCAGGTTTCCGCGGGTTATGACCTAGTCGGACTATGTGACCGACGAGGCATCTCGGGAACCGGGTATTGGTGCGTGCTGTCGAGCATAGGAGAGCCGGTCTGAGATCGTTCAGCCATGGTAACTGTTTGTGAAGGGGCCAGAGTCCGGTCGCCGTCTGACTCTAAGCCTATGGTAACAATGGGTTGGTTGTGTGGGTAGTAAGAGACCCGTTTGGAACTGTTGAAGTCGTAGACGGTGAATCTGAAGGAGATTAGGGAAAAGCAGACAAGGTCAAGGAAAGAAGCACTTTTCTTCCAGCTCTCGCAATTCCGGCTTGAGCTTGTCCAAGTCAGCGTTGGCTTTCCGTTTGGTGTGCGTTAATGGCTTTTCGACCATTAGGAATTCGTCCAGTTCATGTGAGACGTCAAAATTGGGAGATTTCATCTGAGAAACGAGAAAATATCAGCATCGACTTGTTGCCTGACACAAAATAGACGAACGTCGGGAACGAAGGGAGGCTGAGCTTCCTTATTCTCCAGGTCCTCCCAGTTGATGGATGCAAACCACGGATGTCGTTTGATATCCTCGATGCCTTGGCCATTCGGCCGACAGCCAAGTCGCGTAGCTGGATCTCGATCTAGGAGCTAGATAATTGGATTTAAATTTGGAGAAGCGGATGGGATCACGGTTGAACGTACCCCTCTCAGTACTTTGATGCCGGCGTCGCTGCACTTTGACCTGGAATCTTCGGGGAACTTAAGCGTATCCTTGAGAATCGCTTGTGTCATCCGTTCCGACGTCCGGCCGTCAAACGGCCGTCTGTGGAAGAGTAGCTCGTATGCAGTGACCCCTAGGCTCCACCAATCAATCGCCCAAGAATAGCCTTTCCGGCCAACGACCTGAGGGGCCATGTACGCCATAGATCCGGCGACACTGGTGTGTAGCCTGCGCTCGGAATAATGTATGGCGACTAGTTGTTGACAATCAGTGACGGGCAGCATCATCAAGACTCGCAACACACCGTTGAAATCAGTGATGTGTGCATGGCCCATAGCGTCCAGAAGGATGTTGTCGGGCTTCAAATCACGGTGTATTATTTTCTGGCGATGAAGGTACTCCAATGCACAGGACAGCTCGGCCATCCAGAAACAAACGACCTCCTCGGGTATGGAGCCCCTGCGCTCCAAGTGGACTATTGTCAGGGGTGAGTTTTGGGCGAGGTGGCGGCCGTCGGGCACGTACATCGCAAGTCACCACCCAGCATAAGGTCGAGAACAAAGAAACAATTCTCGTCGTCTTGGAAGGCATAACGCAGGTTGACTATGAAGGGATGGTCAATCTGATGGGAGGTGTCGGTCAAGGTATTTTGGTGCAGACGCTGGATCAACGGACCTCTTCCAGCAGCCGTCGTTCCTGAATGACGTTCGCGACGGCCTTCTGCCGGATGCATTGGGCCTTGTCGATGTATTTGAGAGCGTAGAGCTTTTTAGAGGGCTTGTGCTCGACGACGCGGACCTGGGTGAATTGAGTTGGCGACGCGAGGGGTGAGCGAGCTGTAGGGTCTACCTTGCCGAATGCGCCTTTGCCCACTGCGCGGTGGAGATCAAAGTGGTAGAGGGTGACCTCGGCGTCGAAGTCGACGGGCTCAGAGAGGCAGCAGCAGACGGCGCCCATGTTGCATAGCACAGCGGGAGGAACTTGGAGGAAAGAGAAGAGGAGACGGGGAGATCAAAGACTTAGAGGGGTCTTGTTTTAGCACCACACGTGCTCCGTCCTTGATCCCCAAGAGGAACAATTGCCGAGGGCTGCCCGCCTTGTATTCAGCGGCCCTTGTCCCCAGGCGCGACAAGGACGCGACAAGGACCTCCTCCCGCTGCTCTACCCCAGACTCCGATGCAAATTCAACGGCGATGCCGCCGGTAACAGTTGCCAGTGATTGTGCAGTGATCTGGCCAAATATACACATCGAACAGTGAGCCGAACACTAGTACTCTCGCCTCCATCCTGCCGCCATGGACCACGAAGAGCAGGCCACCGCCCTCCTCGCCCCATCCCCCGAGTTCCTCGCGACCGTCAAGGTCTATCCCCTCATCCCCGCCATCAAAAAAGATGTCACTGTGCGTCCATATGCTCCCTTCAAACAGTTCTGGAAACCTCGACCTACGCGGTGTTTCAGAAAACCGTCGACAGCGCCCTGACTTGGGAGTCAGCTGCATTTCCTCCGGTCTCCGTCGATCACTGACCCGTACCAGCCAGCTCACTGCGTCCGACATCAACTTTGCCATCGTCCGCCCAATAGTCCTCAAGTATGCAAAACTCAAAAATATGGCCGTGGTCTACGCTGTCTCGTCAACAGGGTATACGTTTCGTCCCTTTGCTGCCGCATGAAAGCCTGATGAATCAAGGCCTACTTTCTTGCCGAGTGCGAAGACGATCTTGCATATGCAGGAGTGATGATGTCGCGCGTAAGACTCCCGCCTCGGCGTACGGGGCCAAACTTATCCGTCTCCAGGCCACGTTATGTGAGATCCTGGCCATGAAGCTGCTGAGCCATTTTGCCTCCAACCACATTACCCTCGTGGCAGTGTTGACAACCAGCTGGAGTCCCCTCGCCGGTGCATCTGCCGATGTCGTCGAGGAAATCAAGCAGGTTCTCGGAAGCAACGCCAACGTAAATGACGCTCAAAGTGCCCTGGAGGTTTGTCAATAAGCATGCAAGAGAGTCCGTCTAACACTGCCATCATCTCAGATGGCCATATCTACTCAGGCAAAGCAATTCATCTCCTCTCCCGTCTCACAAAAAGTAGTCAACGATATCTACACCGGCCGCATTGTCTTCTCGACCGCCACTACTCGGTCCATGCTCGCGGATAATTACAAACCGCGTGCGATTACTATTTACGGCTGCCAGGACACCCCTTTCCTCGACCACTACCGGTTTGTTAAATTCTATGAGCGGAATGCACACGGTGACCGACACTTTTCAGGCTTCGCGTCCCAAAATACGGAGCAATCCTCGAGTTCTTGAATTTTGCCTGTCTCCTATTCACATTTGTATTATGTCTTTCCAGTCGGTTTACTTCTCTCATTGATTTTCTGCCCTCTTAACTCCCGTTCAGATCAAGACCTCGATAAAGTCACCTTTTGGGAGGTCGCATTCATCGTATTCGCCGCGGCATTCGCGCTGGAGGAATACACGGCCTCCACGGAACACGGCTGGATCATCTACATAGCCAACGTGAGCATCTGCTTAACCGCCATTTTGAAACTCATCGAGCAGCCAGATGTGGAACGTCTTCGACTCGTCCTTTGTCCTGGTCTTTCTTTGCTATCTAGGCATGCGCATCAAAGGGCTCACTCATGACGACCGTAAGCTATCAGCCGCCAGTTTCATAATCGTATCTAACTGTACTTACAGGTGAGGCATCCGCCATGGCCTTTGACGTGCTGGCGTGTGGTGCTTGCATCCTATTTCCCCGGTAGGTCCGATGTTGCCGGTCTCATAACCCCTCCTTGAACACGCGAACAGGCTCGCATTCTTCGCTGTCTCGAACAATGTCGTCGTTCTGTGCGTCTGACAGCGCCTGCAGCGGCCATGCACTCACTCAGACTTGTAGATCCCTGCGTGCCATGATTTCTGAGTTCGTTTTCTTCATGGCCATTGCGGCTACATGTTTCTCAGGGTTGTTGTTCACCCTTTGGACGCTCGGTAAGAGATGGGACGCTCATCTACTTCACTTATCTCATGTATCACTATCAGGAAAGGCGAAGTGGACAATCAAAGGCATCGCTTGGCTAATGGTACAGATTTGGTTTGGAAACACGTACCTGTCATTTGCCCAAGCGGAGGTATATTTTGATCCACATGAGTGTCCTAAATATCCACTCACCACACACGCAGTCCTTCCACCCGCTCTTCGGACCGGTACGTATGCTTGTCTTTCACCCGTCATCGCGCAACCTCATCGCACCTAGATCTTGATGACCACGTTCGCGGCTCTCTCGAATACCTTGCTGCTAACAAGTAAGTGGCGGTCGTACACTGTCACAGTACGATTGTTGATCTATGTCAGTTCTTATCTCCATTCTGTCTAACACGGTTGCGAGGATTGATGCCGTGAGTTGCTCCACACATTTAACCCCATGCTGGTTCCTCAGTTTTCGGCCTGTAGAACGCGACACAAGAGCACCTGTTCCAATTCGCTATCTCGACTATCGAGGGGTAAGCTCCTTGTTTGCCTGCCAAGTACGGCCTCGTGCTAACGATCCATACCAGGGTCAAGGCCGACGCACTTTTTCTTACCAGCCGCCTTTCAATCTTCTTGCTTTAGCCGTCCTGAAGCCGGCAAGCTGGATCGTCACCCCCCGGAGACTCCATTCCCTCAATGTTTTCCTCATCAAATTAACGAGCTTCCCAATATTGGTCGTGATAGGTGTCTACGAACGCTACTTTGCCGCCGGACAAAGCTTGCGCGAGTCTTCCAAGGATGCCGCGCACACGTTGTTCAATAGTCTCCCTCGCCAAATAAAAAATATGCCGCTCGTTGAAGCACTGGTAGGTCGACGTCTAGCGACCTGTACGAAGCGATCTTCGAGATCGAAGGCACCTCGGGAGTGGACCTCTTTGATGAATCAGACGAAGATGAATTTCCTCAGCTCAGGTCAGTCGCTTCGCGCGACACCGTGCGCTCAACCGCCCAGTTGCGGAGGCAGCCATCAAACCTCGCTCGCTCCCCGCGCAGGCCTGAGCGATCGCCCCACGGCTCCCCGCGGCTGCGGCCTCTGAGCAGCCTCAGCGTCGAGGCTGTAAGCTCCGCGGAAGTCTCCTCTGGCGGCCGTAGTCCCCTTGCCAAGTTTTTCTCGCACGTTGATCCCCCGCCAGGGCCGTTGTCTGGGAACCTGGAGGCTAGCATAAGGAGAGTGGAGAGCATGCTGGACGACCTCCGCGACCTACCCATTCACCGATGAAGGATGAGATGAAAGAACTCCAGGTTTGTTGCGCATTTATGGTGCATGTTCTCAATCTCACCCCCAGCATAGGACCGGCAGGCAAGAATCGAGCAACTGCTCCTAACGTTGACCCGAGGAATGAGGTCCAGTGATACGACTAGTAGCAAACACACATAACACATTGTATATTTACTGCAAAACTCCTATTTACACTCCGATTCACAATTTCGTCACTGACCAAAAGAGCATATAAAAATCGCTAGTTGAGGAACTCGAAAGGATCTTGTTGCCCACGTTTCGCAAAGAGGTGGAGACTTGGACAGTTCCTTTCTCAAATACCTGTCCATTCCATATTTCACGCCAGCTTTCGGGGGAGTGGCAGAACATGCGGCCTCCGCCCTTCGAACTCTCCTTCAAAAAGCCTTTCGTCAGCTGCGCGCCATGGCAGCCAAAAATGATAGATCCGGGGAGGGGCGACAATAAGCCAGCTAGCAAACGAGCCAGCTGCAGCTGCTTCGCTTCGCTGAACAGATGAAAAAGGGAAGCAGAATGAATCGCAGAGAGATGTCCATGAAGTCCATTCAGAGATTTCATCGACCTGAGAGCTGGAGCCGCAAGCTGTGGCTCCTCTGTGCATGGCGACTGGAGTGACAGAAACTCGGGGTCAAACGTGTCCCCCGCAAAAATGCAACGGGCAACGAATCTGGAGTGGACTGAAAAAGCGCATGTCCGAGATCCCAAAAATCTGGGGAAATAATCGGACACCATTCATGAGGCAATGGTTTGTACCACGAACCTTGTCGAAGATCGCTAGCAATAATATTTTCGACCGGGAAGCCGTCACTAGCCGCCTTTCGTATGTCATTCCCGACTTGTTCAGGATTGGGGTTGGAGTCCCGCCAAAATATCAAGAAAGTTGCACGCACAACAGCAGCCGATATCAAGAAGGATGGCACGACGACGAGTTCTTCCGAGGTTGAGGACATGATCGTAAGCCCCACGGTTTTTCGATATCTTCGTCCTGTATATTGTCCAACAACCTTTTCTGGGAGTGGTGTTACTTTGCGCACCGGACGAATCCAAAGCGGCGGATGCATGGATAAGCATATACCTAAAGATCACAGCTGCAGTTGCAAGACGAGACGTTACTATTGATAGACGGTTCTCAAACCTCGTAAGCCTGTTGTTGGATGTCGAGGACGTGCGCTTTCAATTCAGCTTCGTCATCGATCCCAGTTTGTGTCTTCAAGAATGAAAGTTCCTCAGAATCCAACGCATAGTATAGGCTGTCATCAAGAGAGGGTCTCGAGTTTGCGTCAGGTAGATGGACATTGGAAGACAAGGGTTGCCAGAGTGTAGTCTGAGCAGCTTTTAAGAACCCTTATTGAAGATTTTTATCGGCACCGCGGAGCTAACGACGGATCCGAGACCCGGTTAGCTCCAGCGGCCTGGTGGTTGCAAGTGGAGTGCTACATAGGGGTTAGTACGCAAATTACATGGTGACGTGCGTTGACGTGAACGGGAGCGCAGAAGACGCGAACGTCCATGTGGTCCGAGTGAGTAGAACTGCTTGTCGATGATGTCTGAAGCTGAGAGACCATTCAGGATCCTTGACCTCAACCATCGTGCACCACTCGACCTTGCATCTTTTCTTCAAGTATTCTCGCCTCCTTTTGTCCTCTACTATGCCACCAATGTCCTCGCGATTCTCGGGCCTAGCACTTTCCCTACCGTCTGGCCTTGCTGCCCCTCACCCTACTCATGACATTTCGGACCACGGTGTCCTTGGACGTTGCCCAGGGCTGGCGAGTTTGTGAACCAGACAGACTGCGTTACTTGAATCAGGCCATGGTTGTTCGTGACTTATCCTTTGGCCCAGTGCACTTCACGTCGTCTAATGGATACAATAGTTGGCAATGCTGATCATTTCTATGCGTGCCCTGTCGCGGACCTTCAGTTCACAGATCCCACAACGTGAGCGGAGGTCCTCGCAAACCGTCACGACTCCGACGCGTACGCAACTTCTCCTAGATGCGGCCGACCTGACTCTCAGCCTTCGCGGTTGTGGATGGAACTGGTCGGCAGGTATGAAAGTCCCGAAACCAACCAGACCTTCAACACCGACGTCTGCATTCATATTCCTGGCATTGGTATCCATCGTGACTCATATCTTCATCTTTGACTCGATGCACCTTGCGATCCAATTATGGGCCCCTACCACCATCGGGTCAAGTGAAGGCGGAAGCATCTATGATCTGTCTATTCGAGATCCTTTCACTCGATACCTGCGTTCTTCCACGATCACTATCCTCGTTGGCCTACTCATCTATGGGGCAATTCAAATAGGTCATGACGCATTCTCCATCATTGGAGTGACTATCCTCCGTCAATCCCCGTCGCAGTGGCCACCTATATTTGCTTCACCTTGGTCCACATCGTCCCTGACAGATTTTTGGGCGTCTAGATGGCACCAAGTATTCCGTTACGATTTTATCTCCCTCGGGGCGAAGCCATTCAGTCTCGTGGCGGGCCGCGTTGGTGGAGTCATCGGCGCCTTTTTTGTGTCTGGGATGTTACATTACGTGGCCTTTTGGGGGATGGGAAACGGTACAGACATCGGAGTCCTGCTATTTTTCTTGATGCAGGCAGTGGGGGTGGTTCTAGAAGGATTTTGGAGACGGGTAACAGGTGAGAGGGTGAAGGGACCATTGGGATGGATATGGACTGCCATCTGGCTAGTGGGGTGGGGTCCACTCATGGTTGAGCCCTGGTGCCTTGGCGGACTTTTGGGTAGCGCGTTTCTGCCCCACGCGGCTCGACCATCCGTTCAAATCTACAAATTCGCGACGCGCATCTTACATTCTAGATGAATGATCTCTAGAGATATAATACACCGAATAGTACAGCTCTTGGTACATGGATAGTATTTGATCCTGTGTGGGCAGGCATATGCGACGAGTTGCAAAAGTATCTTTACGATGTGACCGCGACTTCTTCGAGTTCTTTCGTCACCTCAGCAAGGCTCGGATCAGTGCCAATGATACCCAACTCCTCCTTGGCTCGAAGGACGAGCTCCTTCATTCCTAGCTCTCCTTGCTCGTCCAAGATCTTCAGAATTCCCGCTTCGCCACCTACCCACTCTCGTACTTGATCCATGATGAGCTTCAATCCTTTCCAGTGCTCAACAGGGAGTCCTGTCCAGGATCGAACTTTACTCCCATTGAAATGTTCCTTGAGTCGCGCCTTATCGGCGTCTTCGCGAGCGAGACCATCGTATTCATCCTTTTTGCCGAAATACTCCAGCGCATGTTGAACCCAGTCCTCGCTGTCCAACACCCTTTGCGATGTCGCTGACTCGCCTCGGTGCTCCTTTGGCTGTTGTGCCCACTCTACAAATTGAGCGTACATCTTTCGTTCAGGTTTAACCTTCTTTATTCCCTGGCCCTCCGAGCGGAATCTAGCTGGGTCAAAGAGCGGAGACTCTCCCACCCATTCAAACACTTCTTGTTTTGTCTGGAAGCCAGATTTCCATCGGGCCATTGACAGTCCCATGTACTGCAATATCTCATCCATCGACTCACATAGGTCGAAGGGCGGTCGAGGAGGATTAGGAATCTGTATACGATTGAGCCAAGCCAACTTAATCAAAGTTGCATAACAGATGGAACCTTCAAGCCTTTGCTGCCAAGTGCAAGCCCTTTGTTGCGGGCAACCAATCCCATGATCATTCCGAGGTCGCCATAGCCATGAAAAAAATGTATCCTTTCCCACTCTGCTTTGTCAGAGCATACATGTACATCGACCTTTCCGAGCATGTTACACAGTGAGAAAGGAAGAAAAGACAAACAAAATACCTGGTAGAATATATCTTGCTGGTTGTCTGCCTCCGCCGCGCAGCGGCGCACATCCTCATCGGATCCATGACCCAACGCAGCCCAGTCACCTCTCTCGATCGTAATCGCATAACTGGATGTCCTGTTTCCGGGCATTGGAATAATGTGTTTCGCCTCCAGCACAGATGTGACTTCTTCGTGTGGCACATTGACCATTTCCACGGGAATGAGGGGTTCAGCAACAAGAAAATCCAGGTCTCCATGGTCGTCCTTTTCCGGAGCCTCTGTTGGGGTAGATACGATGGAATAAAGGGTTTGAATACGCGGAGTCAGACGCGCTTTCACAGCATGATAGACAGCAGGAGGGATACGAGGGAACGCCGACGAGGGCAAGATGGCACTAAATGCGCTACCTCCCATTACTCTTGTGAATGCTCTATGTAACCTTCGCTAGTCAAAGCTGTTCGCCTTGGCTGAGCCAGTTGTGGAAAGGTCAAGCTACTACTTGTTAAAGTTTGTGTTCGAGTCAAAAGTCGAGACTTCAACATTTACAAAAAACAAAAAAAAACAAAAAAACTCGTGATCGCTACTAATGGTGCTCTCATGATCAACAAGGAGCAGCTGCTCTATTACGCTGCTTGAGTTTGTGCCATGATCCAAAAAATCGCCATTACTGGATGCAACGGCTCCGTCGGAAAACGCGCGGTATTGCTAGCACTTGAACAAGGATACCATGTTATTGGAGTAGATCTGTCTCCATCCCCAACCACTGGTGAACTAGGCACCCGTTTTTCCTTCTTGCAGATCGATCTGAAGGACTATGATGCGACACTGAAGGCATTTATCTTGTCAAATTCGAACTACAGTCTATCCAATGTCGCATCCCCCTGTAGGCGCTCGAAGGCTGCGATGCAATCATTCACTTGGCAGCCTTTCCCCGCCCCGGAGACTATAAAGCCATCGTGCACAACAGGTGGCTGTCCTTGGGACCTTGTAGCCCGCGCCTAACCCACTTATGTGCCGTACAGTAATGTTGTAATATTTGGAACGTCCTGCGCGCAGCCGCCGAGGTAGTAAACATCCGTTCTCAAGAGAATGTTGATAATAACCTGATATAGCTTGGAATCAATCGCGTCGCACAGGTCGATTCCCCCGAAAATATTTACCTCAATGATTTAACAACAGGGACAGGCTTCGTCTGTAAACGTCATTAGCATGGTTTATGCCAAAACACAACGATTCGAGTTCTTCCCCATCGACGAAAGTCACCCCTGCCTGCCGGATGAACCTTACGGTCTGTCCAAAGTGTAATGCCATTTTTAATACGTCGTGCACTGTCCTGGCTCTGATTTGTTTCGTTTAGAATAAGTGAACTGCAAGCCGGTAAGCCTACTACCACCTCCGTACCATAAACGTCCTCAATTGTACATATCTCCTAGAGAGTATAGTTCGGCGCTTTTCAGACATGAGAATCGCAAGTCTCCGCCTGCACTGGTCTGTCCCAAGTCGCAGTACCGCTCAGAGTTTGGATCCCAGTCGTGCCAAGAACGATCTGTGGGGCTATGTCCAGGAGGATTCTGCAGCAGAAGCATTTATCCTGGCAATTACCCAACCCACGGACAAGTGGCCATCTGCAGCAGAGTCGTTCTTCATCGCCGCTCCCGAAACCACTTGTGACATCGATTCCAAAGAGTTAAGGAAGAAGCATTGGCCAGATGTTCCTATCAGAGATGGAATGGAAGTAAGCAGAACAGCGGGGTTTTTCGACTGTCGGAAGGCGAGGGAGCTACTCGGATGGATACACAATTCCAAGTAATACAGTGTTGTAAGCGACAATCCAAATTTACAAGGACGTGGATGGCCACCGTCCTTCCAGGCCAGAGGCATGAGACACGAAGGTCCGTAAACCACGGTCATGAAGGATGTAAAAATGTTAAGAGCTGTGTCGTTATCTCAGAACCTCTGCAAATGTTCAAAAAAACACTTACGTGTTCCTCGTAGTGATGAAGCACTTCACGTAGCTCTCTCCTGCTCATCTCAGCTCTATAAAGTATTTCATCATCCGTTTTCTTCCCATCAAAGTACTGATTGATTCTATAACCTGGTGAGTGACTGAGTTCATTCATGTTCATGCCAGAACTCACTGCTCAAACCGTCGAGCGATATGGGGATCTTTGCCTTCCGACATAGCAGATAACCAACGCCGTTGAAGTGTCGTCGCCCTCCCGGGGTCATTGATCATAGACGGCTCGTTTTCGTCACAGCTCTCATCATCTTCATCCTGCGATTCCGGTGTCTCCTCCTCATCCCGGCGCTTGTTGTCACTATCGCCGCTGTCCTCTTGAAGTATCAATTCGCTCAGCCGGCTATTTCTGGATCCACTGACAGAAGACTGTCTTGAGTAACGTCTTGCGCTTTTCGGTGAGAGCGACAACCAAGAAAAACTAGGAGGAGACTGCTCTGCATCAGCACCGAGTTGATTACGCAATTTGCTGTGTCCTTTGCGGCCACTCCCTTTTTTGTCGCGTGTGCGGCCCTTCGCAAACTTGACTCGGTCCTTGATCTTCATTGTTGCCATGATGCGGATGCGGAGATGAAGGGTAATCAGCATGTCCCGTTTAAGCATCCAGAGCACCACGTCGTGGTAGAGAGGTATTGCTTCTTTTTTATGCACGACTGAAGCGAAGAAATGAGTATCGCTCTGTTTCGAGCTCGAAGTAGAGATCGCAGAGAGAAGCTGAGGGAGCGACGAGACACCTGAGGCAGAAAACTTCTTGTCGAACTCAGCGGTTAACTCAGCCAACCTTGAATACAGATCAGCAGAGATACCGGCACTAATGATACAAAAGACACACGGTGAATCGAATTTAAGGGGCAACGTAAAGACAGTCTTGAGTCCAGAGTGAACGATATCTACAACTTTCGCTCTTCGATGGTGTACTAACCAGCGTACTGTGGGAAAGATTTGGGTCTCCAGATCCCAGTCCAGCAAACTCGCCATATCAGCGAGGCTATGTAGAGGGCAGATATTTAGGTTCGTAAGGCATCCACAGGAATCAAGGACGTACGAGAGGGTCACAGACGCAATCTCTAAGAATTTGATTAATCCTTCGACGAGTGAGCGATCCCCGGTGCCAATGAGGGACCTCCTCAGATTGGCGTATGGGTCTATGCCTTCAGGGCCATCATCCAACAAGAGGAGACTCTTCCATGCGGTCAAAGATGGAAGTCTATAACCGAAGCTCAATTCTTGGCCCCATACTTGATAGTCGTCGTCATCTGGGGGACACAGAAATTCCATTTCATTATCTTCTTCAGAATGAAGAAGAACATCCAGGTAAGGCGGCAGTTGCAGTTCTAACGGGAGGTCATGAATGGTGATGTATGCGACCGATGAGGTTTTCAATGCTTCATAAAGCGTTTTCATGGCAGGAGCAATGGATGAAGCATCTAGGGCTTGAGACACATAACTTGCGAATTCGTCACCTGTCATTCTTCGACATCAAAGGGTTCATTGACGAGCCAAGATACGGACCTTTCGCTGAACAGGAATCTTTCAGAGAGCCTAGTATATCACACTCTTCTTCTACAAAATTATGGAGGACTTGTTCCTGGAACAAAACCGCCGCAATCGGGAACGCCAGTTGTTGGTAGATGATATCGAAGTATTTAGTTATATTTCCAGAAGCAGACGACGAAGGATCTGGGACATCCAGAACCATGACGAATGAAATCTTTGGAGCCAAGAGCTTGGGGCCGGTGGTGTCTTTTCGGACGACGCAGGGCGCACAGGGCTTGCCGAACTTGCGCGATCCGTCTGGGGAATCCGTCGGGCCCTCGACTCTCTGCCTCTGTCACTCAATTTAGGCTTCTCGGGTTTAAAGCGCCAATTTCCGTCTTCCTCCGCAGACACCGGGTGCCCAATGAATGCAAGGTCATCCACCAACAGCTCAAATTTTTGATGGCACATGGACCGTTGAGGGCAAAGAAGATTTGCCAGAAACTCCGAGGAATAACCAAAGAGATAGTCATACTCATCTTTGATAGAGCGGGTTTCGAGCAGATACGACCCATCTTTGGAAGGGGAGTCCCTTGCAGATGACGGCCGTGAGCCTGAGGAAGAAAATGACATCGACCGGTCGCGAAATGCACTGGGCCGCTTCCATTCACGCTCGGGATCGTTTTGGAAAGTGGCATTAGATTTTTTCAACGGATCAGGTTGCGCATCTGAAGTATGCGAAGCCCTCCAAGGATTATCAAGATGGAAAGAGCTGAGGGCATCGTCAGGTTTAGCACGACTAAACCGAGGGGATGCCGTTGGAGATGGCGGCCACCTTATTTCGAGATGATTTTCAAATTTAACGTCCGTTTGGAAGCCGAATGGGTAAGGATTCACCGGTAGACGAGACTCGGACCCTTGGCCGAGGCAGTGACAAGTAAAATGGCAAGCAAGGTTTCGGACATTTGTGGTTAAAGATAATGACGCCTCTTGGGATCTTGTGGGCCCAGTTGCTTGGTGTGGAAGCCGAATGCGAATTATTATTTCTTGGTGCTGACGGAGGCAGAACCAAACACCTTCCTCATTCAGACCTCCATTCTCGAAACTTCTCCTCCAATCCATACCCATCCCGGTCTCTGTCATCGAGGAAATAATGCATGAATCAGCAGCCTCTTCCGTGCATATAAAAGGCAGAAGTGTTGCCGATGTGAAACTTCATTATTTCAATACAGTATTCCAGCCATCGTAAAATGTTTGCTCCCTCGTTCACGTCTTACCCCTCAAGATACCAGCGCGGCACAGCAAGCCCTCGCGATCGTTATATCGCAGCTTTATCTCGGGTTCGACAAGCTGAGGCAGAATACGCAGCACATCTCGCCGAAGAACGGGCTCGTCTCTTGTGGGATGAACGGGTTCGCACTGCGAAGACAATCCAGCAGCTCCTCCTACGTGCAGCCTCTGCCGCATTATCGTCAACTTCGCAGGTCTGCGTGGTATGTAAATGTCTCTGAGTGTTATTGTCGGAGCTAATCAAATTCAGAGTGACCACAAATTAAGACTTCAGGGTCGCACATACTCAGATGTCAGAAAGCCAACCTCCAAGCCAAATCCTACTATTCCCGAGCTGGTATTTATATCTTTCAAGGGAATGTTTGCTCGATGATCTCACGTGGCACCAATTTAGCAACGGAAAAACAGGGTTCGCGTTGTTCGGCGACAGGAAGGACCAGCGGACAAGCCCTTGTCGACAATGCGGCGAGCTCTGGAGCGCCGTGTAATTTCTGAACCCAATGCAGAGGTTCACGCTACCATTCAGCGGCTATTGTCGACTCTTTCGGAGCCTGCAGACGCCGGAAACGCCCCGTCCTCAGGCGCAAATCGTGCACTGGTGGCTATACGGAATCTTGAACGCGCATTCTGTACTCTGTCATTGGCATTCGTATTCCCGTCTCAACTGGACTTTTCCCCAACGCATTCATCTTTGGGTTCCGGTAGCTACACTGTCGCAAAGCTTCCGTTTACATCACGGAACGCTCCAGTGCGACAGTACGAGCATGCATTGAACCGCATCTTGACGCAACTGGACTCTATCGAGAGCCAAGGGGATACCGCCGTGAGAAGCCGGAGGAAAGTGGTTGTTGGAATGGTAGAAAAGAGTCTGGAAGACATCGACAGAATTGTCGAAGGGCGGTGGAAACTGCACGACACCCGGGGGCGGGAGCCCGCGCAGGTTCACAGTTCCAGCAAGGATGCTCGTCCAGACACTATCTCGAGCGAGTTGCCGCCAGTCATTCCGAGCTCAAGTGTTGGGAATGAAACCCTTGAGAAACAACCTTCGGGTACTTCTTCGGTCCCCTCTGTGGGATCTCAGACCGCAGAAGCGTCTGATCGCTTCCCCTCGCAGGATATCACACTCCCACCAGTAACTCTTGTGGACGACCAGACCTTGCTCCCGCCCGTTGCTTCTAGCAGGTGGCAGCTCTGAAGTCGGAGCAAACACCGTCGTCGGAGTTTGTTGTAGACATTGCTGACGGTTCTGGCCCTTTACCCTCGTCTCCGAAGTCCCTCTCCTTTGTCACGGATTTGCCTGATGAGGGCCTGGTACTCCTTGATGCGGATGTGGATAGCGACTTGGCTTCCAGCTGCTCGGAAGTCGAAGAATATGTAGTAGCATTCCGTAATTTGTTTGTAACATGTTGTACGGACCCAGTAGGGACCAATACAGTCGAACCTCTCATAACCCATAGGGTTTGGTGGAAGCCCTGGGTCATGGGTTATGAGGGGTTATGGGGCAAGAGGAAATTTCCAAAATAATATATATATATATATGGGGCAAAAAAAAACTTGCCTTGAGCGCAGATGAATTCGACGGTTTCTTCCTCATTTTAATAGAGGAACGGTCCTTGCCTGGATGGTCTTCTTCTAATTGTCTATGCTCGTTCAGCAGCCTGCAGGACCATTTCAAGGTTTTTCACCTGATTTCGATCTCAGTGAAGCTGTTTTTGAGGACAATTGTGTGGGAATCATACCCAGCATCGTGTTTTTGCTTGATCCTGATTGGATCCTCGCTGAAAAATGACTGACAAACACAAATTTACGTCATTCGGACATCACGGAATCTCCTTTTTCGGCCAGATTTATGGGTTTTGCCCCCGAGTTTGCCTATGGATTATGGGTTATAAGAAAACTATGGGTTTCGCCCGCCCACCGAGTCCGTAACATCAAAAATTCATGGGTTTGAAGGGGTTATGGGTTTACAGACGTATGGGTTCCGAGGGGTTCGACTGTAATAATTTCTCTAACCACCTTGATTTATGACTTCATCAAGTTCCCTCGTACCACTGTCCACTGGTGTCTCACTGGAAGTGAAATTATCGCCACCTCCGAATCCACCTAATGATGGGCATAGCTGGCTGTGTGTCTTCATCCGTGGTCGTGGCTAGGAGGACGAATGAATGACCCGTGGGTCTCAATTGTCTTCGGCAAAGGCGTCTCTCAACTACTCCACAAGTGAAGCGTATTGCTTTCGCTCATGGATCCACTTCACGCTCAGGGCTACCACGTTCTACGGTACAACTCGCGAGCAGTAGGAAGATCGACTGGATGGGCGTCGTTCACTAATTTCAGCGAGGCGAATGATCTCCAGGCGCTGATTGAATGGGCAATCACGACAGTCCAAAACGTCCGCTCAGTCGCGGTTGTTGTGGGTCAATGATTGAGTGCGCCGCCGTGATTTCGCTGACATGAGCGACGACAGGGATACTCGCACGGTTCCCTAATTACATCGTTGCAGCCTATTCTGACCGGCATCGAGACGTCCCACATCCTTATCTCGTACCCACTGGGTGTGCGAGGGTTGTTGACGTTGTTCAGGTCGCGTTACGAGGAGCAACTACGACAGCTCCTGCTTGAGCCCGAGGCGAACGTGCTCGTTGTATACGGGGACCACGACGAGTTTACTTCTGCCGCGAGATATCGTGCGTGGAGGAGTGGGCTTGAGGGGGCGACGAGAGGGAAGCTCAAGTGCGTGGAAGTGGGTGGAGGGTCGCACTTTTGGCGGGACGAGGACGGAGATGAGCTTTTGGAGATTGTATCTGGGTGGTTGCCATGACTATCGTGTTGAGCGGGGATGCGCGCTGTTGCTCGCGGTTTGTGTCGCGCAGAAATAGTAACAAGTAAGTAGAGATCATTACGAAACAGTTGACCAACATTGACCAACATCATTGACCTTGTTTTCTACCTTCCTTCAACTTGACTTTACCTTACTTTGACCCGTCACGGTCCCTATGTAAGCCTCCTCTTTCCAATCCGCTCTTTCTGACCTGTCCACAAGGCCGCTGCCCGATGAACGTCCTCGTCAGAGCGTAGCCAATCTAATCGGCCGCTTTGAGCAGCAGAAGAAGCGCCAGTCCATCTCTCCACGCAGTACTAGTGTAGCCTCCAACGTCACCGGCGACTCAGCCAAGGAGGAGGTCAAGGAGAAACGCGAGTGGCCCCCAAGGGCGGCCGCGTCTGATAAACTACCGCCCCAATCGTCCCATCTTCATCATGGTCCAGGAGAATATCCGAATCTCCAGCGCTACAGCCGTCGCCTCCAGTGGCCGCCGCGTCACTCGCAGCCTCGCGGATCGTCGAACCATCTCCCCCAGCGGCGGAGCCTGCCGTACCACCCCACATCGATACTCGACCTTTCGAACCGTCGATCACACTGGATCCTGCCAGCCCTGCAACCCCAAAGCCTGCCGCCCAGACCCCAGTTCCCAAAGCTGCACCCAAGTCTTCGGCACCCCCGGCCAAAACCCCCACCAAGTCCCCCGCCAAATCCACACCCAAACCGACGTCTGCCACTCCCATTAAACCGCAGCTCACCGGTCAATCTACCATGTCGTCGACATCGCGCAAGCCTGCTTCCAAGCCGGCGACTGCTTCTGCAGCTCGTCCTAAGACGCCATCGCGATCTAGTGTTAGCACTGCCGCCACGTCGACGACGCGCCCGAAAACACCCAGCTCTGGTCTTTTCGCGCCCACAGCTGCGTCCCTTGCCCGGGCCCGCAATGCGCAGCCCCAGCTGCCTACACCGACAAAGAAGGTCACACTCAGCAGCAGCGCTGCGGAACGGCTCAGCAAACCCACTGCTGCGTCCAAGGCGCGTATGGCTGCAGCAGCTGCAGCGTCGCCTCCGCGTGGAGCTAAGCCTGCGGCTCGAGGCGCTACAAGAGGTGCCGCAAAGCCCAAGACTGCCCCAGCGTCGACGAGAGTGAAGGAGGAGGCTGGGGTGGCAGCTGCGACTGCGGTCGGCGCTCGCGCTACCGCTGTGACGACTGCAGAGACTGGGGATATCCCTGACGAAGTGGAACTTTCGCACGAGAACGGACATTCTGTCAATCCGTCCATTTCAACCGTAGCGAGTTCGGAAGAAGCTCATGAACACGAGGAGTTCGATGAGCATGAGGTGGCTCATGATGAAGAGGCCGAACATGTGCTCCACGATGAACCTGAATCGGCAGCAGAAGACTACGATGACCCTTCAGTCGAGCACAGCGGAGAGTTGGAAGAGGCGACTGTAGAGGAAACATCTGTGCCTCCCGAGTCGCCACCTCATACCGATGTTGAGGACCACGACGAAGAGGCAGATGCCGTTGTGGACCCCGAAGCCGTTAGCGACGAGTCACACGATCCGTCCTCCGACATCAGCGCTACAGTTGTCGCGTCGGAATACAAACCCGACGAGATGAACTTGGAGAAAGAGCCTGTAGCAGCTGGTAACGACATCGAAGACATCGTCAATCTCCTCGAGTCTCAACCAGCTTCGAAGGCGCGGCCTCTTAGCATCGCAAGTATCCCAGACATAGACGAGTGAACAATGAATACAATGACGGAGCGTGCTGCTCTGAAGCACTGCCAAAACAAAGGACAGGCGAGCTGCGGTGCCTGCATCCCTGTATGTATCGGATTTTCTATGCTTTCTCGAATCATTGTATACACATAAACGGTACGCTGTCATACTTCTGTTGCATGATCATGACACATCTGACGCCTGCGCAAAGCAATCTTTGTCTTCTGGCCCACCCCTGTGCCGTCTGGCAACCTACACTCTCTTGCTAAGTACTACATACTCCTATTCATGCGGGCCTTCTATTTTCGTGGAACCCTTGGCCGCGCAGCCTTTTTGTTGCTTATGATATACCCTCTTTGCGTTCTAATCTGATTTCGTAATGGATAAATGAGGTGCTCAAGCGCTCAAGGGCGACCCTTGATATTCTTGAGGCCTTGAGGCAACCTTGAGGCGTTGAGGATTGGTTCAGACCATCATGGCGGCGTGTCATATCAATGTGGTAAGTTCGACGTCTTACGTAATCGAGGCTTTAAAAGAGCGACAAGGAGCGAAAATCATGCAAGCTTTCTTGCTCCTGACCTCGTCCACTTCGAATTCACAGATAATCAGCTCTTGACCCCACTCCCCATACCCGAGTCACTGCAGCTCTTGCATGTACTCAAACCAGCTTTGCAGCTCCCACAACTCCCATAGAGGCTCTAAACACTCGGCCGCAGGCTTCCTTATATCCTATTAATTCCTTTCCAGCTTTCGCGCTTACTCCTTACTTATCATCATGGCCCCCACCAACACTTCCGGTTACACCACGCCCGAGTCCGAGCTCGAGTCTATCTTGTCGGTCCACCCCACCGCAGCTCGTCGTCCCCATTCTGTCGTAGTGCAGTCCGAGAATACCCTCTATAGTGATGACCACATTACCGCCAAATATGTCAACCGTGGCGCGAACGTCGTTGTTCAGAACGGCCAGTTCACTGTTACCCCTACCCTCCAATCGTACGAGTTCCAAACCAAGAAAGCAGTCAGCAAGACTGGGTACGCATCCTCTACATATTACCCCCTGGAATTCTCTGACCATCCAATTCGATAGGCTAATGATGATCGGTGTGGGCGGCAATAACGGCAGCACTTTGTGCGCTACTGTCCTCGCCAACCGCCATAACATCACTTGGCACACCAAGTCGGGCGTTCAGCAGCCCAACTACATCGGCTCCCTTCTCCGTGCCTCTACTGTTCGCATTGGCACCGACGCTGCCAATGGTCAGGATGTCCACGTCCCCATCTCGGATGTTCTTCCCATGGTCCACCCCAATGATTTGGTTTGGGCGGTTGGGACATTTCGGGTGCCACCATGGACAAGGCGATGGAACGCGCCCGTGTTCTTCTAGACTATGACCTCCAGCGCCAGGTTGCCCCCTTCATGGCGCAACTCGGCAAGCCGCTCCCATCGATCTATTATCCCGACTTCATTGCCGCCAATCAAGAAGCTCGGGCTGACAATCTCATCCCAGGAAGCGACAAGCAGGGTCACCTTGACCATATCCGTGCGGACATCCGCAAGTTCAAGGAGGACAACGGGCTAGACCGCACTGTTGTTTTCTGGACCGCTAATACCGAGCGCTACAGCGATCTCATTCCTGGGGTCAACGATACCGCCGACAATCTGTTGGCGGCAATCAAGAGTTCGCACTCAGAGGTTTCGCCATCCACCCTCTTCGCTGTCGCCGCTATTCTTGAAGGCGAGCCTTTCATCAATGGTGCCCCGCAGAATACGTTTGTGCCAGGCGTCATTGAGCTGGCGGAGCGCCGCCAGTCCTTCATCGGGGGTGACGACCTCAAGTCCGGACAGACGAAGCTTAAGTCTGTCCTCGCCGAATTCCTCGTCAACGCGGGAATCAAGCCTCTCTCCATCGCGTCATACAACCACCTAGGCAACAACGACGGCCACAACTTGTCTGCCGAGAGGCAGTTCAAGAGCAAGGAGATCAGCAAGAGCAGCGTCGTCGATGACATGGTCGACGCCAACAGGCTCCTTTACAAGGCTCCGGAGGTCGGGCCCAAAGGCGTCGCAACCGGCAAAGGCGAACATCCCGACCACATCGTGAGCAGTACTTTGTTTGAATTTGATCTCGTCCTGATATCGTGCTCAGGTCGTCATCAAGTATGTTCCGGCGGTCGGTGACAGTAAGAGGGCCATCGACGAGTACTATTCGGAGATCTTCTGTGGTGGAAGGTCGACCATCAATATCTTCAACGAATGCGAGGTAAGTTAGCAACTCTTCGTCAATGAATTCCTGGCTCAACTGCCATTCGTAGGACTCTCTTTTGGCCACTCCGCTCATCCTTGACTTGACCATCCTGACGGAGCTGCTCACTCGTATCAAGTACCGCAAGGCTCCCAGCACGGATTTCGCGCCATTGTATCCCGTGCTGTCCCTCCTCTCGTACATGCTCAAGGCCCCGCTCGTTAAGCCGGGTATGTGAAAATACTTTATCATCCATCTTATCCGATATTTACCTTCTCCCAGGCACCGAGGTGGTCAACAGCTTGAACAGGCAGCGCAATGCCCTCGAAAGCTTCCTCAAAGCTTGCATCGGATTGGAAGGCAATAGCGATTTGTTGCTCGAGACTAGGATCTGGTAAACGGTCTCCTTGATTGAGGTTTCAACACCACCCTAGAGTCCGCACGCGTACTACATACTCGTCTTTTGTCTCGTCATTCAACTGGCTAATTACACTTTGAGCCATTTCGTGAACTGTACAATGCCGCGAGCCCGAGTGGGCGTTATCCGAGAACACTAGCGTAAACGTCGAACTCCCTTTTTTTGTCGTCGCCATCACTCAATATTTCCCGATATGGGTTCTGGTGGTAGTGCGGTAACTTATTCAGAAAGAGTGTACACCACCGTTTTATCAGCAACCTGGGTCCCAGCTGGGAAGTTGTGACATCTACCCAGCCATCAATCGACCTCAAAATGAGCAAAATTGGCCCCACCTCAATTTGAGGTCAAGCGCCTCCGACGTCAAATTGAGGTCGAATGCTGGGGCCCTGGGGGTCTACAGGCGCAGTTGGTCAGCTTTTAGAAACCACCATTTTCCGTTTTCTCGCTATCAGGGTTTATTTATACGATTTATTCATTCAAGGTGGCTAGCATAGAACGACAAAAGACTACCACAAGGCTAATTCGATATTGTGATACTGTATAAAAGACAGGAGAGGGTGCCGAGTGGAAGTCTTGGTGGAAGTAGGCGGGAGCCTCAGATATGGCCCTCGGATGCAAGCGACGCAAGCCGTGAAAAGCCCCTCCCTTCCCGTCCACTGGCATAACGCGAGATGTTTATATTTATACACTCAGTATGAAAACGATCTGGCCGTTGAAGACCGTAGCATACATTTGCGCTGATGTATGTAGGTACGGTACCTGCTTGTTCCTTATAGGGACCATTGCAGTAATACATCCTCCTCCTCCTCCTCGGTCACTTGATTATCAGATGGGATCCCAAATTCTTCTACCTCATTTTTCACAGCAGATTGGCGAGAATACAGGTAAAATTTACATCGACCGGAATTGACCCGAGACTACACCCGCGCGGCAAGCCATTACATGTTACGCGGCGCCGCTTCGGAATTTTCGAACACCCGACGCGACGCGATACAAATACAAGAGTCTGTTGGTTGACTGGCCATCGATGGATTTCAATCCTGTCCTGCAATACTTTGCGCGCCATCTGCGTGTTCTCGGTCTAGCCGCCGCTATCGTCGTGGGTACTCCTTGGGTTATCGGCAACTACAACAAATTTCTTGCACTCGGAGCGCATAACCCACTGAAGCTCTGGCTCATCGCGACTCCCCTCACAGCACTTGGGCGTGAGACTACCAGCACAGAGGAGTACGACAAGGATCCCAACAAGGAGACCTGGCTGGACAGGCCAGTAGAAAGACGCGGCGCTCGCCCAACCCTAGGATGGCACTGTGTCCCGCACCGACAGATAGACAGGCTACCTACGGACAAATTTGCTAAAGTGAGTCATTAGGCTACGACCAAAGTTGAATGCTGAACACTCCGACAGCGTTTGGATGCCATTTTCGCGGAGCACGCCGCTGCAAACCCAACGCTGATCCAGGTCGTTACTTCGCCACACGAAAAGTGGAACTCCGGCATGGTTATCCACACCGATATCCCGTCACCCCACAAAGAGGCCGATCAAGCCTGGAGGGAAATAGCTCATGTGCATCCAATCGACCATAGCTTGCATGCTGTGTTGTCCCCTGCGGACTGCAAAACTGGTGCGTGTTTCCTCGGTCCGTAACGCTTAAGGTGTTGAATAAGCAAATAGTCATCGAGTTGGGTTGGGCTGAGAGGCATCCATTGAGCGGCGTTAGTCGTGTTTTCCCGCTGCCGAAGAACTACTTGCTGGTATACGCCCCAAGAGACGAGGAAGAATTGCAAGTCGTCGAACGCATCCTAGTAGCGAGTATCGGATACATGACTGCAAGTCATTCCGTGGTATAATTAGTACTCTAGTTTCTCTCTGCCGGTGCACGCAATTGCCACCCCTCGCGCAGCTGGCACGTTCACTTGAAGCGATTCTTGGATCAGTCGTAGTCAAACCAAAGGTGCACAGGCACCCACCAGCAATACACTATCAACTCCGGCTAGTCATACACTGAGCAGAAGCGGATCAACAAACACGTCTCTTAAACCAGAAATTCAGTGTACCGTGCACAATTCCTATAGGTTCATGTTAATGCTAGCACTGGAAGCGCGGCGAAAAAGTGCACCAAAAAATAATGTCCAGACAAGTATAAAAGTCGACGCGTTATCCTGGCCGGGGTTGAGCAAGCCTGACCAGCCGCCCGGCACGTATTTCCCTGGTTGACCATGGCAGTTGATTATGTGCATGCAGAGTGATGTGCAGAGGGTCGATGCGAGGAAGAGCGCAAAGCCGGACCAGTTTTGTAAACCGAGAATGCCCGCCACCGCACCAGCAAAGCAAGCGGACAGGAACTTGACGGTGGTCAAGGACGTGTTGTACTGCACATTTGGAACATAGATCAGCTGTGCAGCGGCTTCAGCTAGCGTCGACATCGTAGTAGTCCAATCGTAAACGCGAAGCCATAGTCCTTGGCGATATACAGCACCAAATAGTCGCTCGCAGACTTGGAATCTGATTTTATTTCTAGCAAAAAAAAGAGAGAAGAAGCAGGCTGGCAGATTTCTTGTTTGTTTATTTTGGCTCGAGTTGTACAGACGGAAGATAGATACATATGTTGGTATACTGTATGGATTCAAGAGTATGCTTGTTGATTTTCGATCTGAATCCTGATCCCATGCATGGAAACGCATAAGAGTCACCGCCATCCGCGACTTTGGTCACAACCGAGGACAGCTTGAACCAGATCTTCTGCCGTGGGTCTGATGGCCACAGCGTCAACCTGAAGATTCAACTGGTCTTGAAGATACGTTGAAGTCGTGGGACCGATGGAAGCGATTCGTGCAGGGCTCTGGGTTGTTGATGAGACACTCCCGTCCGTGGAGCGTAAGTCAAAGTGGTGGCGCAAAAAGGGTGTAACAAATTCTGCCGCAGATGGTGCAAAGAACACTATCCACCAAGTATTAGACTCTACAGAGATTTAAATATGTAGGGGTTCAAGAATCATGATAAGGCACATACCTAGATGGGGAGAGGATTCTATAGCTAGTTTCAGATCTCGGGGAAAGCTTTCCGACCCTTGGGTTTGATAAACCTGGAGCGGACTGAGTTCAAGACCTCCGCGACGGAGAATATCGGGCAGGGTGTCGCGGTTCTTGTCGCCGGTGAGGTAAAGCAACGGTAACTGTGCAGATTCGGGGGATGATTCCAAGTCTGCAAGGATGAATCTAGCAAGTTGTTCACTGGTGCCAGATGATTCGCCCCGAGTATCTCTGGGCACGAAGCGCGATTGTGGGTGAGCTAATCGTATCGCGGTGAGCATCGAAGCTGTATTTTTCCCGACTACATAGAACGGGGTAGATGACCAGTCAGACTCTGGATGGTCGCAGTGAGCTCCAGATGCCACGATCCAGCGGACGTGTAGAGACCTTGGCTCGGCACCTCTTGGCTTGACTGGTTCTCTAGAGTTTCGCAAGCTTTGCTCCAGGCTTCACATGCCCGCCCACTAGTGATTATAACCCCTGCGTGCCTAGAGCCAGATCGTACTATGTCGGTCAGAGTTTCCAGGTTCGTCAACACGGTTTCGAGCACTGGGACGGATGATGCGCGATATCCAGAGTCCCGGAACATGGAGTCGTACCGGTCTGGAGAGTCTGGATTCTGAGAGGGTGCCCTGAGGAGGAGAACGTTGATCATGGTGGGAAGACAAGAAACGCGGTCACGAATTTCGCGGACAAGACAAAATCTGTTGTTTGCAGCCTTATTTGCTCGTCCATCCCCTGCTCCCTCTCGCAGCTTGCTCCACCACGCAATATGGCTCCATTTCAGAAGGAAAACCCCATACATTCCTTGTAAGACGGACATGGTAAATGCGGATGAAACGACCTAAACCTCGCTTAGAATTGCAGGAACAACCGCTGGAGCCATAGAAGCGTGCGTGCCATTGCAGATATACAACGCTCTCCGCTCAGCGCTTGTAGGGCGGCAGATTCGTGACTTATCCTACAGAATTCGTAAAGACGAGGTCGCAGTTTGGCGGAAAGGTTCGTTCTGTCTTCAAAGCAGCAACGAGTCGAAGCTTCATCTCCACCCCAGAGAGAAAGTCCCATTGCGATAATCAAGGATACACTCAAAACCAAAGGCCTGGTCGGGCTTTATTCCGGATGCTCCGCCTTGGTCGTCGGGAACGCAGCCAAGGCTGGTGTTCGATTTGTCAGTTATGACCACTTCAAGCATCTTTTGGCTGATGCAGAGGTCTGTAAGCTTTCTGTCCGGAAATCCAAAGCTGTCTCATGGTTCTGTTCACTGCAAGGGGAAAGTTAGCGCGCCCCGTAGCCTCCTCGGTGGGCTCTTTTCCTCCCTTCTTTCACCAGGCTGCTCATTTCCCACAGCCGGACTAGGTGCAGGTATGACGGAAGCCATCTTCGCGGTCACACCCTCAGAAACAATCAAGTGAGCCTCAGTCAAACTGGCCTTGTTCCCAACTCAACTAATTCCAAACAGAACGAAGCTCATCGACGACGCTAAGCGCCCTAACCCACAATATCGCGGTCTCGTGCACGGCACGGCGTCCATAGTGCGGCAAGAAGGCATTCGCGGAATATACCGTGGCCTTTTCCCGGTGGTATATCCTGTTTATTTCTGCCCATGTGGTCCTGGATTCGCTTACAGCATCCCACAGATGATGCGCCAAGGCGCCAACTCTGCCATCCGGTTCACGACGTACTCGACTCTGAAGCAATTCGTCCAGGGGCTCGCCCGACCAGGACAGACTTTGCCTAGTACAATTACTTTTGGAATCGGTGCCATTGCAGGCCTTGTCACGGTTTATACTACCATGCCGCTCGAGTATGTCTGCCTATCCATCTCCAGATTCACTTTAGCTAATGACTTACAATACAGTGTCGTCAAAACTCGAATGCAAAGCCTCGAAGCTCGTGCACAATACCGGAACTCTTTCCATTGTGCGTATCGTATCTTCACTGAAGAGGGTGTTTTACGGTTTTGGACCGGTACTACACCCCGGCTGACACGGCTTGTTGTGAGTATTTGAGTGAGGTTCGCGTATTGACGTGTTTCTGACTACTTTCGTCCAACAGCTGAGTGGAGGCATCGTGTTTACCGTCTACGAGAACATCATCAAACTTATTGGTGGAAGAGAAACGGATTCGTAAACTGTCGTTGAATGGAGTCATAGAATTGTGCTAGCGTTCTAAAGTATGCAATTGGCGCCCTTCTCCAGGTGTACTATAAAATCCATGTACGATTACGCCAGCCGAAGTATTATAACACGAGGTATACTGACGGCAAAGCCAAGCGTATTAGATTAGACGTATGGTATGACGGCGACGTCTAGAAAGGTGACCAATGTACATGCCACCGCTCGTATCTATACATGGCTGTCTCCGAATCGTTCGTATAATGGGTCTTCTGGTGACGTCCCAGGATGTAACTGAAGTTTACCCTCCCACAAAGCGGCAGAGGACCTCGAAGGATCAGAATGGGTAGGATCAGACAAGGAGCCAGGTTGTGTCCAAGCGTGGCTTGCAGCGATCGTGCCCATCATCAGGGTTGGTGCCATGGCCAAAAGAGAACTGTGCAAGAACATGAGCTGCGTGACAGATAGGACGACGATGAAACGTACACGGGGCGTTCCCTTTCTTGGCTAAGCCTGGCTGTCCGACTCTTGATGACGAACGATGACGACCGCACGCGCCCTCCTCTAACGTTCGCAAAGGTACCAAGGTTATCGCGGACCCGGGTGATCGCAGTCCAGCCGACATTGTCTGGGTTTGGAGCGGAGGTGGGCAGAACCTCTTGCCGCCCCAAAAGACCGAGCTTTTTGAACAGCTTCTCGAAAGGCTCATTGGGCAGCAGACGGATAAGAGCACCGAGCGGAATTGAGACGATACCCAACGCGAGGGAAATGCCCCACTCGCGACCACCGATCGGGGTGACCTCGAAAGCAGCCCCACCGATAAAGACAATTAGGATCTGGCCACCGATTTCTGTTGGTAATGAGTTTAGGTTACCGGTCGGGCTCGAAAAGAAGGACAATCACATACCAATGAGGGTGACAGCGATGAAGTACCAATTCTTGGTGATCCCCTCAAAGATGTTCAGTTTTCGGTCCAGGCGCCGACAGTTGACGGAGTTGAATATTTGAGCAAAGACAAACGCATTGAAGACGAGGGTCTGGACGATGAGATCATGCTGCTTGGTGACTGACGCGTCGGTCGAAGGTTGGTAACCGAGGATCCGGAGACCAACGAAATGGAAGACGAGGGTGATGATGATCTGGTAGATGGACTGGAACAGAATTTGCTTGTACATGTTCACGGAGAACAGCGGCGCGGTCTTCTTGTCGGGCTTGCGATCCAGTAAGGTTTCGGAGGCGGGGTCGGTGGCAAGGGCGAGCGCAGCGAAGGTGTCCATGATGATGTTAATCCACAAAAGCTGGACCGCGGAAAGGACAGAGGATTCCTGGACCGACGCAACGGCAGAGACAAACGTGATCACGACGGCCGTGACGTTGGTCGAGACCTGGAACTGCAGGAACTTGCGCACTGCGTCGTTCACGCAACGTCCCCACATGATGGCCTTCACGATAGAAGAAAAGTTGTCGTCCATAAGAATGATGTCCGATGCCTCCTTGGCCACCTCAGTACCCGCAATACCCATCGAAAACCCAACGTGGGCAGTCTTAAGCGCCGGTCCGTCGTTGGTCCCATCGCCGGTGACGCCCACAATCTCCCCAATCGACTTGAGCGTTTCCACAAGAATCCGTTTGTCCTCGGGCGACGAACGCGCAAGAACTTGCAGGCGTGGCACGATCTCGATTTTCTCGGCTGGGCTCAGGTCGCGGAACACAGGTCCTTCCATGATGATCCCGCCAGGCGTGAAGATCCCGCATTGCGTCGCGATAGACCGGGCAGTCAAAACGTTGTCTCCCGTGCACATCTTAACAGTGACGCCAGCCTGGTGGCACTTCTTCACAGCGTCAACAACGCCCGGACGGAGCGGATCCTCAATGCCGACAATCCCAATCAGAGTCAGTTCGTGCGCCAAATCGTCGTATGAAACCTGTTGAGATGAATATTCAGACAGTTCGGCTGGCATAGACATAGACTTCACCTCATTCTGCTCATCGTGCACGGCATGTTCAGGAGGCCACGAACTAAAGTCTCTATAGCACAGCGCAATCGTCCGAAGAGTCTGGTTCGCGTAGAAGATGGTGGTCCGGGTGATATTGTCCTGCGCCAGTTCGCCAATAGTGTCTGTTTCGATCTCATCCGAAGCCCCTTGGGTGTTGTCGCCAGGCTTGTGGACAACGACGTGCCGCACGCACTTCTTTGACAGAATCTCGCTGGCGCCCTTGAGATAGAGGCGGAATCTCCCGGTCACAGTTTTAACAACCACGCCCATAGCCTTGCGCTCGCTCGAGAAGGGAATCATCTGCGCGACAACGGCGGAATCACGCGTCTTCTGAAAGTCTGGCCATTTCAATTCCTGCGCAAACTGGAGGAGCGCGGTCTCAGTCTTGCTCCCAACGAAGATGAGCTCGTTGGTCTCCGGGTTCACGTCCTGGAACGCAGTCGAGTTCACCGCAATCGCCTCGTTGAAGAGCGCGCGCAACTGCGGGCTCAGAGCCGTGTTGAGCTCGGACTGGTCGAGCGAAAAGTCGTCAGGATGTTTCCGGATTTCAGGATTCGAGGGTGTCCCGGCATTGGCGTTGGTGCGCGTCTTATTGTCCTCGAGGTGCCGCACAAACTTGGCGTGGATCCCGACCGAGCCAGCGACGACTGTCATGGCGTTCTGCGTCAGAGTACCGGTCTTGTCGGTCACACGACCGACGCGTTCGCCATCGTCTCGCAAGATCCCAGTATGCGGACCAGCAGTTTTTCGTACGTCATTCGTTTCGTAGCAAACGCGAGCGCAAGAGTCACAGCCAACGGCAGGCCTAGACGAGTGTAGTCAGTCTCCGAGGAATTGAAGGAGCTATGCTGCGTACCCTCAGGCACCGCAACAACAATCAGCGTGACGGAGATAATCAGGATGTTGACAAAAGCAATGCCATTTTGGGAAGCCGTCCTAGATGCGCCACATTCAGTTATACGCGGTAACCGTACCAAAACGGGGAGTGACGTACCTGGCGGGTTCGTGTTTCCCAAGCTGGACGAAAAATCTAATGAGCAAGGCCGAGAAAAGTATAAGGCCAGCTGCGCTTCCGAGTTTCGCGATCAATTCTGCCAGAGCGTTCAATTTAACCTGTAGTGGCGTGTTATCGGTGTCGCCACGCATAGCTGCAGGGATGGTCAGTTCTGGGTTCGGGGCGGAACGAAAGCACGTGCCCATCATGATTCTACCATTAAAACTTTTTGTGCCCACGGCAACGACAACGTACCTGCCGACACCCTCTAAGACTTTGCTTCCGCTGACGAGAAAGCAGTCGGTGTGGGCGCCGCCGTCCGACCCACGCAGAGAAATGCATTGATCGTATGAAAGTTTTTTGATGGCGTCCGACTCGCCGGTCGCACCAGACTCATCACATTTGACATTGTGGCCACTCAGGAAAACGCCGTCGCACGGGACAATCTCGCCAGGTTCAAGCAGGGCAATATCGCCAACGACGACTTGCTATAAAAAGTGTAGGGCGATCAGGTCGACGTTAAATTGAGAAGGGCAGCGAAAATGAAAGACCTTGATGTCGATAACCGTCTCAACACCGCCTCGTATAACTTTGACTCCACGCTCCTCCTTTTTGTCGTTGAGCGTTTGAAACTGCCGTTCCTTCTGCCAGTCATTAACGGAACCAACGATCACCTGCGGAAGATGAACGTTTGAACTAAATTAAACCGAACAATGCACGTACCACGATGAGAATCGCAACCATGATGGCCACACCTTCAACCCAGTCCACACGCGGTTCCCCGCTAGGGCGTGGTGTCCCGAAATCCTGGAACAAACCCAAAGCGAGCGAAATGACAGCGGCAATAGATAGCAGTACCTGGGAGAAATTAGAGTGTGCTACTAGGCAGAAGGGCTTTACGAACCAAGACTTTGTCCTTCAATGCAGTATACATGAGTTTCAATAAGGATTTGGTCGCCCGCCGCGGTAGCACGTTGTCGCCATAGATGCGTCGGCGATCGTCAAGCAACGCGGCGAACGCTCCGTGCGGATTCCAATCCGTCGACTTGTGCTGCTCGCCCTCGGGGTCCGTAAGCGTGATGGCCGGAACCGTCTCTCCATCCTTTTGTGGGTCGTGTCTGTGAGACGCCCCGACGCCCGCTCCAGGCCGGCCGTCGCCCGGCCCAGTCTCTGAGTGACCGGTCATACTCCTGGCCAGTGACGTACCGCCAAGGCCAATATCGCTGTTCGTGCCGAGGCCCTGCAGCAGGCCCTCTACGCCACCGAGATCCTCGAGCGTGTCCAGATTCTTGGGGTCGAGCATCATGGCGAGGTCATTCGAGCGGAAACGAAAGGGGGAGGGATCAGCGTCCATGTCGAACTCGACATGCTCCTGCGGCCCAGCGCCCTTTTTCCGCTTCGCGCCCTTTTCTGAGACGGCTGTTACCGTGTCAGAGTCCGCGGTGTCGCGCTTTGCACGCGACTGGGACCGGGATCCCACGCGTGTGACGCTCGTGGTGTTGGACTTGACGTGGCCCAGCTCGACATCAGGGCGTGCGCCGTGATCTGGCTCTGTCGCGTCACTGACGGAGGTAAATGTGGCATTGCTGCCTTTCCGCTGGTGGCCAGTGCGGCCGTCCGTTGGCGACAAAAGAAGCGAGGGTACGCGCAGCTCGGGCTTGTTGTCTCGGAGAGCAACGGACGTGTTAAAGTGGACCGAGGAGTGGTTGGATAGCGTGGGAGAGGGAGGAACGGTGAGAATAGAGGAGCCATCATCGGTGTGGGTCGGCGAGCTAGGCGCGTCCAGTGAACTGCGAGCAACGGCGGCTGGGCTATGTGGCGAGAGGAGGCCGCCGCTGGTGGGCGAGAGGGTCTGGATAGGCGATGTAGTGAGCTGGGGTGGAGCCTGTCGTCAGCATCGAGGTCTGTGGTGACGATGGAGGGGATGTTGTGGTCGTCCAGAGATGGCATTGTAAAAGGGGGGACGAGAGCTGCGTCCAGTTATATGGAGGGAGACTGGCTGTCTCCAACACCACGGGCAAACACCGAGCCAAGCCATTGTATATGCACCGCCTTCGGCCAAACCGGCATCAGAGCTCTATATCGAACGACTCGATTCCCAAAAATAAAAGCTGTAAAAGAGAATCCAGTTACTTGTCGTTAGTTGTCTTTGACTTGACTCTAACAGTCCAACGCGCTTGACCAGTAGCGGGCGTCTATAACGCGTCAACCAACTTCAACTTCACATTCCCAATCAGGCAACCACTCGTGACCGCATCAAACTTGGTTCAAAATATAAGCCAAGGCAGGTGAGGCAGCTTGGAGCACTTGGCCTTCTGTTGCTCCTAACCAGTCCTAACTCTCGCACCCGCGCAGCCATCTCCGCAGTCGCCACTCGGCGATCGTTTGTCGGCCTGCACAGCAACGCCGTATTTCTATCCCGCCCTCGATTCGCGGCCTAATAGTGCATGCGGTGATACTGCCTGGGACTGGTCTGTGGGGCGGTTTGACACACCAGCGAACGTGGCCACCGCATTGGTGTTCCACTATAACGCCTGTTCATAAAGATGTCCTTGTTGTAGGCGTACGTTATTTACTTCAGATCCAAGCAAGCTTTTAATTACAGGCCCTATGCAATAATAGTGCTGTACTACCCTCACGACACTTAGTCTTAGACAAGAACACAGCACGTCTGTCTGCATCCATTCGATGCGGCCGCATCCTTGTTCTCCGTCAATAAATCATCGAGCGTTTGTCTAAATTTGGGCAAAAAATCCCCTGGCCTTGTTTATTTTCTTGTTCTCAAGGCGGTGGCACACATCGACGGATCCTCCTTTTGTTTCAGAAGCCTTGAATGGGCTCATTTTCCCCCAGCTCGCTAGCGACAATCTCAGCGCTTCCTCGACCTGCACGAGCGCTAGTACAACTGAACTTAAGCGCTGACGCTAGCTTAAACGCCCAAGCCTCATTTAATCAATTCTGGTGCTAGTCCTAGCTTTCCTAGCAAAAATTTAAGCATCCCGTGGGAAAGATCTAGCTCCAACTTCAGACTCACAGCACGATCCAGTGCATCTGAGGCTGTCTCCCAGATTGGCTTCTACTCGTTTTTCTCCTCTAGATGGACCTAAACATGGCGGCTTCTCCCTTCGTTCTGTCCATCTACAGCCAGTACCGGCCACATCTGGACTTGAATACGATTGGATCTGCCCCTGAGGCCTGATTACCTTCTCGATTATCTCGGATTCTGCACCTCGGAGCGTTAGCTTCGCTGCCGTCGGAGCGGAAGCTAGTCGGAGCTGCCCAGAGCTACATACTTAGACTGCGCTTTTTTTGCCAAGACGCACGATGGCGGTCTCGCCACTGGCCGATCTGGACACCCGCCACACAGCGGATGATGACGTCCCGCCCTCCGCGAAAGTGAAATACTATCAGCGGGCCGCATGCCTACTAGGATTTTTGGAGCCCCGACAGCTCAACAGCTTCGTCTTTTGAGCAAACCAACTATCTGTCATACTTCGGACCTTGCCGCTACTTATGGTCGGATGTATCCTATGGATGTGGATTTCTTGATAGGCTAGATGCTTGTCGATAGGCTTGATGCTCATGCATCGTGACTCAGGGCACGTCCCGCGCCATTTTGCACACAGGTCCGCGTGAGGAAGTACGATCTTCCTACTTGGGCTGGGCTGCACTATACTACCCAACAGAGCTCAACAGCCTTGTCTTTCAGCAATCCAATTACATGTATCTGTCATATGGGACTTCGCCCCTACTTTTAGTCGCCGGATGTGATCCTATGGACTGCGGTTTTGTCGACAAGCTTGATGCTTCGATAGGCTTGCAGGCCACATCCCGCGCCTTTTTACACAGGCGCGGTACAGGTTGGCAGGAGGAACCACCGTCCAATGCCTGCTTCGGCCGTTCGGAGCATGTGTTGCACTGTACTACCTAACCCAAGAATTTGGGAGCCCTGGCACGTAGCGCGCGTTCTCGAAATCTCTCAAGAGCTCAACAGCACCGTCTTTCAGGCAACCAATTTATCTGTCATATTTCGGGTCTTTCTCGCTGCTTTTGTACCTCCATTAGGGGACAATGGGCTCGCCGTCGGTCTACACTGAGTACTGCATTACTCAGGGTAGTGGTAGTGCATTATTCGTGCCTGCCTTCTCCAGATTTCCCACTTTCATGGGAATGCGTGATTCTGTAATGTTCACATCTTTCGACATATCCTCTCCATCTGACTTTATTCGAGTCATCATCGCACATCCAGAATCAAATGCCCAAGCTGGAAAATAGCTGTAGACAGTGTGTGTTTCCCGCTGAATCCCCAACTAAATCCCAGGGCCGCAACTCCTCGTGCTGATGAGCGCAAGCGGCAACATAGGTAGGTAACCACATAATTGATTATCGTCTATCGATGGTTAACAATCTCTCGATGCACGCCGCCTCCTCGTTCCTTCACAAACTCTCCGTTCTCGTTAACCAGAAAAACCGCCGTTTCGACCAGTAAACGCCTGAGAGGCACCGACTCGGAATTCCGTACGATCAAGAGCAACATGCGATTCCAAGGCGCCAGAGCACGTTCGTTACACAGTTAAAGTTCTCAGACGCTCAACATGCGGCCTACGACCATGTCTGTATGATATTTAGTCCACCAGCAGCTCCAAATTCGAAATGGATTCAACTATATTATTTGTGCGTGTTATCATTATCCCCATTCCTAGGCACGGTCACGCCACTATTCTGCAGTTAACCAACCTTACCTGAGGCTCTCGGGGCCCGGTCAGGTCTATCTTGATGCACGCTGCGCGTTGACATCGGACCTGCGCGCCACGTCGGCCGTAAGGGCCGATTCGGGTATCTGGCACTAATCACGTTCAGACTCCTATTGTGGCGCATTGCCGCTGGATGCCCAGGAACTCCTCCGCGCCCAGCCTTCGACCTTGTTGATTTACCGCGAGCACATTGTCCTCTACAGCTTTCCAGTCCGCCCTTTCGGCCCTTGGCGCGCTGCCTCGAACCAAGACCTCTCCTCTATCTCCGCAAACAAGACAGCGGAGCTCCGAGTTGGCGGGGCTTGCGCAGTTGCGCAGTTGGATGCTCTAAATCGCTGCTGTGCGGCCTCGGCGTCAGATTTATCGATGGGTCCTAAGCACTTGCTCGTCTGCAGCTTTTCGCTCTCCGCGGCCGACGGCCGGGCACTGGCACACCATACTTAGTCCACCTCCAAAATTGGCTACTAGTAGTCATCGTCTTGCGGCCCACACGGCCATCCTGACATTACCCCAATCTCGATATACCGTGCATACCCTGCTAGACATCCTGCCAGACTTCCTGCCGTTAGTATGAATTCCGCAATTATCCGGAAACCTGAATGCAACTACTTTGGTCCTCGCGGGGAAACCGTGTGCGTCTGTCGCACAGCACTGCCCATCCCATCCATCTCCTTGAAGTTCTTTCTAAGGATGGCTGATGCATTTTGTTGATCCTGTACTACACCCGCAGCAATCATGCCGCGCTGCCTCGCCCTCTTCCGAGAAGAGCCCATACTACCAACCTTGACGAGTCTCACCATGTAAAACACACGGAATCCGACTCAGGGTCGTCTGGTGTTCTCGTGCTGTAGGCCATTTAATTGTTCGAACCGCTTTTTTTCTTCCATTGACAAGGCATCAAACTATAGATTTGGACCCTCGATGGTATGCCTAATTTCTATTTCCTATCACCGGAATTTGGAATAGAGCTCATGTCTGCCAGAAGTCCATCAAGGGGATGTGAGGTCACTGCAGACATGTGCCGCGCTACCTTCGAGATCTAACCTCTTGTTTCGAAACGGTGCCTGTGTGGTTTTTCCGGGAAGCTTATGTTCTTAAATCCAAAGGTTTTTCTCTACGCCAAGATGGTCAGCAGCGATTCACGTCCACAACGTTCTGAATTGCTCGGTTAGTTTGTTGGCTTCTTGAATCGATGTTTTATGACGATTCCTTTTTTCTCAACCACAGTTTCAAGTTGCCGATCACGCATTTTGTATGACATTTCATTTTGAGGTGATTGTCCGGGAGTATCTGGGCTCTCATCTGCCTGCCCGTGCGAGTGTGAGGACCCTGTGGAAGAGTCAGGCGATTGGGTCAAAGCTTTTCATCCATGAGGCTCGCAACAGCTCTTGGTCCAAATCAGGAAATTTGTGATAGTGCGTTTCATCTGCTTCTGGGAGAACTTGGCATCGCCAAAATCGAGGCTGCGGACGTCTTGGTTCTCCTAGCCCTGGCTGGGTTATCCTGGTGCCTAGATCCAGCACACAGTGGTGTCGTCCTTGTCCTTGGCCCAAACCTGGCATTCCCATTATGTCCATGATATGGTGATGATGATATTGAACTGCGCATTTGCTAAGGCAACGCCCTTTACTCAACTCGAAAAGCACCCATTTCCGCGGCTTATCTTGACAACCATTGTAATCTCTGCTTCCGAATGGATAATCAAATTAGACGCGATCTGGATGAAATAGTCCATGGAGCTACGTGCACCTGTTGTCACGGGTCGACTCAATCATTGGGCTGTTGACCACGGAAATTCAATTGGCGACATTGTTCTTCGAGGTCCCTTTGTCTCGCCAACACAGCATCGGATCCCTTGTATCTGAGCCAGGTCCTGCAAACATCTTCAAGGCGTCAGTGGCCGGCTTACACTGGGGCTCCCACTCCTTTCACATCCAACAATTACACCATAACCAGCCCGGAGGACATCACAGAGGCTCCACCACTGCGTTGGAATCTGTCTATCGATATGTGGTTTACTCATCATGCAGTGCACAATGCTTTCGAGTCGGTCCTGGGACCTCATTATGTCTTCACTGCACAACCAGCGATGCACTTGCACTGGGAAGCATGCCGTCACCAAGATCAAGGCGTAGAGGACGAATCGGTTCCGAATGTGGGCTGCGCCAGGCTCGAGTGTAGTTGAGGCTTGAGTTGAGGTTTTTGAGGGGATCGTTGATGCGATTCTGTGGCTCGAGAGAAACGAAATAGAAAGGGTTGAGAGATATGATCTCGAAAGAGGGGTGTGGACATCGACCATGGCAGTTTGTGGAAGCGACCACTCAATGAAGGGTTTTTGTTTCGCGGCAGCTGGGATGCCCCAGAACGAAACCCATATTTTAACAGCAATATGGATATCAAGCAAGGTAATGGCTAACACACGCCATAGTAGAAGCGACCTGTCGAAGGGTAGAGGATTGGTGTATATGGCAGGGGGTTCGAGCCCCATCTTTATTTTTCTGCTCGATCGGTTACACCGGGGCATACATGGCCGTGTCGTGCAATAAATTCGTTGACGCTACGGACGTTTCGATTCCAGCTCGGAGAAAGAAGTCTGGTGCGAGTGTCAGAACGGCAACCTTGCTTGTATTGAACATCGAACAAAGCAACGCTTTTCGTCGGCGGTCTACCAGACACCTCGATTTACCACATATCATGCATGAGCACAAGTACAGTATTAATTGTTACGCTGCTTTCTAAAGAGAAGATGAATGGATGGCACTTGAAAAATGAAACATGGATACAAGAGGTATGATGAACCATTTATGCTCCATGGATTTTCCTAGAAACATCCCTTTAGATACGCCGCCCCATTTAACAAGATTATTTCCGCAATAGGAAAGACCGTGCTTAAGCGCTTCGACCACATTGCAAACGCGCGTCCACACACTCCTTCACGCTCGAGAACCTGGGGCTGTCTCTTCGCGCCACAGCGGCTCCGAGTGCTCAACAGCGAGCTTACACCTAGTCAAAGGACAGTGAAAAAAACGGACTCGGCGGTATTGTACCCCGAAGTTCATTCTACAACCCGTCGTGCACGCTGACCACAGAATTCAGGTACCAACGTCCGAGAACCCAACAGCACTATCCCGCCCCCCCGGCGCTTTAGGCTTCAGCTGCCATCCCGCCTTGATGTCTTGTCCAAGCTGTTCTTGAAACCAGCGGGGTAGGTGTCGATACTTGGATTAGACGCGCTCAGCGCCTAACTTCTGGAAGAACATGCAATGGACGCTCAAATAGTAGGCGCCACAAACTCCTGGGCGCTAGATTCTCCAGCGCCACAAAGTCCAGCGCCACACCAGTGCTTCTTATTATCATCAAGTCGTGGTCTGAGCGCCAAACTTGAAGTCGTGAGCGCCAGAATCTCTAGCGCCCTACTAAAGTACTAACTGCCTAATTTTCGCAATCATTCCAGTTGTACATCAGCTATCACGGCATGTCAGTGTACTCTTTGATTATCAATGGGTATCATCGATATCTGAAGAGGACTGGTACCGTGAACAGCACAAGTACTCAGGTATTCTCCCGTCACTCTCAATCCCAAACAGCCCGTTTTGGTGCTGTTCGTCCTATAGTTAGTAACGAGCATATCACCACCGGTAAAGAACGGCGAGCCCGGCACCAAAGTCTCCAGCGCTAGAATCTTTCTCGATCGATACCCTCATTCGGCAACCTCGTATCCTCAACAGGAACAACTAGCCCAGATTCCCGTGTACAGTCCGCACCCCTTCGGTGAAGCGGGGCTCGGCGCACGTCTACATATTACAGACATATTTTAAACTTCTCTACATAGTTACCTACCTATACGTCCGCCTGCTCGGCCGTCGGCGTGCTCACCACCGCGCCGTCCACGATAACGCTCCCCGCGCCGGCTGCCTCGCCGCGCACCTTGAGCGGCTCCTGCCCCGCCGTGTCGACCTCGCCGATCTCGATGCGCCCCATCTCCTTGATGAAGCTGCTCCCCCAGAACGCCGCGCTGTACTTGTTCACGTACTTGAACAGCTTGCGGTGGTTCTCCGCACGCGCCGCGCCGTCCATCGTCACCGCCTCGTGGATCGCGTCCGCGACCTGCTGCGAGTCCCACGGGTTCACGATGAGCGACCCGTTCAAGCTCTGCGCGGCGCCGGCGAACTCGGACAGGATCATCACGCCCTGCCGCGCCTGCTGGCACGCGACGTACTCGTACGACACCTGGGGTGTGCGTGAGCTGCAGTAAAGGAGAGAGGATGGGGGACTCACGAGGTTCATGCCGTCGCGCGTGCTTGAGACGAGGCACACGTCGCTGACCGCGTACAGCGCGCATAGCTCGTCGAATGGCAGGCTTTTGTGCATGAAGTGGATCGGCATGAACTCGACCGTGCCGAAGCGCCCGTTGATGCGCCCCACGAGCTCATTCACCGTTGAGCGCAGGTTCTGATACTCCTCAACGTCCTGCCGCGAGGGCACGGCCAGTTGCACGAGCACGACCTGAACACGTATAAGCATTTACGCGCTCACTGCGCATCATTGCACACACCTTGCCTATCCACTCTGGATGCTGCGTCAGGAATAGCTCGAGCGCGTGCAGCTTCTGCGGGACGCCCTTGATGTAGTCGAGGCGATCGACGCCGACAATGACCTTGACGCCGCTGAAGCGCGACTCGAGCTGCCGTATGCGGGTCTTGACCGGCTCGCGCTGGAGGTTCTGTCGGGCGGTCAGGGCGCGGCTGCGGCACTTGCGGTGGCCGTACGCACCTCAATGAAGGAGTCCGGCTCGATGCCGATGGGGAACGTGCCGACGTGGGCGAGGCGGCCCTCGAACTCGACGCCATTGGGCATGGTCGGGAGCGCGAGGATGCGGGTGCACGAGGACAGGAAGTGGCGCGCATAGTCGTACGTGTGGAAGCCGATAAGGTCGCAGTAGAGTATCCCGAGCAGGATTTCACGCCGCACGGGCAGAATTCTACACTGGTGTGAGCATAATAAGAGGCACGAGTGGCGCGTCGACGCACCGGTAAATCTCGCTGCTGGGGAACGGGGTGTGGAGGAAGAAGCCGATCTTGACGCCTGGAATGAACTTTGCGGTCTTAGAGGCAATGTCGTCGCCCTCGACGCCCTCGGTAATGTCGGCGAGCTCGTGGAGGGTGAGGTCGCCGCCGTTGTTGACGCCGTCGAGGAGGCCACGGAGGAGCATGGGGAGGAGCATGAGGTGGTAGTCCTGGACCCAGACCATGGCGTTGGGGGTGATCTGCTTGCGGACGACCTCGGCGAAGCGGAGGTTGGCCTGGCGGTAGGCGAGCCAGTTCTCCTCGTCAAAGTTCATCTCGCCGGGGTGGTAGTGGAAGAGCGGCCAGAGGATGGAGTTGGAGAAGCCGTTGTAGTGGCGGTCGGCGACGTCGTCGTCGAGGTAGACGGCCTGGCACGAGTACTCGTCCATGAGACGCCTGTCGACGAGGGGCCGGTCCTTGGGGGGGATGAAGAAGCCGGGCCAGCCGATCCAGGTGAAGTTGAGGGACTTTTTGAAGCCGGAGAGGGCGGAGACGAGGCCACCCGAGGACATTTTGAAGTGGTACTCGCCGGCGGCATCCTTGGTGATGGTGACCGGGAGGCGGTTGGAGACGACGACGAGGTGGCCGCCGTTGGGGAACATGTTGTGCGGCTCTGGCTCTGGCTCTGGGGAGTGGTGGGGCGAAGACGGCGCCATCTGGGACGTCGACGTCGACTATAAGTATAAGCAAAGTATAACTATATGTACTCGAGAAGCAGACGCAGACGCTGGCGCTGAATTATCGGATGTCGACGAACGTTGGCAGTTGCAGCTAGCATGAAAACATATGCAGCCACGGCTCGTCATCCCCCTAATTGGGAATCCTGCCTCATCGATCGCCACTCTACCTCCCGGTCTGCTCCGAGGCACCATGAATCGAGGCATAGCCTTGACCGCAAATCTTAAACATGACACTTAGGTTTAGCTTCACCGCCGCGACATAACAGTCATTGTCGCTGCCCCATTTACGATCCGAACGTCATGTCTCATTAGCAGGTACAAGGAACTACTGCCCAAGCCCGCCCCCTCAGTCAAACAGACCGAAGCCCTGCAACACGCGTCAGCGCCCGCACAACCACATACACCGCGACTCACCATGTCCTCCTCAGACTCCTCCTCGGGTTCTTCCGCCTTCTCCACCGCCTTGGTCTCGGCGCCGGGTGCAGCTGCGGCGGGCGCGGCCTCGACCACAGCGAACGCGTCAGGGTTGGCCAGGTACTCCTTGACCTGGAATGCAAACAGTCAGCATCGAGCAAAAACCGGTAGACAGTAGGCAGTCCATCATAAAAAATAAATCAACAGCGTATCCGTGGACACTCAGTATTTTCAGTGTGTAAATTAAATAATTAATCTTGTGGGGCCGGCGCCCAGCGAGAAAAAAGCAGCTCACCTTCTCCGAGCCCTCAAACGTGTAGTCGGTCGCGAGCGACACGGCGAGCAGGTTCTTGTACGCGTTGACGAGCGAGTGCGAGACGGACACGAGCGTCGGGTACTTGAGCGCGAGCGACAGCGCTGCGATCGTCTTGATACCCGACAGGAAGCGGTCGATGAGCTCCTGCTCGTCAACGTCGAGCACCATCGGCGAGAACGCGTTGCCCTGGTCGAAGATCTGCACGACGCTCATCCCGTACGTGAACGGCGAGATGTTGAGCATGTTGAGCAGCGTCGCCTCGGATGTCCCCACACGCGTGCCCGCGACGACCACCTTGACGTCGGACACGATTTCGATCGTGCCACGCGCGATCTTGGTCGGAATACCGAGCGCCTGGAAGAAGGAGGTCTTGCCGGGCTCCATGCCGGTGTTGCCAGCGGGGACGGTGACGTCCTTGGGCGCGAAGGCGCCCGCGCGGGCGGGCGCGGCGACCTTGTTCGCGATGATGATCTCGCGCACCTCCTTGAGGTCGCCCGCGGTGAAGACGAAGCCGATGTTGCCCTTGACGTGCGGGAGCAGGCGCTCGAACTGGGGGTACTCAGAGAGGATGGAGCGCAGCGCACGGCGGACCATGGTGTTTTTGCCCATCAGGACGACACCCTTGCCGCGGAGGGCGACGCGGATCTGGTGCATCTGGTTGGACCCGACATTGTCGACATTGACCAGGAAGATAGAGGCTGCGCGGGGGTTTAGGAGAGGCCCGTGCGGCAGCGGGGGCACTCACGGTACTTGTTGAGGAGCTCCTTGAGCTTCTCAAAGTAAATTTCCTTGTCTGCACGAGTAGCACCCATGATAGATTTTTGGTGTTAAGGGTGATTTTGTTAGTGGGTAACTAGTGCCTCCCAATTGACCTCTGCAGGGAATGAGGATGAGGAGCGCGCAGGCAGCGAGGGAGGAACATGCCTGGTAGTGCCAATGGATTTTTCAAGGCGACTGGTTGAGAAGGAGATTGCAGAAAAAAGTGTGCGTGGGAATTGCAGTTACAAGGATAAAGTTCCGGCAAAGTCCGAGCTGAGCTCGCTGCTGTGGACGACGACCACGCGTCTTGTGCACCGTGCAGGCAGCCGGCCATCGCCGCCCGCCGTTGTCGCCGTCCCACCTGTGCCGCACCTGTCTCTCCCGGGCTCCTGCAATGGAATGTGGCGATGTTGCCCGCCGCCCGTCCGCATCCCGCTGGGCGGCTCTGGCCCTAGACTCTACTCTGCCCGCACACGTCTCGGGCACTCGAAACCACCCCAAATCCTCCCGAAACCGCAGAACACGCCCCACGGCGCGCGCCAGAGCCCAGCGCTGACGACGCGCACCCGCGCCGAGGCCGCCACGCGCGCGTCGCCGCTCCTGGCGCTTCAGCTCTTTCTCGCCCCAGCGAACCTCTCCTCGCCGGCGCCGCAGACCCACACCCCCGACGCACTCGCCGCCCTCTACGCCGCGGCCAGGGCGCTCCCCCGTCGGACGGGCTCCGGTGTGCCCTTGAACTGTTACGCGCTCAACGAGCTGCTCGTCCTCTTCGGCTCGCTCTCTATCCCTGCCCCGTGCCCGAAATGTATATACATCCACCCCTTTGCAGCCCGTATGCCTACGGCGCCCTTCCGCACGTACTGGCCGCTGGTGCTCGAGCTCGGCGAGGAGATCCGCGTCCGGAAGAAGCGCAAGCCACGCACAGGCGCGCACCACTACTGGGTCATGCGTGCCCACTTGGCAGCCATACAGGTAGCCGGCGACGAGCCAGTCCGCGACGGTGAGATATATACAACGCAAAATTCGATGTCATGTACTGAATACAACCCAAGACGACGACCCACGACTTGCAGCCGCATCCGAAGCGACCGCGCGCTACCTGCGCATCCGGAACACCGTGGACCTCGAAGTGCACGTCCCGTACCTCCACGCCATGGTCTCCCTGCAGTATCCCAAGCACGTCCCGAAACTCGTGAATCACCTGTGCAAGGTACTGGAACTCCACGCGAACCCGCACCACCGGCTCGTCGACCTTGCGTGGCAGCTCATCCTCGGCTCGCGCGAGGACCCCGCCGCGCCCGTCAAGGAACGGTTCCTCGCCACCCTCTGGACCCGCCTGCGCACATACCCCTACGTGTATAAAACACGCAACCCCAAGCCGACGCGCCACGTCTTCGACACGGTATCGAAGCGCCACATCCGGCTGGGCGTGACCGTCCCGCAGCTGTGCGCCGCCCTCGCCACGTCCCTCTTCCCGCACTTCCGCCTGCTCCTCCCGCCCGTCGTGTGGCTGTGGGCCGTCGGGCAGTCCAGGGCGGTGTTCAACCCACAACAACCCCTCGACGCGCGGTGGAGCAACCTCGTGCTCTTATCGATGTACGTGGCGCCGAGGGCCTTGTCGAGCGGCGGCGGTTCGGGCGTGAGCCTCGGGGACAGTCCGGATGGCGCGAGCGCGGTCTGGCGCACGGTATTGGCGCTGGCGATGTTTGAGCGCACCGTCGAGCACAGCGCATCGCCGTCTTCGTCCAATCCCGTGCGCCTCGCTGTACGGCGCCTCTGGCGCATGTGGAAGCACGCCCACACCGACGTGCCGCCGCTCGTCCGCCGCGTCGTCGTTGGCGCGTTCTTCCGGCTCGCGGCCAAGACGGGCGACGCGCCGCTGAAGGACAGTTGCCAGCGGTACTGCGTCGTGCACGGGCTGTGGGGTTCCCGTGTCGGCGAGACCAAGGCGGATCTGGTCCAGACGACGGAGCTGTTCGTCGACTACGTATTTGCAGCGCTCTACACCGAGGCCAAGAAGAGCGCGGCGCTATGGTCGGAAATCTTTGCTGCTCTGCCCGCCGATTCACCAATCGTACAGTGGCGTGCGCGGGTCGCAGACGCACTTTTCCGCGTGTTTCTGGCGCAGGACGGCGAGGTTGCGCACGAGCTGTACCTGTATTGCCAGCGCTATGCTATTCCTATGTCTACTGACTCAGCGCACGCGATGAGCCTTCTCCTCGCGTTCCACCGCCCGTATGACGCGCTGGGCTTTCTGAGCGACACGCGCTTCTCACCAGATCAGGTCGAAGAGCTGCTTGACTGCGTCCTTCGCACATTGCGGCGACAGCGTCACGGATTTAGGGATGCAGAACTCGCGGACGTCCTCATTCCCGTCATGGAGCGGCTGTACACGGGTACTGAGCGGGTGCCTCGCAACCGCACCAAGTTCTCCATCCGGTATGCTCTGAGCGTGATGGCGTCCTCGCAGCGCACCTTGGCGGCGATCACACTCCTGCGTCTCATCCACCAGCGGCAGCCGGCGTTCTTCAGCATTCACTACTTCCTCCGGACGATGCGCACGCTGGTCAACGCGCAGCGCCACCACCACGCGCTTGAGCTGCTGCAGATGGTCCAGGACTTCCCCGCGCGCGCAAGCGAGAACTTCCGGAAGAAGCTTTCGCTGCGGCTTGCGAAGAAGGGCGCGTCGACGCTCGCTGAGCGGGCGTACCGGGCGGGGGAACTGCACGACACGCGCGAGGCGCTTGCGCGGGCAGTTCAGTTCCGAGTGAACGCGCCCGCGGCTGACCTGGCGCAGCAGGTGTTGTCGCTCTTCGCAGGGCAGGTGACGCATGTCCCGACACTCAAGTACGCGATGTCGCTCCTAGTGCGCGCGAAGCGGTTCTACGCGGCGCGGCATGTGCTGGAGCGGCGGCACGCGCGGCTGGACGCGGGCACCGTGACGTGGCTCGGGAACATGATCCTGAACGGGATCCTACTCATGAAGACACCCAAGCACGCGCGACTCGTACGGCACGTCCTGCATGTGCGCGACCACCTCGTGCGGCGGGTTGGGTTTCAGCAGGACCGTGTGACGGTGAACATCATCGTGAAGATGCTCCTGCGGTGGACGACGCACATTAGCGCGCCGCAGATCCGGAGCCTGTTCGACCACATGGTTCGCAGCGGGTACCCTGCGGCGTCGCGGTGGCGGCGTGAGGGCGGGGTACCGTTCGGGACGCAGTCGTCGTCTTCGGGCGACGCGGTGACGACGCTGGGATTGCCCGCGTTCGTGTCGTTTGACCGGCATGTGCGACCGATGTACAAAATGTTCATCAAGGCGCTACACATGCAGGGGGACCGGCGGGGTGCGCGGACTGTTATTGGCATCTTGCAGACTGAGCTGGATGAAGTGCTGGTGCGGCGACAGGCGAGGCGACGTGCGCGGCTGGCGGGGCTGTTGCGGAAAAAAGAGCTGTTGCGGTTGAGAGAGCAGAGGGAGCGGTTGCGCCTCAAGGGGCGAGTAGATAGAAAAAAGACGAGGAGTAAACTGAAGTAGCTGTGCGGCACGTGTGCTTTCAACTTGAACTTTACCCACAAACGCACTGTTGGGTAAGACTACGCTCGACGTCGGCCACGATGAGCGCAACGAAAAGGAAGCTGGTGGATGCATTCCACTCGCTCGACCAGGCCGTCGAGGCCCCGCCACCAGCCAAACGGCCGCACACGGCGCGCTCGCTGTATGCGACATTGGCAAGGTACGGCGTCAAGCCAAGGCAGCCCAACCCCCACATCGGCTCCCTCTCCAAGAGCACCCCACATCTCACCGCGATCCTCGCGCGCGCAGCTACCCGCACGCGCAAGGCCCTCCCATTTAACCTCAACTCAACCCCACCCCCACCACTTCCACCCACTGCAGAGTACCGCCCGTCCTCCATCCCCTCCTTCCTCGCACGACTCGCGACATTCAAGCTCGTCACCTATGCGAACAAGCCGCCCCAGCTCGATGCCGTTGCCGCCGCAAAGTGCGGCTGGGTCAACGACGGAAAGGACCGCCTCGTCTGCGGCCTGTGTGGTGTGTCCTGGGTCGTCGCTAGCAGAGAGGGCATGACCAGAGAAGCTGGTGAGAAGAGGTAGGTTCTGGGAGCGCACCCCGCTAACCTGTCCTTTGCAGCAAATTCTCTCGTTGAAAAGCAGCGCGTGTCCTTGGTGGAAATGCACAAGAATGGGTGTCCCTGGAAAACTTGTCAATGTGATCGTACGTTCACACCCTCCAGTCTTCTTTCTATCTAGCTCACGTCTATCAGCTTCAATATACCGTATCCCGCTGCAATCCCCTGCGGTTATGATTCGCGAATTAAAATCAAGCGCAGTTACCCTAGACCCGATCTTGCAACAGATGCAAGTCAAGCATCCTCTTGTCGGTGCTGCTGATCCTACTTTTACATTCAATGCTAACTAGCTGCAGACATCCAACCAGCTTGCCTCTCTCCGGTCCACAATAACAGTGTTCACCCTCCCTCCACCAAAAGAGGACGCTGCCGCGCCGCCGGAGCCATCAGACACTGCAGTCCTCACGGCACTCTTTGGCTGGGCACCCGCGCCGCCATCCGCTGAACGTCCTCGCCTCTCTTCGCTCTCCCGCCCTGCGTCCCGCGCGGGTTCACCATTCCTCTCAACGCCAGAACCCCCATCCCTCTCTCGCGCGTCATCCCTTGCGATTCACGCCGCGTCCGCGTCTGCATTCACATCCACACCTCCTGGCCCCAGCACCCCAGGGCCCAGCACCCCGTCCCGCGCATTCCTTCACAGGACATCGAGCGTCATCTCGAAACGCGACACGTCCCTCCTGCATTGTGCCCTCTGCCAGCGCCGTGTCGGTCTGTGGGCGTTCGCGCCGCCCACAGAACCCAGCACCGCGTCACGTACCCGCGCGCCGGCCCCTCAGCGCCACTTCGACCTGCTAAGAGAGCACCGCTCGTTCTGCCCGTACGTCGTGCGTTCGACGGTTGTGCCGACGCTCCCTGCGGAGTTTTCCGCTTCACCATCCGCCGGCATGCTCGAGGGTTGGCGCGCTGTCTTGACAGTGGTGCTGCGCTACGGGATGGGACAGCGGCAGCGCATGGCGACGCTGCGGCGGCAGACCGAGGGCGGGGGCGACACGATGACTGTCGACGCAGACACCAATGTCGAGGCAATGGTGGCGAGTGTGAAGAGCCGTGGGGGAAAAGAGTTGCTAAAATATGTAAAAGGCCTCTTGGGATGAATCTTGCTTTGTCATGTTCTTTTGTAACGGAATCTCCTTGCATGTCATTCGGCTCTCGGCTCCCTCGGTCTTCAAAACTTCAACTGATTCATCGGCACGCCTGAATATACATGGCTGCGTCTACCTACCCATCCACCCAGTACTTCGCCTCGCGATTCGTCATCTCCGCCGGCTGCATCCTTTTCCGCAAACAACAATCCAGCGAGGCCCTCGAAATATGCATCCTCCATGACCGTAACAAAAACGAATGGCTCCTCCCAAAGGGCCGCAAAGACTGCGGCGAGCCTATCGACGCTGCGGCGATACGCGAGACGTTCGAGGAGACGGGGTACCCGTGCGAGCTCCTCCCATGCCGCATGCCCACCCGCGCGCCCCGCCCCGGCGTCAATGCCAAGGACGCTGTTGCGGTTGTAGACGGCCTCATAGAACCGTTTGCCGTGATCGTCCGCGACCAGGGGCCGCGCGGCATCAAGCTGGTGTACTGGTACATCGCGCGTGCGACGGGTGCAGAGAAGGTCCTGGGCACGCAGACCGAATGGGAGACGTTTGATTCGCAGTTCGTCCCCGCGGACGAGGCAGACGAGATGCTCACGTTCCAGGGCGATCGGGAGACGGTGCGGCAGGCACTGCTGATTGTGAGGGACGGGAACATGGGCGACATATAGTTGCACACGCACGTATGTAGACTACCATTGACACCCAGCCGTCTTTGCACTTGACTGCACCTTCTCGCCCTGGACCGGATACTGTGGGATATGCATCGACCGCCCCTCTCTGAGTTCGTTAGCCTCCCACTCTAAGTCGTCAAGATAGCGATCCACAGCCATCGCCTCTAGAGGTGACGCTGCCGCAGGGCTCAATTGGGTACCCAGCTCTTTCTGCTTGAGCACAAAGTTCTCAGCCTCGTCCGGGTCGTCGGCGAGCGCTAAGTACGCCTTTGCAACCCGCCAGTCTACTTCTTTGGTCAGAGTCTGCAATCGCTTCTCGGCGCGCTCGCGCGTGCGCCTGACCTGTCGTGCCCTCTCCTCTTCGTTGTTCGGCCGAGAGTCGCTTGCTTGGAGTTTTGACTGTGCGGAAGGCGGGAGAGCCAGGAACCCGCGCGTATGTAGCAAGTGAGGTGTAGTGCTGAGGGTGCTTGGTGGTAGATTGTTCAGACGACAGAGCTCCCGTCCCTAATGGCTACTTAAATGCCTCGCTGTAAGTACAACTCGCACAATAAGCTTACATCGAGTCCGAGACGAAGGGAGATCCCTTGCAAACTGTCGCCTCGTTTTATGTAGTATTTAGCCGACGTTGGTGTCGCGTTCTCTTCAGTCAACGGCGCAGGCTCAGTGGCCACCTCGGGTACGACAGACGGTGATGTAAGCCCATCGCCAGAGGGTGACTCGCTTTCGTCTTCGTCTGCCATCTCATCATCTCCAAGAATAAAAGTGTCTTCGTCTCGAACCGCTCCGTCAACATTCCGAGTGCTCGGCTCTGGAACTTGACGAAGGACAGTACTTCCTGGAGCCCGTCGGGTGCTAACCACACCTACTCCACCCAGACAAGCGAGGCATGGGTCATACCGGGCAAGTCTCGGGTTTGAGGCAGTACACGAAGGACAAATCGGACGGCTACAGCAACGGGTCGTGAACACTTGGTTGCTAGATTTTGGGGGAAGGGAAGAAGAGCAAGCTAGACAGAGAGCTGCGTCTACGGCCATGGCCGCGGTTAATCAGTAAGCAGGTTTTTTTGTTTGCTTATTGTGGTCAGTTTGTCGAGAATGCTTTCTCTTCGGCCCGTGAGCGCGTGAGCCGAGGGGGTTCAAAATGTGGATGGGCACGATGCGGTAACCAATACTATAATACATGGAAGTACACACAGAGTCACCCACTCTTGCTTTTCAAAGTTTCGCATGCTGCAAAAGGAAAGGGGAGAATTTCTTGGACTTGACTTTGTCGACGTCTGCCATCGTCACCGGACGACACTCATGTGCGTGGTTATAGCCCACCCTGGAAAAAGTGAGGACTGGAACGGGAGAGAATTTGTCTATTCGCATACCTTGTTCTACCGTCCTCTCCACCAGGTTTGAAAAATTCGGGTCTTCTCAGAAGGCTTACAACCACTGCTCCACCAAGACCAACGTTATGCACAAGCCCAAACTTCCCGCGTGGGTCGGCGACATCGAAGAGGCCTGGTGCTTGCATCGGACCTGCCCCTGGAAGTATATGGGTTAGTCCGTGGGCAACAAGCTGGGATAATCGTTTCACAGTTTCGTAATTGCATCATTATATAGAAGTGCATCCCGAGGCCAGTGGCACCTAACGGGTGCCCTTTGGCTTCAAGTCCGCCGCTGGGGTTTATAACGTACTTGCCCCCATACTGTTATAAATTATAAGCGACGAGAAACGGAGGGATAAATTCGGACCGTGTTATCCCCACGTTCAACCATCTTATGGGCTTCATCGGCCCCACACAGCCCCAATGCCGGGTACATGATGAGCTAGACAAGAGTGGTCAGAGTATGACTTGCGGAGAGCAATTGAAGGTACGAACTTCATTCGCAGCGAAGCAGTCGTGCAATTCCAGGACACCAACCTCGTCTCTGCCTTGTCCCTCCACAAAGCCAGCCTCTTTGAACACATTGTCCGCACACACTTTGGTCATGTTGTAACCTACGACCTCCATGGCGCTCGAGCTTTCAAATGCCTCTGGACCGTCGGTGGCTAGTTCCTGCGCGACAATTTCGATGGCCTGATTTTCGAGGCCGTGAGCGTGCACAAAGTCCTCAGACGCTACGATACAGCAAGCAGCCCCATCCTGGGGGAAATGAGCACGTTAAACAAGGAACATGCTCTAGCTTACGGAAGTCGGACTGCACATGAATTTTGTGAGCTGGTTCGTGATCTTGGGGGCCTTCAACACCTGCTCCACACTCCACCCATCGCGGAATTGGGAGTATGGATTGTTGACCGAGTGCTTATGGTTCTTGGACGCTGGATGGTGTGTCAGCAAGGGAATGAAACGATCGAGGCAAGTATGTCGATACCAATCTTGGCCAGATGCTCGATATTTCCACCGTACTTTTCAAAGTATTCTTGAGCACCATTACCAAAAAGTCTGGCAGCACCTGGGCCGTGATTCTCCCCCAGTGTTTCCCGCTCGATTGCGTGGCTTCTTTCGTTCAGAAGCATTGTCGGAGGGATCCGATCAGGGAAATTCGTGCCGAGACTACCTGGCTGGGTGTAAGATAGTACAAACAGGAGGGCGAGAAAGAAACTAACCTGGCTTCATTTTCTCGAATCCAAGCGCAATGGCACCTAAGTATGGTAGTCAGACTCTGCAAGGTTTGGTGAGATTTGAGAAGCATAGAACACACATTCAACTTGAGAGTACTTGACGGCGACGTTTGCCTGGTACAGTGCAGTTGAACCGGTCGAGCAGTTGTTGTTCACATTGGTAACCGGTATATGCGTTAAACCTAGGTTGTACAGAGCGCGCTGGATTGAATCAGCAGCTGGCGAGATCAGCGAATTGGTTATAAATACTTGGCCGCAGGTCGAGTCTCCGTAACAATAACCGACGAAGGCCGTTTCAATAGAATCATAAGATATGCCTGCATACGTTTAGCGTCGAATGTGATCTCAGAAACCTGTACCGCTGCTAACCGGCATCTAAGAGGGCCTTTGTTGCCGCCTCAAGCCCCATATCCTGTAGATTTCCCGAAGATCGTTTGGGGTCCTCTATGCACCAATCCCGCGGCTCACCTCTGTAGTCCTGGTTCCCCGTGGCTAACACCAGATTGTTAAATATTGGGGTCGACATGCGAGTTGTATGCACCTTGATGAACGCGGTACATCCGCCCCCAACAAGAAAAGTTCTACGTCCTTTCGCCATGACAGAGGGCAGAGGGTGAGCAGAGCATTGTAATTCTATCAGTCGGGAGCCGGCACTTGATACCCGACTCTGTACAAAGTTCAAGTGAAAGAGTCAAGTGATCCTCATTGAGTGAATTGATTGGCGCCGCCATACAGGTACATCATGCACAATGCCGTCTCCTCCAGATTTCGTCCACCCCGACCAATCCCACCTTGTATCTCTCGTCTTACAGTCCGAAAAGGCCCTTCAGAGTGGAGAACAACTTTGTTCCAGAGCAAATGATCTGTCAAACGCGTCGGCTCAAGCCGCGGTCGATGTCCTTGCCTTGGACGCCAAAGTGCGGTGGATAACAGACGCCGTACTGGAACAACTCAAGGTATGGTGTCAATGCACAACTCATCGTAACTGGGTTAACGTGTTCATCAGTTGGCCGCAAGCATTGCAAAGAGCATCGAAGAGAAACGTGCACGTTTGGGCAAGCAGGTTCAGGCGCGTACAACAACGTCTCTGTTGTGTTCAGTGAGAACTCACAATTATGCAAATCCAGGAATGGGATGTTGTGAGAGTGAAACACTCTGATGCCTTGGACAATATCTTGGACTCCTTGGGCTCACAACTCGTTCCCCCCGACTTTCATCAACATTCCGCCGACTCCTCCCTCTTTGGAAGCCAACATTCTGAAGACGAGGAGGAAAATCAAGCCAACGTCCCCGGATCTCCTCACCATAGTCTATCCTCCACCGTCCATAATGTGCGAAAGGAAAAGGCGCAGCCCGATCGCCAAACGTGGAAAACTCTGCGGGACTTTGTCGATGACAAGGCTATCGAAGATGTGTTGGAAAAAATGGAGAACGAACGCACCACTCTGGATGTAGGTACTTGTCAAAATTATTCCTCTACGCCTTCACACGATCATCAGGACATCTTGAGCAAGACCGACGAGTACCCTGAAATTTTGAACACTACAGCCACCGTCATTCGGGAATCTCTATCTGATATACCACCGCTCCCCGCCATGGACAAACTTCTGACCACGCAGGATGGAACTATAACTGTCATGGCCCGGCACCTAGAAAGCCTTGCAGCTCACTACGATCAAATGGCAGCCGCTCTGCATGAGAGCGAGGCTGGCGAGGCTTTCAGTGATGAAGATCTGCAGGGTGTGTCATATTTCCTTTTTGGCTGGCCACATATCTGACTCGTTTGTCAAAGCTATGAATAGAGACACTGATGAGCTACCGTCGATCATGAATGAGTTGGAGGAATGTCTATCCTCTATCAACAACACTAGGTCATTCGAGTCACTTTCCTCACTTCTCCTAGTCTGATGCGCTTCTTCGAAGTGAACTACTGGCAACGTCTCAAGAAGATGCGAAGAAGAATCTGACGCATCTGCATAGAGTTCTAGACGATTTGGATGAGCTTGGCGAGATCATGACAGAGATGTTGCAGACTCAAGAAGCTGTAGAGGTAAGCACGCCAAGTCTCGGTTATACGCATGTAACATGTTTTTGTAGATCGACTGTGACGAACAGTTGGCAAGTCTACAGCAGCATCTTCTCACTGTGGAGCATCTCCACGAACGATTTGTTTCCTATCGGACTGCATTCAGCAAGTTGATGCTAGAGATCGCGCGACGCCGGCAATATCGAGAGGCCGCGGAGAATATTGTGCAGGGTATGATGTCGCAGTTGCACGCCATGACAGAAGGCACGTATCCCCCTCGTTGCTTGTGCATGTCTGTGACTGAACCCATGTCGCAGAGGAATCCCAAGTTCGCGATCACTTCAATTCTGAACATGGTGCGCATCTTCCAGAAGACATCTGCTTGTGTATCGGTAATTCGCCGACACGTTGGGAGGTCGTCCCATGGCACGGAGAAGAGCCGGAGGTTCTACCTGAAATTGAACCAGAGCTCATTGCTCAGGTCGGAATCTGTACGCTGCAAACTGGGCTTGGCTGAACTTTTTACTAGGCTAGAGAACGAATTGCTTCTGATACAGCTCTCGCTGCAGAAAGTATGTAGACATCGACCGTGTATTCAATGTATCTCAGATATACGATGATTTGAACGTCATGTTTTGCCAGGATATACTCTAGGGAATCGATTCTACGAACTAAGGTTGGAAGCGCATTCATATAACCAACGGGTTCTGCCTCAGACAGGCATGATTTCGAACTCTAACAACCCCACCTCACTTTCGTCCCAGAGTTTGACAAATTTAAATCCACTACGAACCCTTGCGGCCCAAAAACAATAAGCGACATCGTGAAATCAAAAGGAATGGCACAAACCCCAGGTCGATAAATTCCTGCAGCGTACGCTCCTTGCTATTGAGAAAGGCCATCATAGTGATGTCCTGAGCGTAAGCCCGAATATTGCCCATACCGTAATTTGGCAGAAGGGGCTCGGGCGCCTAGAGAGCTGTCAGCACATGGACAGGCAAGAAGTAGCCAACAAGCATAATCCTTACTCTGTCCAGAATCTGATCATAAGCGCTATCGCGAACAAGACTCTGAAGGACGAATTCATCTGAGCTTTACGGTCAAACACAATTGACGGAAGAATTTCGATAACACCCACTGATTAGTAGCCGGCTTGAAGGTTTCATCGCCTTTCGAATGCTGCCCAGGATTTGCTGACATGCTGGGTCGGGCCAATCATGCCTGATGCTTGTCAAGGTCTGATTGGCTGCGATGTACCTGACACCTACAAAACATGGCGCACCTATAAAAGGGTCAAGGTCAGTTAGTTGAACGAGAAATTCGGTTGACAGTGTTCACATAGTAAAAATCGCATTCCTGCACTGGAATGCCCTCGAAAAAGTTCAAAGGTACATACTCAACCCGTTTCCTCAGATTCGGGTCGGTGATCTCTGCGCGGATAAACTGAGCACTGCGTGTGAGAAAATTGAATGAATCGAAGCGATTATTCATCTACCTTCTTTCCTTGGTCAATGACTCCAGGAAGATCTTGCACCACGAATTTGAGCAGGGGAAACGCCTTCAAAAGTTCTACTGTGGCATGTCCATTTCCACCGCCGACATCGCAAATTACAGTCCCTGCTGGAAGCGATGCCCAAGGATACACTAGACACTCGTGAGGGTATGACTTTAAGGAAGAATGGATTTAAAAAAACCTTTGGGTAGCATGGCTTTCCCAGTAACTTCACCCCAACCTACCATTGCCCGTGCGAAACGCTGCTCATACGTTGATCAAAAGACTACCTTCCCGTGTCAAAACACATACAGCGCTACGTTCTTCTTGTCCAGGCTAGATTGCACATTATTGCTTGTTTGATATGCAATGAAAAAGATGGGACAAACGCCTGAAAGATAATCAAACAGACTACATCCATGCGCACGCTTGAAAGCACTGCCGTTGGGATCCACGGAGGAGGTCGTTTGAGGATCACTCAGATTTTCGTTCAACAAACAACACCCCTTCATTCCTTCATCGGCGCTGAAGGATGTTGAGTGCGCACTGTTTACAGGGGAGCACTTGGAGATTCTTACACGTGTCCTAGAAAACTGGACAAGGGATCGGTGGAGATCAGCTTCAGGCTGATACGATTGTTGGCAAAAATGTTTGGTTTAACTATGTGCCCTCAAAATTATAAATTGGACACATAAACTCACTGACTTTTGACAAACCTTCCGTAAAACAATGCTTCGTAGCAAGGAAGCGTAGTACATGTGCAAGTTTCTGAGAGTCGATACCTGTCTTTCCAGCTAGCTCGTCAACGTGAACTCCTTCCGGCTTGTCGAGAAGATGATCGGCGATTTTGGCGTCAGCAGCAACAAGCATGCACGTTGGCTCCTGGAACTACCAAAATGTTGGTGATATGCATATGCCTAGAGCAGAATATTGGCTGCATACTCCGTAGCATTTCTGCGAAAAGAAGGTCAAAGAACCGACAGAACTGTGATTTGACTCATTTACATTCACAAAGACGTGTCCAGGGTTTGCAACAGTAAAGCTCAATTGAGCACAGGCAGCCTCGATGGTCCGAACCGCCTTCGAAACCTTGGCAGGCCTGGTTTCGGGCGCATCGAACGGCCATGTATCCGTGGACTTCAAAGAAGGCATGGATTGCACAGCGTATTCATCGCGAAGGTCTGTGACTGCATTGCAGATAAGTTCAGCGAGCGCAACGATTTCTCCAATGCCGGACGACGTCGACGAAACGGGATGGGCAGCAAGACCCGAGTTAGACATATTCAATTCAAGTTGTGAGACCAGCTGCCCTATCGTCTTATAGGACTAGTGACAGAGATCCACTGCCAAGAACTGTTGTGGCTGATTGGCTGAGGCTCTCCGATACATTCACGTATCGATTGATAGTAATATGTAACGGCAAGTGAGACACTCGAGACACAAGTATAGGCAAGATGCAAATCAACATAGCGCCGGGTAGTGTTGCCGTCGATGCGAGCTAGCGTCGATTTGTAACTCGCCTTGGCCATCGAGCTGGCCAACTCGATTGGTCGAGCCAATGCGAGTTGCACCTTGAGCCCATCAGAGTGATCCCATCACTTTCCCATACGCCAAATCCACGCCACGTGAAGATCAACATGCTCCACAGCCACCGTTCCACATGAGTGCATTTCAACGTTGAGACCACCTTCGAACCATCTAGAGTTCATTAAAGTCTACAAATTAAAAAGATGAATAAGAAAAGCATACTGGATTTTTCTCAGGGCTTTTAGAGCTCAGCATTGTAGCATTTTCACCACTTGACAACTTCAAGGCTTCAGGGACCCAAGTTTCACTCAAGATATTGGAAAAATTGCTGTTATATTTCCTCACAAGGCATTTAAACCAAAAAAACCATTCTATCGTTACTGGTGTCTGAAGGCATTTCTTAATATCCTATTCAGCCTTTGCTCCAAATTGGGCACCGTGGGAACACCAACTAACTCGCTTGACCGAGCTGATACGAGTTGGCCCAAAGTTGGCCACCTCGCATCGGCTCGCATCACCTCGCGGCAACACTAGCGCCGGGTCCTTTTCCACCGAAAAGTCCGAACGTCAGAAGCGTTCAGGCACCAGCGGGGAACCCATTAGCTCATTTATGGGCGCCGCTTCCTTACCGCGACTAGTACAGCTTGGGCGTTGATGACAGGATATACATAGTGCTCGTGTTACTTTTTCTGTTTGTTCGGTTTCTACGAATCCGTAGAGTAGGTGTAGTCGTGAATCAGATACAGAGATCCGAGTCGCTTCTTGCAAGTCCAGCTTGCGAACGTGACGTGACCAGCAACATGTCCTAGTCACAATCTCCTACATTTTCTGTGTTCGATTCCGACTTGAGGAACTTGATAATGGAGACGAGGACTGCGTCTCATACTCGCGAATCATACCGCCTGGGTTTCCGAGTGTTTTCCGGCGCACTTACACAGTAGTTATTTCCATCATGTTTCATATGCAATTCAAATGGACTCGAATACAACGTTCAAAAACCTGAAGTCCCATGTCGATTATTATCTCTCAATGATCCCTTATTCATCTTCGGATTGTTCATTGGCAGAAAACTTGTGACTCGTTTGGGCTTGTTATGTAGAGGTTGTGAGCTTGTCTGCAACCTGACGAGCCCAAAAGTTCCGAACTGCAGAAAAAAATATGGCGCTAAAATACATGAAAATCATGTTGGACCCCATTTTTTTATTTTCCGAAAAATGAGCTTGTGAGATGGTTTGTGAGCTTGTGACTTGAGGCTGTTTTGGGCTTGCACAAGCCCAAACAAGCTCTAACAAGTCCAGAAAGTCTGATGTCTTTACTGGGCTGTAACGCATTACTACATCTCGGCAGTGTTCGACACACGGACGACAAGTCATGAATGTATATGAGCTTGGGATGCTCGTTCGGCCCAATCTTGCGCTAGCCGTCTAGTAACTCTAGGAATTCGAAATTGGTCCTTTTAGACCAGTATAACGGACCCGCCGGGTACTACTACTATAACGACAGTACCCGAGCGACTCAAAGACTATCCTGGATCTTACCGGCGCAGACCACGGTCGTGCTCGTGCAACCCGTCGATTCGATGGCACACCCACGCGTTCGCCAGACACGAATGGCAGCCCTACCTGAGTCCTGGCCGCTTGTTTCGCCACTGCGATTTGGAGCCCTGTATCTACTGGAGCACACCTTCGAATCAACGTACGAATGTCTAGGAATTTTTTCGAGTCTTATCGCAGCCATATGCTTGTCGTCGTCGTACCCGGAGTCGGCAGGGCAATCGAGGCTAACGATGAAGCGCCAAAAACGCGCATGTTTGGCCCGCTATCCTCGCCTCATCAACGTGGAAATAATATCCATCAACTCGATTTTTTTTACCCCAGTTTGCTACCTACACCATTTTGGTCGGATCCCGCACAAGGATTCAATCCCTTTGGCGTGGTGCCGTTTCCCCTGAATTTTGTCACCCAGGCATCAATATCCCGGCATTACATACATCAATTGTGCCCACATGAGTTGCTTATCTCTGAAGAGAAACGGGATACTCATCTTATGCGCATATTTTTGTTCATACTCCACATAGTTCAATACCACACTATATCCATAGGGCCAGGCTATTTGGATAAATACTGGACACGAACAACAGCTTCTAGGGAACCCAAAGGCTCAACCATGGTTTCAATCGCTCCATCTTATACAGACGTCCTTATCATTGGCGCAGGTCCTGCAGGCCTTATGGCTGCCCAAGCCCTCAGTTGCCTCGGTGTACAAGTCAAAATCGTTGACCGCAGGTAGGACGAACCTGCAGGGCTTCCGCAGTCCTAATCTGACGCTACTTGCAGAGGTCCTACAGAACAGTATGGAAACGCCGATGGACTCACCTCTCGTACCTTGGAAATTTGGCAAAGCTACGGCCTTCTGAACCAGTTCTCTTTGAAAGCATGCCCGATTCACATGATGGTTCTTAACCCTGTCTCCCTTTATGAGTTTTTTTCCAATTGTTCGTATCGTCCCAGGTCGGATATGAGGAAGGTAGCGATGGAATTGTTCGTTCATCGCCCTGCACAAACGTCGTCGTTCCCGCTCGCTACCAGTATGATCTCACCGCGTCTCCCGAGATCATAGAAGGAGTTCTGCGTGAATCGATGAGCGAAGTCGACCTGCAAATAGCGCATCGACTCACCCCGATTTCAATTGATCTCTGCGATGCTTCACATGTCAAGGTGCGTTGCAAATTACTCGAAGGCTCCCAAGATTTTTATCATTACCTGTAGGTTGTCCTTCAACGCGTACCTGCATGTTCCAATGGAGATCCTACTTCTATCTCATCCGAGGAAAACAACAACAACAGCGGTGTACTTGAAGAAAATCTCGCCCACACCGAAACTGTTTTCGCCAGGTACGTCATTGGGGCCGACGGTATGTAAGATTATCTCCCTCGCTATGTGTTATAAAGAAACAATCTTCAGGCGCCCGTTCTTGGGTTCGACGCCATCTCAATATTCCCATGGAGGGTGATCACACAGGTGAGGACGGACTCACGAGCAGGACCAGTGCTCACCTCAGCCGATAGAATATTTCTGGGGAGCTGCCGACGTATTGGTGAACACCAACTTTCCAGATTTTCGGTCCAAATGCATAATCCAGGCGAACACCGGAGCTATTATCGTAAGTCAATTCACTTGAAAATCCGGAAAGAATAAAAATACAACTTCCTGTAGATAATACCCCGGGAGGAAGACAAAATCCGCGTCTATGTGCAGTTCTCTACTCATGAAGCTGCACGTAAAGGAGATGGGCGTCTTGATCGCCATGTATCATTTGAACTTGCCTGTAGGATGATTTTCGACGTAAGCACAACTGGATATCCTTCCGTGATTAATAACAATGTATAAGCAGAAAGTCAAAGACGGGCTTAAACCATACACAATTGAATTTCCACGAGTTTTTTGGTGTACCATTTTCACCGGTAGAGCCCACACTATTGTTTCGGTGCGGCTTCTAACCATCTGATTTAACAGTGTCGCAGATGGTAGCTGCCAAATACTCCGTGGATAATAGAATCTTCATCGCTGGGGACGCATGCCACACTCATTCGCCGAAGGCTGGGCAGGGTGCAAATGCCGCAATCGGTGATGCGCACAATCTCGGTAGGCAACCTAATTCATCCACGTTACTTTGAGATGCAATCAAGACCCTTTCCTGATTTTAGCCTGGAAGATTGCGCATGTTCTCCGCAAATGGGCCAATCCTACCCTTCTGCACACATACGAAACCGAGCGACGAAGCTACGCGCAAGACCTGATTGCATTCGACAAAATTATCGCCGAGTCGCTTGACGGTGGCACCGCCGCACAGTACCAAAGGTTCTTATACCGGTTTCCACTCAAATCAAAGGGACTGATGAATCTCTAGCCTTGTGCACGAACGAAATATGTTCACGAGGTTTTTCTACCCTCGATAGATCTGGTAATTTGTTGACTGTATTCTCTTGGTCTTTAGTGGCATCGGTATCAAGTATCAATCAAGTTTGACGCGAGACGTTGGGCTGCCGAAGGGGGCAACTCACATTGAAGCAGGGTACCGTCTTGCTCCTGCAGCCGTTGAGCGCCTTGCCGACTGGCGGCCGATGGATCTACAGGACCTGGCTCCTTCCGATGGTTTATTCAAAATATTCCTCTTTCCGGGCGATATACTTTGTGACCTTGATGCCAAGCGTCTCGAAGAGTTTTGCAACACTCTTTGGAGCTCCCCGCACATCGCCAATCTACTAGGAACCAGAGTCAGATTGTACGCAATCTTGAATAGCGCAAAAGAGATGGCCCTTTGGACCGATGTCCCCAGTCACATTCGTGATTGGAAGCAGTTCGTGATTGCATACTGAGGGCTACATTTTGATACTCATTTGTGCTTTCTGCAGAGTTTTTGTCGCGAAGACGCTTCCTTCTGAGAATGTTTATGTTAAACTCGGAATCTCGGTTGAAGGCGCAGTGGCTCTGGTTAGACCCGACGGTTACGTTGCATTGGCTTCAATACTGTACCCCAGCTCGGCGCAGGAGATTGCAAGCTTTTTCTCAGACCTTAAGTAGTCCGAGATACCGTATAATATGTGCGCCTGTAGTGTGTGCTCCAAACGTTGGACTAGAATTCAGTTGAGATCCATTGTGATAAATTGCTGAACGATGCACTCGGTTCAGAGAATTCAACTCCGCTCAGCTCGAGGCACTGGGTTAGATACTCCGAGTCGTTGGTAGGATACTTTTTGCCTCGATTCTTTCAGGACCAGTGGTAACAGTTTTCCGCATTTTTATATCGCATACGTATCCATCAACACTTACCGTCTGTGACTTCCGATCATCTCTCGAAAGATGCGATGATTCAGTCCGAGTCGGGAGAAGTTCAAGTTAGCTTGACGGAATCCCGCTTGCTGCGGCGGCCGGGCTAGTTTTGCGGGAAATAGCCTTCTGAAATTTACACCTGTAAATTAACAGGGTAAATTACCAGCTAATTTACCGTAGTGCTGGAATGGTCTAAAAAAGAGGCACTAAATTAGGGTCGAATTCACCTTAGCCCCGAGGAAAAGTTTGAATGAATTCACGAAGTTTTTGAGACGTCATCCAACTCGAGCATACCTCAGCATATGAGAAACAGCACTAGTTCTTCCAAGGGATAGAAAGAGATTTCTGAAAATTGACGGTCAAATTTTAATCCTCACTCCATAGCCGGCAGATGCCGGGTGCGATTCGCGCGACAATATTATCTCTGGCACAAATTTTGACCAGTATTTCTCAGTGGACGCTCTGTATGCAGTCAGGACACCAATCTCAGTTACCTCCAGAGCTTGCAAGGACACCCTAGATTTTTTTTTCAGGAACCGCTCAATTAGTGTATTTTACACAGTGAATTAGGTCAAATAGGGCCGCTCCGAAGCCTGGAGGTAAATTACCCCAGTCAAGCAGGTCTCTGGCCTATTTCCCGCAATGACAATGCTGCCATTATTAATTTGACCTGAAATACTTCCAGACAGACGATTTACGATATATACTTAGTAATGACGGGATTCCGATCGCCTTTGAATTCTAGATTCGTATCACTTGCGGGGGCTGGGTACCGGGTGGACGTAGGCTTGAGTTTACAAGCACAGGGCAGTAAGTATGATAGTGGACGAAACTTTATGCCAAGTTGCAATTTTGACCAAAACTCTTCAAGATTTGAGATTTGGAAGAAACATAGGGTAGGTTTATAGGCAAAATTTTCATTTCAGAAAAAACGGGGTAACCCTAGCCTAGGGTTTAAAAAGTGCGAAATTTCAGACCCAAATTTCCAAACTTGATGTACCTATCGTGGTGTCGGGAAGTGGCTGATTGGAAGTAAACATCCCACCGGCACCTCTCTGCTGGTGGGATGTGTTTTTGGCGGGTTTGGGCATCGCGTGGTGGGACGAGCGAGCAGTTGATGCGACTAGTGGCGCTGTACTGCCACCGGGTACCACCGGCCCGAGACCAAAAGCGCGAAATCCGTGTGAGGAAAAACAATTTTTTGATTTTCAAAGCTTTGGTCCGGGGGATGCTTAGACCTGCTTCTTATGCCCACTATCTTTAGTAGTGGGTATTGGGGCGCTGAAATGAAAAGTTTTCATTCCATCAAATGGCCTCATTGGGACTGATCTTTCCCACAGCCTTTGTGAGGAAGTTTCGTCCCGCGATCTATTCGGATCTATTTCAGGCCGGAAAATTCCGGTCGGCTTATGTCAAGTCCGCAGCGTGACATCACGTTTTTCCTTCTTCTTCCTGCTTCCCTCATGTCGGTACTCGTCAACGGACTCCCTTGCGCTCATGTCGCTGCCTCTACGAATGCCGTCACCATGGTCTCCAACAATCTTCTCCGTAGTTTGTTTCCGCAAGCTGTACCGAGTGAAACATTTGCGGTTACCTTGAATACCGCGTCTCGTGGTTCTTTCACCTGCCTTCTCCTTGTACGCGCCCTCCCTCGTAGTTCTGGCCCCGACCTTGTCCTCGGGCTTGACTGGAAGTCTTCTGTTCGTGAATGGCTCCTCGGGCTGGGCGAAATGGTCCCGACATCATTTGATCCCTTTGCGATGTTTTTGCCTTCTGGTCAGTCCCTCTCTTGTCTCTCTATTTTCATCTCTTCATCGCTGATACACAAACATTCTATCCAGCGGCACATGTTGCCTCTTTCAGTGCCTTGTCTGCTTGTCCCCATAAACCTAAAAAACTTAAAAAACCTAAAAACCCTGTTAAACCCGTTGAATCTAGTGTTTCTAATAATAATTTTGCTTCTACCTCTTCGCGTGAATATACGTCGAAGTCCTCTTCTACCCGTGAGCTGGACGGTTCTGACGTGTTAACCGAGTTGCTCATGTCATCGTCAGAGTTTGACAATGTATTTACTAATGTCGATCGCGAATCGTTTGTAGACACTTTGAATGACCATGGAATCCCGTCCGATGCTCTGTCGAATATTGATGAGTTTCGGCAAGCTCTGTTGGCTCATATAATGTCTGGTAATTGCGCTTCATCTTCTTTTACTTCACGCCATTGCGGTTGTAAATCTTTGAGTTTAGGTTTCGATACGCCCGTTCACATGTCGTTTTTCTCTTTGAACTTGCTCGGTTCCTCGTCGCGGGTTGCATTTTCGTCCTTCGTCACTGTCGCTTCGACCCTGGGTTTATCTGTTCCTTTGCTTGATGACGACGACACTAGCGAATATATTCGAAGTGAACTCCTTCGTCGCCGGGATTCTCTCCTCCGTCAGAATGCTGTCGACAGTCCTGTTTCTGCTTTGTTTGAGCAAATAGATCGCCTCAGGCTGCCGTCTTTGGTGTCCATTGCTGCGTCGCACGGTTTGCCTTGTCGTGGGATGGACGTGAACAACCTTCGGTATTCAATTATCAATCATTTTGCTTATGGTGATTGTTCGTCTCAACCTGTGGACTCTTCCTTATTTGCATGTCGGTCTGTGGTTGCTGAATTTTTTCCTTCTGTGAATGCAGAGCCTCTGACGCAGACTGAGCTGCAGGACATGTTACAGCTCAGGTTGCTATCTGGTGCTTTACCTCGTATGTCACGTGTTATGGCTAGACGAGTCCTTGAAATGCATAACGTGCCGTTTTCTGCTACCGATGGCCTGGCGAAACTACGTAAAACTCTAGCGCGATATTTGGCAAGACTGCGAACTGGCCAGCGTGTACTCAAACACCAGGTTACTATACCGTCTGTCAATGCTAAGCAACGCATGCGAGATTTAGCCAGTGATGTCTGTGCTAACGAGAGCCACCGCATAAAATCCGAATGGCCCCAACTGGTTCCTGCGTCTCGCAAGCAGAGACTGAAGTCTCATTTCAATTATCTTATATCTCCTCAATCTCTTGCTACGTTCACTTGTGGTAGTTGTGTTGAGCACTGTCCAATAAAAAGTCGTAAAACCATTGTTCTTGATACTTTGGACTTCAATCTTCTCCGGCGGCCTGCTTCTTTCTTGGATGACAGTTACGATGCTCGCAGCGACGACAGTCCGCCTTCGTCAGAGTCATATGGAACGGCTGAAGACCATGGCGACGATGGTGTTATTTGGCTCGATCCGGACATGATACCTCCTCCTATGCCTGTGAAGTCCGGGTCGTACGCCTCTCTGCTTGTTGATCCCGACTGTATTGAACTCGGTAATGATACTATGGAAACCACGCTTGTTGTATGCAAAACTTGCTTGCAAGATCTGCACGCCAAACGGGTCCCTCGGCTCTCAATGGCCAATCGCAATTTTCTGGGACCTGTTCCTCCTGAGCTCAAGGACTTGACGGTTATTGAAGAAGCAATGATCGCCCGTTGTCGTGCAAAATGTTGGATCATCCAGATGCGTGAAGATGAGCCAAAGCTGTAGTATATAGACTAAATGGCCTGGCTCTAGCCAGCTGGCTATGTTGCCTTTCAGCCTGGCCCCAGCCAGGGCCTGGTTGGCGTAACAAAAGGGCTCTTTTGGCTTTGGGTCCCGGCGCTTTTGGGCCGCTTCTCGGATGATTTCGGCTTTTCCCGAGCCATTTCGGCCTCCCTTTTCGAGCCTTTGCCATCAATATTTGTTGGGATACTCGTTTGGCCATCAGTATTTGTTGGGACACTCCTTTGCCATCAATAATTGTTGGGATACTCATTTTACCATCAATATTTGTTGGGCCGTCGTCTGCCGTCATCTACGTTTGTTTCTGGCCACCTTCCCATCAATTACAATACTTTCCCCATCAATATTCCTCGCTTTGGCCATCAAATTGATGTTGTCCCTCCTAATCCTTGCTCCCCGTTGATACCTTTCTCCTCCATACGATATATATATTCTGATTTCCAGTCCTCCAATCAATCCAATACCATCAATTGCCCCTTTTTCTTGGTTTCCCTCTCTTGTTTCAAATATTTCAGATGTCACTATTTTCCAATTAATATTCCACCTCACCCCTTCCTCGCGTTCATCGCGATTCCTTCGCCTCAAGTCAAAGTACTCAAACACGGTCACCTGCCTTTTCGTCACGTGCCATTTGGTCACTCAAATTCTAAGTCAAGAATTCGTTCTGTCTGTCCCCACAAATAATTACCTCCTTTAATTAAGGTAAAAAACAAACCACGCGCAAAGTAAAAAAACGATAGCAAATGTCCTCGATAAAGTAAAGTAAAGCAATGGGAGGCCACAAGGTGGAACACGGGCACGGTCCAAATAGCCCGTACACACGCCTATTCGAGCCCGTCGCTACGCGGTTTCTCCGCTCTCCGCCGCGACCAGCCCTTTCAGCATCCACTTCACATCTCTCACCGCTTCTGCCCATGATTCCCGATCCTCCCGCTCCCCGCCATCCTCCACCTTCTTTCCCCACCAGTATAGCGTCGCTACGATTCCCAGGACCCCGTTCTGGCCCGGGTGTCGTAGCGGCACCCAATTCTCCTTGCTCTTGCTCGAAGGGGGGTAATCTCCCCGCAGAAACCGCCCCGGCTTCCCAGTATCTGCCTCGCGCCAGCTCGGTTGGAGCGTCCCCCACCACTGCCACCATCCTGCATCGAATACAGCCAGAGACCCGATGGGGGAGCCGACGCCGTTACTTATCGCCCCCCCGCGCCCGTTATAACCCCGTCCCGCGCTAATCCATTTGCTCAGCTCTTTTGGGCGGTGTTGCGTGCCGAGGCTCTTTATATCCCCCTTCTCCCACTTGAATGCCCCCTCCAACTCGCCGTATATCGCCAGAAGCGAATTGAAAATTCCTCCGAGATTCCTCGCCGAGACCTGTTGGTACCCTAGCGAGAACCAATCCGGCGCTCCCGCAGGGCAGGGAGGAATGGTATCGTCCCATTGCCCATTTTCCCCCGCGCCGGGCGGAGACTCCGGTGGACTCGCTGAGAGCGGCGGGGATCCACCCGACGAGGTTGAGGAGCTCGTCGTCGAGGTGGAGGGCACCGTCGCCCTCTCCCCAGTCGGCTTGAGAACTTGGCGCCCGAGCACCGCCGCAGCCGCGGCCGACACCGGTGGTGGTTCCAGCGTCCCGGCAGGGGGCAGTGGTGATGGATTTCCTTTTTGGGCGATAGGAGGGCGGCCGCCGTTCACGTTGCCGACAGACTCAGGCGGAGGGGGAGCCCGCTGCGCATTCGCGTTAGGCGGCAGCGGAGGGGGAGCAGAGTGCACATCCGCGTTCGCGTTCGCGTTAGGCGGGGGCGGAGGAGCAGCGGGTTGCGCGTTCGCGTTAGACGGAGGTGAAGCAGGTTGCCCATTTGCCGCCTCCGCATTCGCTTTAGGCGGAGGCTGCGCGTTGGGCGGAGACTGCGCGCTGGGGGGAGGAGCCTGCCCGTTAACGTCGGGGATGTCGTCCTCCGTGTTCACGTCCGGCATTTGCACATCTCCTTCATGAAGTCCTGTCAGATAATCGCACTATCCCACACAAAAGGCCCGCTTACCGGTCGTGTCGCCACTGGAAGATCCTCCATTCAGACGCCCCGAGCGTCTCACAGTCTCGTCTGGCGCCGCCACCGTCGCTTTCGCGTTCTTGACCCTCGGCTTCGGCTTCGGTCGCGCTTTCCCCCCTCCGTCGGCCTCCTCTGCGCGCGCCTTCTTCTTCGCCGCCCCCTCTTTCTCCTTCTCTGTGTCCTTCCGTTTCCTCTTCCGGCTATTCTCCTTCTCCTTTTCTTTCTTCTCACCCTCGTTCTCCTTGCGCCGCCTCTGCTTCTCCTTCTCGTTCTTCCGTTTCCCCTTTTCCTTTTGCTCCTCCGTCGCCTTCGCCTTCCCCTTTTTCTTCTTCGACTGCGCCAAGTCTTCCTCCATCGCACTGTCCACGTCGCTATCCGAATCATCGCTGTCCTCCTCCGAGGAGCCGAGGTCCTCGTCAGAGTCGTATTCGTTGTCGGCGTCCAGCAGCAGGTCGTCAGGCGGCATCGTGTACTTCGCTTTCCCCAGCAGATCCTCGGGTCCTTCATCCGTGTGCAGCGCAGCTTCTGCACATTCTGCGGGGGCTAAACATTCTGCGTTCAGTTTACCCTGTTTGTGTTTGCACGTCCGTGACTTACTGAAAGCGGTGCGTAAATACTCTTTCATGAATTCCAAGACGTCCCGATTGAAGCGTGTTTTGGACCAGTGAGGAAATTGGCAGGACATGCCTCCCTGATTTCGGCCGTGCGCGATACTGTACGAGTAAATAATTAGCAAATACATTCGTTAAACCATCTAAAGAGACGCAACATACGTTACTGTTCTGATGTCACCCCCGAACTTCGGCATGGGACCGCCAAACACCACGAAGGATTGCAGGCCTGTATACTCTGCAATCCCTCGAAGGAATGCCGATACGAAAGGCCCCAAATGGTCGATGCATCTAGATGAACTTGCATTTAATTTCCTTGCCGTCAAGGTCAAGATAAATCCTCTGACGTACCGTTGACGGTCCTCTGGAGCCTTGGAAGGACCATCCTTCATGGCCTTCGTGTAGTTCTCGCGGGCCACCCGCGCATCTTCTTTTGCACGCTCCCGCAGCCCCTCTTGGTCGTCTTTCGAAAGCTCATTGAATAGTTCCCGCGCCACTTTCGCACGGAACGCGGCGTCCGGATTCTTCTTGGTCCTCAGGCTTGTACCGTCCTCCTCGATGGCTGTCGCGCTCCAGCGCGCCGCCACGGCGGGTGCGATTTCCGATTCGTAGGACTCGTGCATATATTGTTGAAAGGCCTGCCGCGCCTTCGGAGGTGAATTGATTCCTGCGAGTTTAGACAGCAGAATAGCCCAAGGATCCCGACTCCGGTCCATCTTCACCGCTCTGCGCAGGACTCGCGACCTGTACTTGAGCCAGCGACCGATACGCTAAAGAAAGGAGGAATAAATGTCAGTCATGTGCGGGACCCACCGTTCACAGCCACAACTTACAGCATTCATCGTCTCGATCCGTAGCCTCTTCATCGTCGTCTCCTCATCGTTGAGTTCCTCCAGCTCTGGTGTCGCAAACGGGTTGTACTCCGCCAAGGGTAGTTCCGGCTCTTCGTTATCCCCCAGCCGCCAAGAAATCCGGGCGTGAAATTCCGTGCAGACGCCGTGTAAATAGTCACGCTCTGCGCGCCAGCCTCGTTCTAGAGCATCCGTATACGCGGCGATATGGGGTTTCAAGATGGATTCCCGGGCACCTTCTGCCCACATCTTCAAATTGCGGCGGTCCTTCTTTGCCATGCGCTTCCAAGTCCGTTTCCGTTTACGAGGTGACACGACATTCTTGGCCATTTTCAGCTTTTCAGACCAAAGTCTACTCAAAACCAGAGCACTGTATGTTAGCGTCGGTGCTCCCACTCTCACCGGTACAATTAACTGACCTAAAGTTCGTCGTAGCCTTTAGCTGTATCTGTAGTTCGGCGGGAAAAACTGAAGTCAAGTTCTGACGGCGGCAAAGGTAAAAGTCAAGTTAAGCTGCGTCTGCAAGTTTGATTCAACAAATAAACCAGTCACGCTGTTGCGCGTTGCGCAATCCGGACCCCTTCCCCGATTGGTTTGTTTAATCTCCAATCTCGCATAAAAGGTTTCCATTCCTGGCGTCCACCCGATCGTCCTCCTTCTCCCACTTCCACTTTCCCTCATGGCCAACGCGCCCCAACCCTCTCCCGCCCAGTTTACCGTGCCGCTCCTTGCCTCGAGTATAAAACCCCCCACTTTCTTCGTAACCCACACTCACAGGTTTTATTTTGGTTTTACAGTGGGCTTCGTGATCATCCCCTTCCCCATGGCCGCCGCTGTCCTCCCGGTCTCCGCGACCAATCAAATGATCTGCGCCCCTGCGCCGGCCGCCGCCCCCTCGTCTGCCCCCAACACCGCGAAGCCGGGACCTGCCGCCCCCGCCAAAAATGTCGGCGCTGGCTTGCCGCCGGCTCTCCTTGCTCTCCTTCGCGACGCCGACGGCCCCTTCTTCGCCAACCAGGTCTTCAAGGCCGCGCCTGCCGAGGCTCTCGCTCCCGTCGAAGAGGATGTTCCCGCCCCCGAGTGGTATGCGATTTTCCGCGGACGTTTCGTCGGCGTCGTCGATCAGTAGTAAGTTCATCCCTTGCTTTCTTATTTGGTGCCGTTGCTGAGGTATGCTTTCTCTTCTTTTTTTTTTTTTTTCAGTGCGTTGGCCGATCTGGCGATTAGCGGCGTCGCTCACAGTGCGCGCAAGTCGTACACCACTCAGGGTGACGCCCTCCACGCCTTCAATCAGGCACTCGAATGGGGCGGCGTTCAGGTAGCGTGATTGTGAGTTTTTCTTTCGGGTATTTGTTGTGTTTATTGAAAATTAGCCCAGGGCTGGCTCCAGCCACCCGATGGCTGTCAAGAATTTATCACGCGCACGCGCGACGCGGGATCTTTAGTTCACGTTCTCATGTTACATGCCTACCAATTGAAAAGAAAACCCCATGACCTTTATGACCTTTCCTTTCCCGCGTGAAACCTCCCCGAAAATCGAGCGAAGCGAGCATCTGATGGGCCCCGAACCCAATACACAACGCAACGGCAACGGTATTCGACCTCCCTCCGCGTCTACCCTACTCACGTATGCATTCAGCGCTGCAGCCGACTCTACTCTACTTACCTCTTCCTAAGTTCCGTACTCCAGCCGCCCAACAATATTTACCGCTTGATTGAATTGGTGAATCTTGATCTGCTCAATGCGGTAAGCAGCCAATGATTCTTATCAACCATCAACCTGTTCTGTAGCCAGGGCGCGGTCTCAACCAGGTCTCAGCTCCAAGCAGATGATCTCGCTTACTGAAATCGCCGAGTGGACTCGTCCTTTTTTTGCGACTTTTTCTTGCTTTGGTTTGCTTGTTTGGAAAATAACCTCTAAATAGGACCTCCTCTGTTGCACTGCCTGAACAACTCAGGTCCAAATTTCGGCCAGCAAAACCAAACGGCGTCCCAGGCTTTCAGAAGCAACAACCACTGTCTGTTGCCATCTCTCATTTGCAGCTTCTCGTTATCTTCTCCCACGAGGCACCGCGCGCCCTCGCGGCTAGAATATCCGCTGATCCTTTCTTTGCTCCAAAGCCACCGGAACCTATTTCCCCGTGCGTGGTTGGTGCGTTGGTAATCCTCACACTCAGCTGCATCACCGCCAACTCATCGCGAACTCGACTCCCAGTCTCCCTAGTGTGCACTGACTCCAAATCAAATGCGTGTCCCCTCCCACGATCCCACTCCGGCTGAAATTGCGAAACTCATTGGGCCAGAGAACCACCCCGCACGCCTATTGCTCGACGAGCTCAATCGTTTGCTCTCGCGCCTGAACTACGAGGAGGTCGAGGAAGTTGTCGATCGTCTCGGGCTCACCGACCTCGCCTGCCAGCTCCCTCCGGTTCTCGAGAAAGTTTTCAAAGCCGCACAGCGCATCACCCGGACCCGCGCCGTCGAGGAAGATGATGAGATCGACCACCTCATTCGAAACATGGACCTTAGCGGTACGTACATATGAAAATCTCTCCCCGCCATCCTGTCCTCATCTTAACAACATGACAGAAATCGCTACGCCCCCTCCTGCCTCCCCGGTATCCCCCACCACTCCTGTCAAAGCCCGCGGGGTCCAGTCGACCCCAGTGACGCCAGCCAACAAGGGCTCAGGCTACGTGGTTCAGTCGCCGACAAAGGTTGGCCGTGTCGTCACCTGGTTGGAAGCCGGTGCTCTCACCCAAGGTGTGGCTGGAGCCAGTGTTCACCGCGTAGGCGGCAAGAACCGCCGTCCTCGCCACGGCTCCGCGGCTGCGTATACCGTGTTCTTCGGGGGCGAGGTTGGTGTGTTTGAGTCTTGGGACGTCGTCAACCGCAGCATCACCGGCCACGGCCTCGCCGTCTACGCCAGCTTCGGGTCGGTCGCCGCTGCGCAAGCCGCTCTTGAGTATGCGCGCAGCAAGGGCTGGACTTCAGACAGCTCGACTGCCGGCGCGACCAACCTCGCACCTACCCCTTCCTCTAACGACTACGACGACAACGACAACCCTCTTAATTCTGGGGGCTCGGGTCCTTGGTATGCCGTTGCGCGCGGGGCAGTTCCTGGGGTGTATCGTTCGTACTTGGAATGCTCTTTGAATACTTCCGGAATCCGGGGTAACCTCTCGGCTTCCTTTGCGACCCGTGAGCAAGCGGTGAAGGCCTACAATGAGGCCCTCACAGCCGGTTTCGTTCGCACGATTCCCCGTCGTTAGATGTATACAGCGTAGTTCGCAACAAGTAATTAGGCCCCCGAGTAGTCTCCTATTGTTTTTGTTGTTTTTAAGAGTGTTCGTTGAATAAATTGGTTGGGCATCTTTTAAAGTTCTCGTTTGCGTGAGTTCTGGACGGTATAATTGTAAGGTCAATGGAGTTCGTCATTGAATGGTGACCATTGTCACGCTCGTCACGCTCGACGTCGACGACGTCCTGCGCACCTGGCAGGACTCCGGTCCACTCTGGATTTTGAAGGGACGTACTGGGTATAGTCCTTTAGCCATACTAACAAAAGATGTGGTTCTCTGGCAGCTGCATGGCCCTCCACGCGAAACCGATGACGAACTCCAAATCGCCAAGTATGAATCCAGTACAGAACCTTTAAATGAGATGCAGCTGAACGATTCCAAGGTTATTCTTCCTGCCAGCCTGCACAGGGTAAGCTAGATTTTATTTCCATTATACCAGATGCTTTCGTAGTTTCCTATATACTCTTCTGCCGCTGCCCTCTTCCCTTCACGGCGCGCAAAACGTATAATTCAAATCTCAAGTAATGACGAACTCCATGAATGACGAACTCTTTCAATGACGAACTCCCTCTGTGTTCCCATCCTCAGACGCGCCACTTTTTCGCAAACAGCGCGTCTATCAATTTTGTTTCTCTATCGTATGTCTCGGCGCATAAAAAATCAAGGGTAGCCCGCCAGTCTCGATTGACTAGGAAGTGGTCCTCCGGGTTAATGAGCACCGCCACTGCCGGACTCGTTGGCTTGGCCACGTCTACAGTTCCGCTGAGATGGCTCGAGCCAAAACTAAACGCACCCGCGAAGAACTCCTCGACCATCAGGCCCAGCTCGCATGGGAGTACCGACAAAGGTGAGTGTGTACTTCTCCACGTCGGGCATAAGCTGAGCTGCACCACCGCGGCAGGCACAAGGAAGTCATCAACGCTAAGGCGCGAATACGCATGCAAAAGTACGTGCCTGCTTGGAAAAAACCTCGTACTCATACTCACTGTCATCTTTACTCCGCAGACGCCGTGAGGAGTTGCAGAAAGCTCCCAGCGAGGTACAGCTCCAGCAGAGCGTCAAAGCCGCCCAGTATCGGCGGAATTATACCGAGTATGTTTTTTCTCATGAGTGGCTGCGTACCAATTGAGTGAATCTCTGTCAATGAAATAGACGTACCAAGCAAACTAAAAAGGCGACTTCCTCGAAGACGAAGTCCAAATCGACCCCATCCAAATCGAAGAAAAAGGACGGCAAGAGCACCGGAGGCGATATCGCCTCCGGTGCTACGAACCTCGGGAAAGCGGCGTCTTCCGGCCAACCAAAGAACCCTCTACCGAAACCGCCGCTGCCTCCAGTACCGTCCCCGAGAGTTGGTGCAGGTGAAAAATCATTCAATCCAGTTCCGCGCCCGCGCGCTCCCGACTCTCCAAGCCCAATGTCATTGGCAGCCATCGCACGGGAGGAGTCCTCAGAAGAGGACAGTGGTAGTGAGGACGAGGGCGGGTGGGAGGGTGACAACGAGCGAGACGCGTTTGGGCCTGTACTCCAGGCGACGCGCGAGCGTGGTTATTTACCAGAGCCGGGGCAGCAGCCCTTTGTGAGGAACGGGCGTACATATTGGTTCTAGAGGCAAGAAAACAATATATTTTTGTAGATCGACATTTTTGCGCGGCTATAATATAAATCAAAAGAAACGAGGGGAAGGAAAAGCAGGTAGAGCTAGAGCGTGTATATGAAAGGCCAAGTTCACCAGTGTCCGTATTTGACAAACCAACAAGTAGCGTAGCGGTATTTGGAGAGAGGAAAGGCACATAAGTAAGGGAAGGGGAAGTGGACGGGCATAATTTCTAGACGAGGTCCTCGGCGGTGATCGTACCAAAGAACGGAAACACCGCGTAATCCTCCGTAAGTTCGCATTCCGCAGGAATGTCCGCTAGAGTCCTCTCGTGCAGCTTGCGCCTACGGGTCTCGCGGGCTTGGTGCTCCTCGCTAGTCGCGTTAAGGGCGAAATCCAGATCGGTGCGAAGGCCATTGAGAAACCAGCGCGTGATACCAGCTCCTGCCCATTGCAAAATGGCATAACGATGTTCGTTCGGCCGGACCTTGACGAACGAGTACCGGAGGAGGCCACTGGACAAAAGGATTGTCGATCCCGGAGGAAAGCTGACTACCAAACCAAGATCCCATAAGATTAGATGGCCCCCGTGCATCCAAGCATATTGACCGAGCGCCGTCAAGATACTCCATTGGCCTGGTACGTGGCTGCTGTTGGTCTGCTGGAGGTGCGGGCCACCGAATTCGAAAGTGGCTGCAGAGAAGACGCTGGAGGAGGTCGGGTAGAGCGCAGAGGGGTCGTGGGCGAGGAACGATTCCTTCTGTGCTTGCAAGCCAAGGAAGGCGGCGTTGCAATACAGTTCGAGCAGTCCTGCACCGGCATCAGTCAATATGCGTCAACAGAATAGCACAGCACCTACGATTGCCATATCCGAGCAAGCGCTTCACAGCGACCGTGGAGAAGATGTGAAAGAAGACCAACGCGTTGAGCAGCGCACCGTGCGCGTTCGGTCGACCTGCCTTCTGGAGGACAGTTCAGCGGTTTCTCTGGCTCAAGATCGTGACTCACCACTGGCTCGTTGAAAGTCTGGCCTATTCCACCGGAGAGAATGGGCGGCGCACCAGCAGCAATTTCTTCGGGAGTCTGGCGAAGACTGGTGAGGGCCGCCTCGCACTCGCGGTTGGCAGGGTCGATGACCTGACCTTTCCAGTCGCCGTTGCGGGGCCGGCCACCCAAGACAACAAGTAGACTCTTGTCGCTGACGGAAACAATGGGATGCGGGGTACTGTGCCGGAGACTCCATCAGCTCTGTGTGTGGCAAAATCCAGAAGAACTCACGCGCCAGCCCAGGGAATGAGCCGGAAACGGAATCGCGAGTCTAGCCCGACGAGCTCCTCGAGCTCATACTTGCGATCTTCAATCAAACTCGGGTCAATGGGTCCTCCTTTCGCAACGAGGATGGTATCCCGTGGTTTTCCTGCGGCTGCTGATTGTCTATGACGCTGGAAGGCAGCCTGGATTTTATGGAAGCGCTCCTCGCGCTGTGCGGCGCGCAACCCGGGATGGCGACCTAAAAGACGTGCTTGCATGGCGCTGCTGAGGTGCTGAGAACGGAGATCAATAAGCTGTCGTGGCGTGCGCTCGCTGGGTTCCGGTTCAATGTCAGCGGCAGGCTCGTCGGCAGCGAGCTCCTCGGGGAGCGGGTCCCCTGGGAACGGCTGCTGTGGATCATGGAGTTCGGCCTGGTCCGCTAGGTGGAGTAGAAAGTTGAACTCGATATGGGGCTGCAAAGGGCTGTCTGGGGAGGTCATGATGTCCTCCTTGGCGGGCGTCCACACAATAGGGAAGATTGGTTTGTGGATGAAACCGGGGGTCGAGAGATTAATTCGACGGCGCATTCTGTTGGTGTGGTACTATGAGGAGTATGAGTGAGTGAGTGCGGGCAGGGGATGCCCAGGATTTTTAAAAAAAAAAGGAAAGCTGGGCGGAAAGGTACGTGCGTATGATAAATCCTGGCCCTGTTATGGCTAAAGCCACCGCATGGCTACAGGTTCCTCTCGCTTGTCGCTTTATTTATTTGGGATCAATCGGGTTTGATATCGGGCTGACGCCTGACGCCCGGGGACCTTCCTCCGTAACAACAGGGCAATCTCAGATTTCGGACGCGAGGCGCAGGCAAGTACAAACAGTGGAGTGGTATAAAATGTGTCTGATGTGGATTTTTTCTCTTCAGCGAATCCTCCAGACGTCCTTCTTCTCGAACGAGAAATGGCGTCTCAACCCGAAGTGGCCAGTGTCCCGTGTATGTATGTCTGGGACTACATTTCGTTTAAGTGCGCTGACTCGGTAATACAGCTTCTCCCGCGCGCGCCGTCGTCGTCGCCTACGAGATCTCCACCACGTCGATCATTTATGGACTCCCGCCGTCAGTCCGCGCTCTCCTACCCTACGCTACTATTGCTGACTTACAACCACAGTGCCGAACAGCACCACCTGCTGAGCCTATTTCGTCGGGACTTTCACGTCGCGGCCGCTCAGCAGAACTGCCAGGTAGCCTATGGCACGTATGACTTATGTTGCCAGTACTACAAGAACATCCATGCCCTTGTTGATGCTGCGGTGTACGTATGACCTCCCCCCCTCCATTCACATTCTTTGCAAGCTGATTTGTATCTCAGCGACGATAGCATCTGCGACTCCGACTCCGACTCCGACACGGGGTCGATGCCACCTCTTGAGCCTACGTTGCCATCCGACGGGGACCCCGCCTCGACGGAAATCAACTCAAGTCCCGAATTCGTGACGGCGTCTACCCTGCTCGCTGAGCGCGATGCGACCCGCGAGGCGGTGCCCGCCTCGGGAGGGTGGGGTGAAGGCCGTGGGTGGGGCAACTGGGATGGAGAACAGACCGAACGCGCATGGGCTGAGGCGGCGCCGTAAGTATTCGCAAAGTCCATGACATTTGTGGTCGCTGATTCTTTTTGGGCTCAGACCTACCCCTGCTTCCCAGGAAATGGAGCCCGGGTTGCGTCACACTCCGTTCACCGAAGAAGAAGGGGAGGTTCATGACTTGCAGGTAGGCCAAAATTGAACTAATGTGCTGCAAATGAGCTGACGAGGACGCAGATTGTTCAGTTCGGCAAAACCCGCGACGTCAAATGTGACTGTAAAAATGGCAAGCACTCCATGTATGAGCGGCGTACATCTTACGCTTTTACTGACGAGAGAGGCAATGTCGTTGTAAAAAAGAGGAAGACCAAGCTGCTGGGGATTTAGTTCTGCGCCTTGTTTTGCTTGCTATCTTAGTATATAAAATTGTCGCCCCCCCAAAAAAAATAATACACGTATGTGGCGGTGCTGATTTCATGTGGCTCCTTTTCCGTACCAACAAACTACTTCAAAACAACTACGCGTCGCGCTGCTGGTGCGAGGGCCGGCCTGTTTGGCCGACGGGCGAACAGGCCCTCCTGTTGAAATAAGCCCCAGAGGAGAACATCACAAGGAGATGCAGAAGCCAACGATGGGGAACTTCGTTGTAATCCGGTAGTGTACATGCTTGTAAGTACACTACTTTTATACTATTTCTCTGGTGCAACCGTTACCAGGAAACCTTAAACAGCAACGGTGAGGTTGCCCATACCACGGTAGGTAGTGACCGAGCTCGCAACAGCTCGCACAGCTGCGCACAGCCACTCCAAATCCAACACCTCCGAGGCCCGTGAAGATGTGATTGGATTGGTGTCTTTCCTTTGCTTACCGTCGCGATGTCTTACTCCTACCGCGCACCCAATCACTCTCAACGCATCGACACCTCTGTCGACTATGAGACGCATCCTGGAGACACGACACAGGATACGAGCTTCTCGGTCTCGCAGGATGGTCGCCGCGGGACTCGCTGGGCTATAAACGTGGAACCCAAGCGACGGAAGATTCGACCCTCCGACCTTGACGACACACTGAGCAATTGGACACCGCTGGCTGACGACACACAAGAGGATGATCCCGAGGCTGGCGATACGGGAGAGAAGCGAAAGCACTATGAAAGTTCTGTGAGTATGAGTCGCTGCGCGTAGGGTTAAGAAGACTTAGAAGAGTACTGACCTTTTGTTTGGGCTAGGACGACGCAATGGCGGGTTGGCGTCGATTAATCCAACGGTTCCTGGACGAGCTTCTCAGACGCGAAGGGTTGAACGCGGAAGCCCAGTGTGCAGGTTGCAAGGAGACGTTTGGGCAGGGCGACCGGCGATTCCGATGCCACGACTGTGGCGAATTTGTTATATGTTTGGCATGCGTCTTATCGCGGCATTCTTTGGCGCCACTACATCGTGTGCAGGTAAGGCGAGATATTCTGCGAGTGCGGATGGGTTAGCTGACGTACGCTTATATAGGAGTGGAAGGGTAATTACTGGACCGTCACGACCCTCGCATCGCTAGGCTGTGTTTACCAGCTTGGTCACGGCGGGCATCCTTGCCCTCATCCCGCGCCGGCCGTGCGTACGATGGTCGTGATGGACACGCAGTACATCCACAGCGTCAGATTCCAATACTGTGCGTGCGACAAATCGGATGATGCCATGAATCTGGAGCAGCTACTACGCAATGGGTGGTATCCGGCGACGACGACTGATCCCGCGACGTGTGCCACGTTTGCCGCACTCGAATTGTTTCGGTTACTCAATGTCGTGGGGAATATCAACGTGCATGACTTCGTCGGTACTTTGGAACGGCGGTCGGACGCGTGTCGAGTTAAGGCAGTTGCAGTAAGTGATCATGTATCATTGTGTGGAAGGAGAAGAAGCTAACAGGAAAATATAGGATCGATACAAGGAGTTCGGACGTATGGCGAGGCAGTATTCTTTCCTCAAAAGGATGAAGCGGGCGGGCCGAGCGCATGACCCGGAAGGTGTACATAACACGAAGAACGGCGAATGCGCTGTGATGTGCTGGGCCTGCCCCCACGACGGTATCAATTTGCCCCAGGGATGGCGGGAAGTATCGGCTGAATTCCGGTACGTGGGCTGCGCTGAGGAAAGCTCGAGTCATAGTGTGCTAACGCTGCAATAGCTTCTTGTACATGCTTCTGGTAGCGATGGACGCCAACTTTCGTTTGAAAAATAGGCTACGCGCCAACCAGCACGTGGATTTGCCGTTGGGTGCAGGATGGGGGCATCTAGTAGACGAGGGACCATATAAGGAGCATCTCAGAGGGTATGTGGGAGAAAAGGACGTAAGTCACGTTTAACGAAATGGAAATGTTTTGACGGTAATCTTAATCTGACGGATCGCCCATAGGTCAGTACATGTATTGCGTTCGCCGCACTGTTACAGAAAGATACACGGCTCACCACGGGCTTGCGGTGCTCAGGTGTCGGTGGCGTCGTCTGCGCGCGTCACGAACTGGTCCGCCCGCAAGGTGTAGGTGATTTACAGAAAGGGGAGCGGTATGTCGGGAATAAACTACTGAAGCGGCGCGTTTGCTGACGGTGTTTGGGTTAGATACACCAATATGGATTATATCCTGTTGTCGGCTATACTGGGCATTACAGCGATGTACCTCGCAATTTCTTATGATATCGCTTGCCAATGGCGAATTAATTTCGAGTCGCGCATGGCGGCGATCCCGGAGCACATGCGGCTGGATTTGACGAAGACCAAGGTGCTCTACGGCCTCCCGGTTTGGCACGCAGCGGCCCACGAGAAGAAGTGCCAGGCCCAAAATTCATTGAGTTACTTGCCGGGGGTGGGGCGAACAGATGGCGAGGGGATTGAGAGGACTTGGTCAGGCTTTAATCCCTTGGCGTGGGCGACGAAGGAGATGAATGTGGGTGCGCGCCACGACGCGATGGAGGAAAAGATTGATCACCATAATTTTGAGAAGAATATTAATCAAGGTAAAGAAAGGTTGTCTTGCTGGCGCGCGTTGTCTGACTGATTGCAAAATAGGGACTACGCTTCCCCGCAAGCTGATTCTCGCGCTGGACGAGCGCGACACACAGGTGGCAGCATTTACACTTGTGGACTCAACGCTCAAGAGGGAGCTCCGGGAGACGTGGCAACAGATGATCGATGATTGGATCGCGGACCCTACGAAGCAGAATCCGTACACACTGGAGGATGGTGCGAGCGGTGAGTAGCGGAAACCAGTGGGAAATGGGCGGGACTAACAAAGGCTACAGGAGGACCTGGAGAAGCAGAGATCCGACTCGCGCTCAAAAAGGACGAAGTGCAGGAAGCCGCGAATGGAGGTCGGAAGCTTCATGGGTCCAGCGTTACCTCGTTCCTGACGGCGGGGTTACAGTTAGAGCAATCACAGTAAGTTTTGCGCATCAGAATATGACGAAGTTAGCTGACTGGAATCTTAGGCGACGGATTCGACGTGAAGCTAAGGGCCGAACATTGTTGGCTTCTGACCAGAGCGAGCGCATCGCGGACATGCGCCTTGCGTTCTTCAAGAAGCTGGCGAGCTTCCGGAACCTCCAGGCTGTCTACATGCCTGGCGCTGTAGCACGACTGGAGGAGGAGGAAGACGAACGGGATCCGGACCTACCGCCGCCGAAGGCGGAGGACGTGAAGCTGTACCTCCCGTCTGCGCTGCGGACGAGGGCACGAGACGACGGGTGTCGAGCTGGGTTGGGGAAAATGGAAGCGAGGCTGCGGGAGGGACAGTGCCGTGACGCGCTGGTCCGACTACGGAGCAGACTTCATGCCAAGAGGCATCTGTTGACGTGGCGCGACTCGGGGGCCGTGGCGGGCCAGAGAGCGGCCACACGCGCCCAAACGCTGGTAGAACGAGTGGGAGAACGGGTGGATGCAGCGGCAGCGCAGTATCGGGACGCGCGAGAGGTGCTGATCGCGCTGCGGGGGAAGGACAAGTGCGAGGAGTGGCGCGAGCTGAGGCCAGCCGACATACAGCTGGACGAAGAGCGCGAGGTAGACGCCAAGGCTCAACAGAAACTAGGCCTAATCGGGTCGAACCGCCGCCGCCGCCAAGGGCCTGCGTTGTCGTCGAAAGACAAGTACCTTTCGTGGATTTGGACGGAGGGGGGAGGGCCAGGGGAGGATGAGGAAGAGGTCCACGCGTGTAAGTCAAGATTACGTGGTGCGGGAAAGATTGCACGCTGATTGGTATTGCAGCTGTCCGCATAGAGTGGTGCAAGGCGAAGGCGAGAAAGGAACGGTGGGAGGAGGAGGTGGAGTTGTTAAGGGAGGAGATGAAGCGCGTCCTGCGCTTCTTGCGGTGGCGCGTGGTGTGGTGGGAGGCACGGCGGGGAACCAGGCGTGAGCGGGTGGCACCGGCGCTGCGAGCAGGTTTGGAAGCCTACGCGGCGCGGCAAGCGGCCGCTACCCGGGAAATCGCACGCAGATTCAAGGGCGCATGGGACACGTCGGCTGCAACGGCGGTGCGACAGACGGTGGAAGAGGAGAACCTGCTAGCGGAAAGCATGGAACCATTCACGGTCGCAGCTGGGGAGGAGATGTGAAGTATAGAATTGGGAATGGGGAGCTGGGGGCACTGGATGGAGACGCGGGAGGACGCGGGGGCATCCAGATTCAGGACCAGACTGCATGGGCTACTTTGCGGACGGGGCCGCTGCAGCATAACCGAGTATATTGGGATGCGGCGGTATTTTGCAGTAATTGCCTTTTTTGGATGCAGGCGTAGTGGTAGCTCTCTTTGTATTAGATGCATCAATGATTTATATATATATATATGAATATTAGGTGATACAAATATCGTGGGAATCGCCGGGGATGGCTCCGGCGGCGGCGGTGGCCGTGGCAGGGGGAAAAAGGCAGGGGCCCAGGGCCAGCCAGGCCCTGGCTAGGGCCACGCAGGAAGGCAAATTATGTTATGGCTACAGCCAGTCATGGAGGCTTCGTGCTACCACTAGGGGTGTGAAGATGACGATTACGGTATACCAAATGTTCAAAAAGGCTTCAAAGGTCATGTCATTGTATACCCGCAGCAGCCGTCTGCTCTTCTCACAACCCTTCCGCCTTCTATCGAGGATATCACAACGCCGATATGTGTCGTTTTTGTTGGTTCTAGTGCTCCGACTGCTGAGTGGATTCTTACGAAGGCGAAACCTCTAATAGTTCGTAAGGAGAAGGTATTGAATGCCTTGGATTGGCTGTCAATTCATAATCGGCTGTACAAGGATGTCACTATCAATCGTCGAGCATTCGACGGTCATGGTGACCTCGTGCACGTTCCTTTTCATGTTGAACATATAATACCCTCAGACGGTATTCAGTCTACAACAGCTTTATATTCTGGAAAGACCCCTTCTTTTTCCCCCCCGTACAATGATCCCGGTCCTGTACCGTCCCCTGAAACCTTAGCCCCTTTTCCCGCAGAAGGGTCCTCGTCCCAGTCTCCTGTAGGATTTCCGTGTCTCGCGGACATCAATCTCCCTCCAGCTCCTACCGATGTTCAGTTTGAGAGCGTTGTTGTCACTGACGTTAGAGGTCATGAAAAGTCTTCTGTGCTTCGAAAAGCAGCTGAACGCCATCTTGCTAAATCAGGTGGCAATTACATAGAGATCGGACATGATTCCAGTCCGGTCAATGAGTTCAATAACCCTGACCTTCTTCCTCTCATATACCCTACGTTGTTTCCGTACGGAATCAGTGGTCCCGAAGATAGCCTCCGTCCTACCCCGTTTGCGTTCGATGCTCATCTCAAACATTTTTTTAAACTAGATGATCGACGCTTCCAAGAACACTACTCGTTCTTGTTCACTACCTTCAATATGCTGCAGCGAAGGACTTTATTGCAGCGAACCAAGTACAAGGTAAATCGGAATAATTTCGATACCGTTGCCGCACAGTTTGCCACTGTCTCCGCTAGTGCCATTCATGTGGTTTCCGAACGTATAAGCAAAGGGGATATGAGTACCGCGTATTCAGAAGAAGAACGCAGGGTCTTAGCTCTCATGAAGGAGGTGAATCTCATCACGTCTCATGTGCAAGGTTCTCCGCAGTCTAGGCTTGTTATGCGCAACGAAATCCGGGGTATGATGATGGACAAGGGCTTGCCCAGCTTCTATATTACAATTAATCCTGCGGATATTTACAGTCCCCTTGTGCGCTTTTTGGCAGGCGATGAGATTGACATAGACCATCTCACAGCGGAGGACCTGAACAAGTGGCGTGATCAGTCTGTGTTGGTGGCCAAAAATCCCGCAGTGGCTGCCGAGTTTTTCAATATTTACATCAAGGCGTTCATCGAAGCGATTTTAGGTTACGACCCTGACCAGGCGGATACCGAAGGCGGGATATTGGGAGTCGTAAACACTTATTATGGCTGCGTAGAGGCGCAGGGTAGAGGCACCCTTCACTGCCATATGATCATCTGGATCGAAGGTGGTCTCAACCCGAATGAAATAAAAGCTAAGGTGTTAGAAGGAGGAGGTAACTCGGAGTTTCAGAAGCGCCTCGTAGCTTTTCTAGAGGATACCATCTCCACGTCCATTCCTGTTGACCCTCGTCCCGATCTAGACATCCCGTTAGACGGTTTTCATCCGTGCATGACTAGAGGTCCTGGTGATGGCGTAGCGGCGGCCGATCTTGAGAACGTCCGTCAAAAAGACTTGTCTCGTTTAGCCGATAAGTGCCAACGTCACATTCATACACGCACTTGTTACAAATATTGGAAGGGCCCTGGACACGAGAAAAAATGTAGGTTTGACTTGGATGAATCTAATGTACGTTCCTTCAGCGTGTTTGATCCAAG